>JALXJV020000003.1:9179076-9583837 GCA_024633595.2 Lepomis macrochirus
CATTGATGAAAGCATTTCTAAAATACAATTTCCACCCATGCAGACTTGCTAAAAATCTATCAGCTTCAGAAATAAAGATTTGGTGTTAATCTGTATATGGATGATGGGAAGAACGGGAATCAATTACAGGCCTCTCTGTCCCAGGAGAGAGCTGCTGTTTATTGCTTCTCCCTGCTGTGTGCTGGTTATGTCATACCCGCTAACTCCCTCAAAGCAATATTCTGTGCTTTACTTAACACACCTTACCAGTGAAAGAGAATCACCCAGTCCTTCACTTTGAATGAAAATCAGACAATTTGTGACTGCTTTCTCCTTTGAACATCTATAAATATAACCTTCAAACAGAAGCAAATGTTCTGCACATCTGGAGAAAATGAAGTTGCATTAAAATGTATTAATTTATTCGCAGATTACTGTTGCATTACATGTCTTCTCCCTGTAGTATCTCTGTAATACGCCCATGTTTTTTATAGAATATTAACACAAGCTGTCTATCCTGAAAACATTATGTTAGCCATTTTTATCCTATAATCTCTATTTACGTTTCCTATAACCTCCACTCTGACACCAGTTCCAACTACCTTTTATTGACGATGTGGAATTAGCAATACCGTTTATCCGAAAAAAAAAATTATATATAAAAAAAATAAAAGCCGAGCGCTAATCCAGCCTTATGTTTGCATCAGCGGGACAGCCAAAAAGACGAATTAGTATCTACACAACTAAAGTGATCTAGTGACCTACATAAAGACGACAAACACAGACAAACAGCAGGACGCCACGTGCAGGAGCGACTATAGTGCACTGTGTGTCTGCATTAACCAGACAACACAGACCGAGCGCCGCAGCTGCCCCCATTCCCTGGAAAACACCACCATGAGGAAAATAACCTCGCCTTGACATTGAGCTCATAACGTGGGGTATGGCCAACCACGTTTCCCACTCCTGTTACATGTTTCGAGTCAATAACAAAACGAGGGGGGAGAAAAGCGCAACATACGGCAACAAAGTAGCATATTAGTCCAGTGAGTAGCCTACCGTGTGTAATGTGACAAAAGCGGCCGCAAATGTCTCAAAGTCACGGACGCGCGGATCTACCGGCAGAGCGGAGAGTCGCCATGTGAACAATAACCGGGCACAAGCATCACGTCCTCATCTCAACGCACACTGCTAAATGTTAAAGAACGCCAAATACAGAACACACACAGAGACAACCAAGACAAAGACAAAAGCCGAAAAGCAGCCTTCTGCTCAGTCATAACATACCTTTCCATGTCCTGGAGGAGGGGGAAAAAATATTCCCGACACAAAAGCTGTCTCGCTCCCGTTTCCTCCTCTCCTTGTCCTTTTAGAAGAAACCTCCCCCCCAAAAAAACGAAAAGTTTCCTTCTGCTGTTCCTGTCGCTGCTCGGGTGGTTTGTGGTGGAGTCAGTGGGTCGGGTGGTTGCTGTTTCTGTCTTTTGGCTCGTCCTGCCTGTGTGTTGCGCGATGCCGGACACTTTGCTCCAGTTTCTCCGGCTCCCTTTCTAGAAATATGTGTTAGTAGGTCAGCGGTTGCATAACAGCTCTTAGGCTGCCTCGTCACGTTTTTGTCCTCTATCCCTCCGCCGCGTGTCTCTCTCCTCTCTCTCTCTCTCTCTCTCTCTCTCTCTGTCTTGTAAGCTCCTATACTTTTTTTTCTCTCATCGCCACCCCTCCGTGTCTATCTCCATCTCTCGTCCACGATGCAACGCCATCTCCTTCGCGGGAGTGGTTAAGTTTATATAACAAGGGCACACAGACACCATGTTACCGAGCGGTCCAGTAATAGCATGTAACAGCATGTCCTTCAGCCGTGCATGTGTATACAGTCACTGTTAGCTCTCATTTGTCAACTTTGTAGTTGATGAAGCAAAGGCTGAATTAATTCTGTAAAATATCTTATGTTATCTATGTTTTTTTTTCCACCACTGCTTGGCAGCCTTGAACACTGATGGCGTTTCAAAATACTATAATTCAGCATAGGCCTACTATGTTACAACTACAGCCTAAAATGATTAATGTCTAAAAGTTCAAGTCCTTTTTGGTGTCCTGTATTACATTTTGTGATGCTTCTATTGTGATTCTGCCAGTGTGGAACTACAGGACCACCCAGATTTGAATCTGTGCACTTAAAATCACACCAGATGATTTTTTCTTATTATATTTTTCATTTTGCCTTGCTCTATATTATGACTTTAGCATAATTAACAGTACAAATGATGAATACTGGATTCTCTCTCATCTTGCTAGTGTTACCAAGATGTTTAGAAAATATTGTTTTTAAAGAAAAAAGCAATTTGAAAAAAATACACTGAAATCACTGGATGGAGTATAAGAGAATAGTACTTTTTAGTATAAATAAATTAATTGTTGTGTTTTGCATTTTTTTTCTTTATCTTCACAACAAATGGATGCGTATTATCTGCTTAGGAGATTTTCCATTATCCGACAAAGCCCGCTGTCCTCATCACCACCATATTTACTGAGCAGTTACGTCAGCCCTGTTTTGTATCGGACACACATCCATTTCCAACCCACTTTCTCACTCACATCCCTTCCCCCTGCTTTGTCTCAACCCACACACGTGCACCCATGCACTACACACATACACACACGCACACACACACATCATCACCACCATTAGACCATGTTGGGGAAACGGTGGCCTTGAACTTGTCTAGCCCCTCCCCCCACCAGTTTGTTATAACCACCAACCCCCAACACACTCCTCCATCTCTCCCACTACCTCTGCATGCAGGCATTCCCTTGGCAACTGTGGTGTGGTGGTGCCTGCCTAGCAACCAGAAGGCTCTCACTCCTTCCTATATGGCTTATGGCATTGAGGGTGGGGGGTGCAGACTGTGCTGAATAAAGACTGGTTGCAGACAAAAGATCTCACGTGTGTCTTGTGGTGTTGTTGTCAGGGCCAAAGCTTTACGCAGGGCTTGCTGCAGCTGCACAGATCTGATATGCCTGTATTAGCCTCACAGGTTAGCATGGCAATTCATTTGTACAGGTCATGTGAATGTCATTTTCAAGCTCCAGCCTCATTCTTGCATTGTGCCTTTTAATAAAGATGTACTTGCAACACAAAATGACATCATTGCTTTTTCTGCAAGTGCAGCATGTGGTACTACTGTAAGCACAATGGAGTCCACCTCTGTAGTAACATGGCTGTGAATGGATGAATGAATGAATGAGAGTTAGTGGTTCAGATAAAGACTCTTGGCGCCACCTGGTGTTAATAAAAAAATAACTGCTGAAAATGGAAATATTCAAGAATGTTTTATTACAGGATGATGACAGTCATGTGAATTATATTTCAGCAAAGTGTGGCAGCATTCTGCTTCCCCACTGCCATCAGAATGTATTTCACAGCTCATCTACTGATGTCCATGTGCAGACTTGTTCTCTTTCCAGGTGTTAATAATTCTGAACCTGTATCCTTCACTTCCAGATGGGCCAATCAGTCTCCACCGCAGCTGCTTCAATGCTAAAAATAGCTTTCACACTGCTGACGTGATAGATGACTCATGCAGAGTCTCACTCCTCTCCCTGCATCCCTACACCGACCCTCTCTCCCTGGCACTGTCCGACACCCTCTCCGTCCCGCCTCATTTCTGTAACCATAGTACAGTGAAGTCTCTTGCATATTACATGTTGATGGCTGAATCTCTTAAAAAAACATGTGGCCGCTAGAACAAATACAAAACAGTAATGTCTCTAAGTTATTAACAGGATTTTATTACCACAATTGTCACACTTATTTAATGTGATTATCAGTATTACATGAAATGCAGGTGATTTGTCAGGTAAAATACAGGGAGAAAATCTTAATCTGTCATAAAAGATTCACCAGTCTTTTATTTTAAAAAGTACTTTTATTTCCAAGAACAATTTACTTTCATTAAAATTCTGAACAAATATGAGATACACGCTTGTATGGACCTGGCCTTCATAAGATAAACCAGACACAGACAGTAAATAACACATCAAGTTTACAAAAACAAGTGGACTGCCAAAAAGTTTTAAAACACATTTGCGCTGTGTTTTAATACAGTATATTTAACACAAGGTAATATTGATAAAGTGTTTATGTTGAAAGGCTTATAAACTGTATGCTGTCCCAAAGAAAACAAAAATGGTATTTACAAATACGAATCAAGTGAACAATGTGAGATTAAAGTGTTACAAATGATAAGTGCTTTGTGTTGTAACATGTTCATCCAGTGTTTCTGACAGACCTGTTCAATAAGGTACTCAGAAATGTCCTTCAAATATTAGGTAATCAACAAAATCAAAGGACTCATGATGACTCACAGAAATCACTTTTAGTGTGAAACAGATGTCGTAAATAAGGTTTGTCACTTCCGTGGTAGCTGTTCACACTGTTTACCATGTTGTGACATTGATGGTTTGGAAAGATGTGGCGTGAATTCTCTGTTTTTGTCTGTTAATTTTAGTGCAGACCTGATCCTCTTAGGCTCCAGTTTTAAGCAATCTTGGGGAGCAGCTGCTGAGAGAAGAGCCTCTTCAGCTGAGCCACTTCCTGAGACAAACAGCTGATCTGAGACCTGAGACTGCTGTCCTCTGTCAAATACTTGGTGTCCCTGGAGTTCTGCAGAGAGGAGGAGTTATAATATCCAGAGGACAGACCCTGATACTGCTGCACATGTCCACCACAGACCTCCTCCCTGGACCAAGGAGCCTGATTTTCTGTCCGACTGTCTAACCCCGCCTGCTGGTGGTTCCTCAACTGGATGTTTGGTCCCACTGTGGCTACAGTCTGACCATTGTGTCTGGTATCAGAGGGAGGAGATATCTCCGCTCCGTCACTGCAACCACTGGGACCTTTGAAACGGAGCTTGTGGGGGAGGCTCCTCAAACCTTCAGGTGAGTCTTGTCTGTTTACATACGGACTCTCATTGACCTCCAGGGCAGCAAGATGCGAGTCATAGCCCTGCTGCTCCTCCACCATCCCCCTCGGGGAAGGCCCACCATGCTCACTTAGTGTGCCATCAAAAAACACAGGGCTGCCCACATTTGAGCTACATGAGGTGGAGACACCGGACTCCTCGGATACATTCTGATTTGACAGAGGCCCAGCTCCCCTCACCCCATAGACGGCCGCCTGCTGCGGATGGGGAGGGTGGATGTGTGGGGTGCTGGCGTTAGGCTGTGTGAGGAGGTGTGACGATCCACCAGTGTGAGGCTGGTAGAAATGTGTTGCACTGGGTTTTGGGTGAGCACAGAGGGACGCAGACAGAGACAGGATGGACACGTCAGATGGCTCCTTGACTAGGCCGAAACGAAACTTCAGAGCCAACAGCTCTGCCCTCAGGCGGGCGTTCTCCTCCAGCAGCCCTAGGACTCGCCTCTCCAGGACCATATCATTGACCCGCCGCTTCTCTCTGGACCGCTTGGCTGCCTCGTTGTTTTTTCTCCTCTTGTCCCAATAGCCTTCATCCTTCTTCTCATCCTGGATGAACTCACGTTTGCGGCGTGCATTGTTGCTGTTGTCTTCATCGCAGCTGCTACCAGCCCTAGCTTCAGAGTTGGCAAGGTTCTCTTTGCGTTTGAGGCCAAAGGTGTGACTCAGGAGGGTTCGAGCCAGCTGGCTTGTGGAGGTCAGAATGGAAACCGTCTCATCAGTGAAGGACCCGGCCCCTCCCAGAGGCCTGGACTCCAGTCCCTCCACAGCCAGCAGTGAGGGCAGTGACCGGTCCTGGATGACGCCTCCCACGGTCTGACCCGTCATGTTCACTCCTGATTTGAGACTTCAGGGAGCTGTGAGGAGTGTGAGGTACTTACTTACTGAGAGGCTGTGGTTTGGTCTGAAGTGTGCTGTAGTGGCACCACCTAGTGGTGAAAAAACACAAACACATGTGATGAGGTGACGATTTGTTTACAAGGTTGCAAAACATTAAATTGACATTAACTTCTGCCAGTAGAATGGTGTGATGTATTTTACAGCAGGAAAATACTGACTGACAGAAAACTTGAAAAACAATAAATTCTATTAAAAACGATTAAATAAATACTTACAAGAATTACAGTAGGATAAAACTATTAATAAAGACTCGAATAATAACACGGGGCTGATTCACAATGACCACAACCAAACATTTACAATTAGTGCTACCAAAGCTGTTTCATTAAACCCTAAATCCAAGATGAGTCCTAAATAGTTTAACGTTTACACAAAATAGTCTCATATGAAATTCACATGCTATTTCATTCGATAAGCGATCATAAATTACATAAATAATTCTTCTTACCAACAATTTAAATAGATAGCCTACGACACATCACCTCGCATGATTAAAAAAGAACACATTTAAATCTGTGATAGATTTTGAAGAAAATAAAGAAGATCTTACTTCCAAATCAAACGTGCTCGAACGTCTTGATGAAAATCTCAGACAGAGAGGACGCATGCAGAGCTTCACTGCTCGTCTGGATGTTTCTGCTCCTCAAAAGCTCCGCATCTCTCGTTTCTTCCCGATCATCGGTTCAGCCGGGGTCGGATCCTCACCCTGGGTGACCGCCCCCACCTCCACTTCCCCCTCCTCCTCCTCCCAACGGGGAGCCGGCTGAGTCAAACCAGCGGAGACACACAGTTCAGGCTAAATAGCAAAAAATCCCAAATCAGAACAACAAACAAGCTGCTTTCTAAATCGGTCCTAACGGATTCAAATTATATTTTATGACTTTAATCCACGTCACGTCATTGGCAGTCGAAGGACGTCGAAACGAAAGCGAGGTTGAGACTGAAAAATTAACTGTGAAGAACTGAGAGTAGGCTATGTCTAATAAGTGATAATTTAAGATTAAAAAACACTTCACATCAAAATATGTGACTGACTAACACAAAGAAAAATACTGGCCACAGCAGCACTTTTATCTGTCAAAAAGGACACGTGATGTGTCAGTCTGAGATAATCAGCCAATGATCACTACTGACCTAAGTAGCCCCTGGAACTTCAACTTAGACAACCTCTACTGAGATTTACACTAGTGATGAGAATTACGTTTCTCCAAAGGGAGCCTGATCTTATAACTCAGTTTCTTTCAGAGAGCCTCTTCATTTAATACCACTTCTGCTGGTCAGTGTCTAAATTGCCTTCTTATTTGTTGCAGGAAATAAACATGAAAGATTCTTCCTCTGCAATACATTGAAATATATGGTCATAGTGACGGCTAAAAAGTGTGATATTTCAAGAATATCTATCCTAGTTATAACAACAATAACACCCTGAAACCCCTATTGTGTGGCAAATAATTACACAGCTCCATACTGACACATATTGTGGGCTACACTTCAGTTAACTTGTTATGATAAAATATGAAACAAAAAACATTTCTGTAATTAATTCATGAGTAGGCCTAGGTGTAATGTTTACCATTTAGTGTGTAAGTATCCCAACATTTGCTAATTAGCACTAAAGACAAAGTACAGGTGTATAATACACAAAGAGATGTGTGAGACCTTGTGATGATTATTGATTTCATTATTCTTTCAGCCTGTACCAAAGTGGTGGACTGATGGCCAGACCAACACTACCGTCCCTAGAGCTATGCCACTAGCTTAGAGGGCATCATATACGATTATATAATGCTTCAACAACTTTACTTTTACAGTTGTACCCATACCTGGCTGGAAACGTTGTTAAACCTGTTCTTCACTCATACAGTTAAACAATGGAAGAAATCATCACAAGCTAACTCTTGTTATAGTGTTCCTCTCTCAATTACAACTACACACACACACATACACACACACAGACCTGAAACCAGACCTAGTCAAAGTGAATTAGTAAATGACACGTTTGACTCAGTTTGTTGAACTGGTTACTGATTTCTCAGACAAAATCATTCATAAAAAAATAACCATGTGTGTTTTTCCACTATTTATCATGTGCGGGTGTTTGGTTGCAATTTTAGAATTTGTTATTTCTAGAGTCTTTTTTTTTTCATTCTGTAAGGTCCATTGCTCATCCATTTAACACCGGATCTACTAACAGGTTTCTGTTCTCTCCTTTAATTTTTTAAATCACATGTTAAAGTCATCCAGTTTACAAAAGCCTGTACTCTTCAATGTTCAGTCATGGTGGCTTGAGTTGTCCTCATTTGCTCTTTGCAGAGGAGCATAACGTGGAGTTCAAGGTAACACAGTTTACATATGACTATTGATTCCGTCACAACAGGAGATTATCAGACACACCAATTGCTACTGTCAAAGAACAAACGTGAGGATGTGTAATATTGCCCACTCAGTATATTTTCTCCTTTTTCAGAGACTGTTTGCCTCATGGTGAGAACAAACAATACTAATCACTGTATTACTGCACCTGTGAGTTTATCTTAAGTTATGTAATGTTGTATTGTAAATGAAGAATGTAAAAACAGCCATACAGAGAGAGTGAGTCACTTGAATGCGCTTAACAGTGTGAATGGAAAGAGAGCTGTTATGTAATATGCACACACACACACACACACACACACAAACACAGAGCATGTGAGGATTGCTTGGTCCTGGAAGTTCAGTTGGGGTGAGGTTGCACAGAAAAAAGGAACATTGTTCCATGAGCGATCTGCTGGACAGTGATACTTCCTCCCTACACATGGAAATGCTTCACACTGGATGTCTCTGTCTCTGTGTCTCTCTCAACAGTTTCTCCAAAACAAGGCAACTGTTAACTTCTCATTCTTTAATTTATGCAGATCCTCTCTGGACTATTTAGTAACACCAATGTCACTACTGACCTGTTTCTATGATCTAACAGATCAGTTTGAACATGCATGGCCGTGAAATGCAGTGGTGTGCACAGACTCAGAGAGGAGGTTGGGGAGAAATCTTGTGAAAAGAAAACCGTACTGTTGTCCCGAGGTTCAGCTGAAACAGCTGCCAACAAATTAGATTAAATGAAACATTTTGACTTCAGTTTTTACCTCCTGTTTTCAAAAGGTTATCTCTTTTTGGAAAGTACTTTACCAGGAATGCTGGCAGCCTCATGGTGCATGGGGTTTACTGCAAAAAAAGTAATTCATTTCTGACTCCTATGGGGAAAAAAATGTTGACAAACAAACAAAAATAACTGCATGGCAAGTGCAATGTTCTTGATATCGGTTACTATGATCTGTTACTCTACTTCCCCCAGCAATCACTTCTTAAGGATTCTTGAACAAGCCACTCTAACAAATCTATGAGGCTGTCCTTAGTGCTAATTAGTCCTAGAGCTAATTGCTCACATCAGCATGCTAACATGCTCACAATAATAATGCTAACCTGCTGAAGCTTAGTGCTTACTGTGTTCACCCAATTGAATAAGAGCTGGAGACTTAATCCAGATTTGTCTTTCCTCGCCATGGATGTGCATCTCTTTCTGAGTTGTCTGAAGGCAGTCGAATGGAAGCTATTCCCAGAGTGTCTAATTTATCTCTAATTGAAATGCTGACCTCACTATGGTGCTAGATGACAAACGAGGGGATCACCAAAGTTATTAAAAATCGTCCAAAAATGAACATGAATGTCTGTAACGTAACCAAATTCAATGTTAATCCATCCAAATGTCGAGATATTTCACACAAAACCACAAATGTAACCCTGCTGGTGGTGCCAGAGGGAAATTAGGCTTCATCATCTGGAAACCACGAGTGTCTGTATGAAACTTCACAACATTCCATCCAGTGGTGGTGGAGATTACCATGCATAGACCCTAAATGGACTGAACTTGGATAATGCCTTTCTAGTCTTATGACCAATCAAAGTGCCTTACACTGCATGTCACATTCAACCCATTCATACACTGATGATACACAGAGGCTAAGGTGGCAAATGCACATCAGAATAAACAGAACAGTCAGATTCATGGCACAGCCTGCAGGAGCAATTTGACATGCAGTGTCTTGCTAAAGGACACTTCAACATGCAGACTAGAGGAGCCTGATTAGTGTGTCTGATTAGTGTGTCTAAGACAATTGTTTTATGAGGAAGAAATCATATTGTATAATACTCATACAGATTACATCGAAGGGTAGCATAAGTGCAGAACTGCGATCTGCTATCTGTGAATGACAGTGAGGATATTTTGCTCGGTGCTCACGTCTTCAAAGGGCTTTTTGAGGGTTAAGGTTTGGTTAGAATATACTTAGGGTTGAAGTTTAGGTTGAGGTTGAGAAATGCTATGTTGTTTTGATAGTTAAAGGAGCGCAGCACCAGAATAACATGTCAAAGTCAGTTTGTGACAAAGAGTACTATTCAGTCTGCAAAAACAGTTGTCTTATGGCTCTGGATGCGCATATCTGATGTAATGTAATTACTCAAGGGACGTCACATACTTTGAAACAAAGCATTTCTAAAAGAAAGTCTGTTTTATAAACTGGGCACATGGAGTTTAAATTATTTATAGTTAATTTATAGTCAGGGATGTTTCAACAAAAGACACTATCAAGATGCATATTGTTTTCACAATGTTTTTGATGTAGCCCGATTCATAATAGTCAGGATATCTCTTGTAAGCCCTCCCCAAGTGTTATAGTAAACTGGAGCACCCTTTACGGTTAAGGTTAGGCGCCAGTGAATGCATTATGTCAGCGAGGACTCACAAGTACAGAAGTCCAAATGTGTGTGCATGTGCATTCATGTGTAGGTGAAGCTTCGTTAGACCCTCGGAAACAGAGGCAAAGTGATTGACTGCCTGAGCATAGAGCGGACAGTGGCCTTGTTTGACTTTGTGTGTGTACGCTCAAGTTCAAATCAGGGGAATCAGCTCCCATCCCCCGCCTTCTCCCTCCCTCAGGCTTCCCCACTCTCTCTCTCTCTCTCTGCTTTTTTCATCCCTGGATCCACTTGGACATACAGTCCCTCTCAACAGTCTCAGTACTGCAGCGGCTTTCACCACTCTAATCCTCATCCTGCTTTTGGAAATCGGGCCAAGATTCCCATTATGTGAGGTTGTGTAATCGCAAACAAACAGTGCAGTCAATAATTCCACACAATCAGACCAAACGTTAAATAAGTTAAGTCAAGACTTCGCTGGTGAATGAGAACAGACACTTATTCTGCTGGACAAGTTTATCTGCATTTAGAAATGGTTACCTCTCCTACCACAGGGAGGGTTGCTCGGTCTATAAATGTGCAGACACACTGAAGATAGATATCTCAGTTTGAAGGTCAGTATTAGCACTGTGTAGCAGGATTTAAAAAATGCAAAGAAAATCCATTTATAGAGGCCCACTGAAGAATCAGAGCTCCTAAATTATTAAAGCTACAATATACAGGACAGTGAATGGTGTCTAAGTGTGTGTTTCTCTCTGTCCGTGTGCATGTAGAAGAGGTTTGTTTGATGAACTGAAGTGGCTCTGCAGCGTCAAGGACGACTCTGCCTCTTCTCAGTAACATTGTTATTCTGTGGATTTCACACAGTATTACCATTCACTGGGTGTCACAGTGCGTCTGTGCCGGCCGGCCAAGAAAACAACACAACATTAGAAGGAAGTCAACAGAACAGTGTTTGCATAGAATTGACAATAACGCAAGGGGAGTTGATAATGTTGCCTTTATTTTTAAATCTATTATGACTGTAGTTAATGTTTAAGTAGAGTCCTGCTGTCATATGGTTTATTATGCAACAATACAATGTTTTTAACAGTTTGTTTTCTCCTCATTGTGATTAAATGACTTCTGACCACAAAATTAAAGAGAAAGTCAACATCATTTCATTTTCACTTCTCTGTAGCATTTTTATAAGTCTAAATTTATTTAATAAGGGCGTTCTTAATGTCATTTGTCTTATTTTATCCCCATTATGAGAATTTAGACTCGTGAGATTTTGTTAAAAAAAACCTTACACAGCCAGCACCCTTTTCTGAGCTTTCTACACTAGCATGGAGATATGAGATGTGAGATGACCATGTCAGGCTCTCTGTGATGTTGATTGTAATGTACCACTGATGTAGACATTAATTAACAATAATTAATTAATTAATTAATTATTCTATTATAACTACACATCTGTCCACAGTACAACTTCATTCAGCTGCTCAGCATTCAAGTTGTTCGTCTGTGTGATTTTCCCCACGGGATCTGTTGGTGGCAGAGCAGTAAAAAATATGATGCTTTCTCTCTTATAAAACAATCAAATGAAGTGGTTTAATCATTTTTTATCTGGCAGTGGGCACTTACAGAAAATGAAACTTATAATTCTACAAATCAGTTGTGACTTGTGGCTAATGGAAACTCCAATGCATGCAAAAACACCGGCACACACAAGGCATTATTGGAATTGTTCATAGCACAAATTTATATTCAGATTTTAAGCCATGGCCTGGTCAGGAACATTATAATAATGACATTTTTCACCATTTACCTGTTTAGCTGCTGACCTCTGCTCTGATTCAAAAAGCACTTATTATAATAATATTGCCATGAATGCATAATTCCTGCATAATACCCTCTGTAGAAGTACACAACATGATGTAAACAGAGAAGGAGGAACTAGAAAGTGGAAGTAGAAAAGGGATTTGATTATGAGTTTGATTGTTTGTTCTTCATGGGGCATCACAGGTCAGACCTTCGCTTCTGTCCTCGTGTTACCTTTAAATCCCAAATCATTTACCTTTTAATGCTGTACTAAAACAAACTCAAGCTGCAGATGGAGCCTCGTCACCATCTCCAACTTGTTAGTGAAGTGTTGCAGATCGGATTTTTCTGTTGTGTGTGTTATATCGTGCTCTGAAAGGCACAGTCTCAGTGGATAACAGACGTATATCTGCAGCGCTATAATTCTAGGATTACTTCAAGTGTGTATATTTGGCTGTGAGCGGGGTGTGCGTTGGAGATGTTGTGTGCACAGTTCACACACACGCTCATCTGCTATCAAGCCATCTTGGATAAAGGACCCAGTTATAGCCGTGACAGTAGGCTACACCTAAAAGCACATTATTGTGCCAAATAAAGATGAATCGTTACACCTCCAAACCAGAGTGTTTGTACTTAACTTCCTTTGGGAGTAAACCAATTCTTGAAGTCTAGCAATTTAGCATTACACTTAAAGTTTTGGGACGTGTAGAGACAGATTTTTAAAAATGGTTAACAGCAGAAGTTGAAAGTTTTAGTCCCTTGTGTGGATCAGGTTCCAAAAAAATCTACATTTCCCACAATGCAACACAAAGGCATCTTTCATTATGGTTTTTTAATTGAAAAGTGCAAAATTTACAGACAAACATGGCTGCATGTAAACAGTTTCTTCAGAATAAGGATACAGAGAAAATATAGCCAGAAGGTGCAGCTCTTAATATAAATATATATATGTAGTCTTAGTAACAAAAATAAGGATGATTTTAAAAAGAAAGAGAAACATTCAAATAAATAAATTCAATTAAATAAACGGTAGGAAATTATAACACAAGGGGAGAATTCAGTCTTTCTCAGCTATTTACCTCAGCTGGGAAGTGTTTCAGGATGTCATATATTTTTTGTTCTTTAGGACCTTTCAGAGTTTTTAAGGCTTTCGTGTGCAATTTAAATTCATTAAAAAAAACAATTTGTGAGATGATTTCACAATTCTTCATTTATGAATGAAAAATTTGGTTAGACATACAGTTGTGTTACTACAGAGCTCATCATCCTTGCTTTGTAATATCAAACCAAATGTTATGTTGTCTCTAGAGACAGAGGTTGGATCATAGACATCTTTCGCGTAACCCATTTTTGTATATTACACCAAAATGTCTGTATCACATTACATGTGAAAAATATATGGTCCATAGTTTCGACATCATTTTCACAAAATCTACATGTAATCTACATGTCGGGGGTCATAGGAAGTGTTAGGTACATTGTTCTTATTTGTGAATTGTTTAGTAATTGAATCTTTATCAAATTTTTGTAGGATGCCATTTTTATTTTGCCTTTCAGGGTAAAGGTGTTCAGTGAAACAAATTCTAATAAAGTGATTACTGCATTTTTGATCCAGAACTAAGATTCTTTGAATTGACAGTGGGGCCAATTGTGGTTGTATTGGATGATATGCCAATATATTTCTTGTTAGAAAGACAAATTTATGGTGCAGGGTTAGGGTAGGGTTAGTTCTTACCTTTACGTTTGAAGTAGGTACGGTTCATAATTTAAAAAATGTCTGTTGATATCTATTAAGTCTGCTATGGACCATGCATTTCTCCCGTACCAATCTTCAAAGAACAGAGATCTATTGCGGTGCAAAACATATCTCTTATTCCAGGGTACAGAGGTGTGGGGTGACAAGTTATGTACTTATAACATTTCCCAATACAAGATTATTATTTATTTGTGAAACTCTGACAATGATCTAGGTAATTTGTCAACATTAAAGAAATTCTAATCCTCCAATTTTTGAAGAAGTGCTTTGGAACGCAATACCAAAAGGAGCTGCTGTCTTTGATTCAGGACTCTAACCAATTTATTTTTAAGGTTCCATTAAGGCAGTCTAAATCAATAACCTTTAGTCCTCCTTCTTGTGTGTCTTTAACCATACTGCTTTTCTTCATATAATGTGGTCTGTTTCTCCAAATTAAATTTAAGTTGATTTGGTTGATAGATTTTATCAGTTTGTTTGGAATGGCATTTGAATAGGCCGTGTAAGTGCATCTCGATTAACATTCCAGCTAGTTAGGTAAATTCGACCTAGTATTGATATGTCTCTTTGTAACCATAAATTTAGTCTTGACTTGCATTCTTTAATTTTATTTTCTACATTCAGAACTTGGCTTTGTTTTTGGTCCTTGTAGTTCAAAATCTCCCTTCAGAGCCAAAGCAGACATCATACAACAGATTTTACACACTAAGTAGTAGCCTACTCTTCATGAGTAAACTGAATTTCCTGTGTAAAATTGGCAGAGTGCCCCTTTAAAGCCCATATACTTAACACATAAACAAACTGACCTCTACCTGGGAATACTGGTAATGGTATCAATAAAACACCAACAATATTGTGTACAGCAGTATGCAGTTCATATAATGGATTAAAATGAATGTGTAATCATATAAACTCTTCTCGCACATCCAAAGTAAACATTACACACAAAGGGCGGCACGGCCTTTCTGTGTGGAGTTTGCATGTTCTCCCCGTGTCCGCGTGGGTTCTCTCCGGGTGCTCTGGCTTCCTCCCACCTTCCAAAGACATGCAGGCTAGGTTAATTGGTGTCTCTAAATTGTCCTTAGATGTGAGTGTGAGTGGTTGTATGTCTATGTGTGGCCCTGCGATGGACTGGAGACCTGTCCAGGGTGTGCCCTGCCTTTCGCCCGATGTCAGCTGGGATGGGCTCCAACCCCCCCCACCACCACCACCACCACCGTTATACTGTGATTGTATATTTTATTTGTGCTTATTCAAAACATCTGACACTTACATACACTGACACTGACATATTTTGAAATGACTGTGTTGCATAGTGTTGATGGTGATATTACACCATGGATCACATTAGAATTTCTGGTGTGTGTGTGTGTGTGTGTGTGTGTGTCGTGCCGCGCTACAGATGTTGGTGTGCAATTGTGTTTGCTTTTCTTTATGTTTGTCTTCCCCCAGGATATACATGTCTTTGCATATGTGTGTGTGTGTGTGTGTGTGTGTAGCTGCTCCATAATGTGATGACGGCCTCCATCATCTGACATAATCAGGATGAATCAGCGAGTGCTGAGTTACATAAACAGATTCTTGTCCTAACTTCACCCTCACCCAGATTAGAAACTCTGCAGACACAGCTGCCAACAGCCTGCCGATACCAGCCTTCAGGCATGAGGGCTACTGTAATAGCAGGAGACTGCCACCTAAAGGCCAAACTCAGACATTGCACTTTGTATACGTCAGTCATACTAAGAGACAGTTTTACAGCATTAGGTCTTTATTAAAAGGATGACAATATAAACAATAATTAAATGACTTTAAAGCACTATTTTAAGAATATAAAACAATGTACAATAATATATGCTCTTTTGTTGATATAAAAGATTATGTTAATAAATATGTTTCTCATTTCTACATGATAACAAACAACTGAGAAAGCGGCAGATTATTTACAGTTTTAAATTCTGCTTGATGCGAGAGACAGAAGCTGTGAAGATGTGTTTTTTCTTAAGTTAAAATGCCCAAGCAGAAAAACATAACAAACACAGGTTAAGTGACAAAAATACACAATGCTGCATTCACTGTACATTTACTTTGTTTGTTAAGTGTAATAAAAATATCACAATTAACTAAAGTTCTAACAGAACTCAGACAAAGATATCAGATCATCTCAGCAGTAATGCAGCTAAGCATTGTTGCTAAGCAGTCATGAGTTTGTTCAGCGTGCCATGAGATCCTTCACAATGTACTATTATGTATTGTACTCCCATAACCTATATTACACACATTTTTGGTAGGTCTTTTGTTAGTGTTAATGCTTGCTTTCTACATGCCCACAGTGTGTACAGTGTTTGTCCAAGCTGCCCTTGTAGCTGGAAGCATGCAAACATTACATTATGAGTGTGTTCTTATACTAGTCCTCACAAAGTACTGTTAAAGAACAGTTTTACCCTCAGGGTGAGGACACTTTGGCCGATCCTCAATTCTTCAGTTGGAGTAAGGAATAAATCTTGGTTTTGGTTTACGTCTAAGTTTAGACGAGGATTGAGGTCATGTTGCTGTGATAGATGGGGTTGAGGACAGGAAAGTAACACCACGGAAGGTCCTCAAAGAATAAATGTGTGAGTCTTTGTGTGTCTGCGTAAGGGTTAGAGAAAGAGAGAGTAACCCATTCAAACATATTGGTCAGGTCTGAGTCATCAATGTATAAATCGGGTATATTATCAGGTTGAGTACACAAAATAAATTGGAACCTGGACTACCGCATTAAAGGGTCAAGTGTGCCAACCTTGAAGTGTGTGTTGGGGTGTTTTCCCGCATGCTGCATGCAGCTTTTAGTGTCTCCAGAGGGAGCTGCATGAATTCTGATAAATGGTGTCAAGTGATGTCACTTCCAGCTCGAGACTACAATGACTATTAGCATAAGCATGACACACACAAATCTCTAATAGAACTGGCAGCGTTCAAATTGCATTGTGGGTAACGGAGGCAACAATATCTCTGGTTCTGTTGCATCAATTTTGACACTTTTTAAAACTATCCAGTGCAGTGATAAATCTGTGGAGCACTCTTTTAAATGTTATTTGTTAAGCAGTCATCACTTGACAGTCACTCTTTAAGCAGTGGATAACAGCAATATGTTTTTAAAAAAGAGATAATTTCATATGTTGAAGGCTTCTGAATTAGATTTCTCATTTGTCTTTTGAAGTGAACCAAAAACATACAAGCAAATCAAACAATTCCCCCCAGGCAGCATGCATACAAAGATTTGTGATGCCATCCTACCACTAGTTGTGTTGTCAGTTTTCATGTGGCCTACCTCTCCATGTGGACCAGTATTATTAACCAGCCAGACTGGGAACAGTTGCCTGTGTCGCCTAGTGCTGCTCTTGGTGGGAATTGTTGGGCTTCTGTAAATAACTTCAGAGTATGGTCTAGACCTGCTCTTTATGAAAAGCGCTGTGAGATAACTGTTGTTGTGATTTGGCGCTATATAAATAAAATTGAATTGAATTGAATTGAATTGAATTAATATCTGAGGTCACTGAGTCCCAAATCCAACTGCTCATTGAACTGATTGGCATCAGAATTCGAGTCAATTACAACTTCAAAGAATATCCATGTCATCATAAGTCTTCTACTTTTTAATTTCTTTGTCTAAATGGCAGTACTGTGTACATATATGCGTGTTTGTGAGTGTCAGGTGTGTCTCTTCATGTGCAGAGCTAGGTGGTCGGAGCGGGAGAAGGCCCTCTGACACAGCATACACTCGTAAGGTTTTTGGCCCGTGTGCTTGCGGTAGTGACGCGTCAGCTCATCTGAGCGGGCAAATTTCCAGCTGCAGCCCTCCCATGAACAGTGGTAAGGCTTTTCTCCTGAAGAGTAAACAATAAAACAGATTGCAATTACCAAACAAATACATGAAATCACATCTTGAGACTAATCACTTCAGGCTCTTTTGTTGTTTCTGTGGTGGAGTCAATGGGGTGTACCTGTGTGGGTGCGGAGGTGAGCCTTGAGGTGTGAGCTCTTGGTGTAGGTCTTACTGCAGCCAGGGTATTCACAGCTGTGGATGGCAGGCCTCCTTTTCCCTGTAGGCCTTCGACCACGCTTCCCATCCACCCCACCAGGGGGCAGCTGTGGGCTGACCAGCAGGGGCTGCTGGTGAAGGGGTAGATGACCCGCAGCCTGACTGTGGGTGTAGTCACAGAAAAGGTTGGCATTGTGATTAAAGTGTGGCATGTAGCTGTAGTGTCGAGGGTCAGGGGTCACAGCTTGAGGAGGTATGAACCTGCTGTTGGGGAAGGTCACCATGGAGGAGTGTTGCAGGGGATAGTAAGGGTTAAAGTCGCGTGACGAAACTTTGCCGAGGTTTCCTCTGCTGTGCCTCTCCATACTGCCTCCTTGGGGGAAGCCAAACTGATCTACATTAGGTAGACTGGGAAAGGACGTGAGACCTGTCTGGTCGTCATTATAACCATGTTGGTACAGCTCTGGCTGGATGGACATTGTGGTTTCAGAAGGGGACAGGAGCTCTGCCATGAGGCCCACACTGTTCATTTGCAGATTCTCCTGTCCTGGTTGGTCCTTGAACATGGCCGCCTCTTGGAACCCTCGGTTTGGGTCCACCTGAGGGAGTCGTTGATCATTGTTGTCCAGAGAAGGGTTGAGGTCAGGCGATGGGCTGCTCCAATCAGAAAGCAAGAACTCAATGTCCCAGGACGCCTGGCTGTCATCATCCAGTAGCTCCTCTGTCATTTGTTGAGAGACCTGCAGCTGCTCAGAGCTACTCGATGACAGTTTGTTGCTTAGAGAGTCCGTGGGGAAAGAGCCACCCTCAGACTTCCACACCTAGATGATGTTGGAGAGCATTGAGTAGGTGAAGATGATCACCAAGGAAAACATATTGTAAAAAGAAGATTCCTGCACACTGCTTCTGCATTTAAGGGATAGGCTCCAAATTTTTCACACCTGTCTTAAAATAACAATCACATGTCCATATGTACAAGCAATTTAATGCTGTAATTGTTCCTTCTGTCTGTACTGGTTGTAAAGAGATCCCTTTTTAATACATGTCCAATGTGATGGGCCGCAAAATCCACAGTCCTCGTATGAATATAAAAATATATACTCCAGTGTTCAGCTGAAGCTACTGTGACGCTTCAGCAGTCTGAGTTAATCAAGTGGGTATCTACCAAAATTACAGCCTCAAAAGACACCACTTGATTTGTCTAACTCAGACTGCTGACACCTCACATTAGATTCAGGTCTACTTACACATACAGAGGACTATATTTTATTCTCCATCACTTAGATTGTAACCGCTCTAGGAAGGGAATTGATTGCAGCATGGACAGCGGGGGCAACTACTGTGACAAATCACTCTTTCACTGTTCATATGGGCATGTCAGATAGGCTTCCAAACCTATCCTTTAAGATATTAATTGATCCAGTACATAAGAACAAGAGCAAGATTTATTGAGAATTGGAAGCGCATCCCTCCCAAACAACAACCGAAAGCACTTTCAGTGCCACGGTAATAATTTATCTGTGAAATGTACAAATTATCAGCACAATAATATAGATCATGCAAGGCAAAGGATTACTGTCATGCTATTCCCAGATGTGGATTTACATTTGTTACAACTCTTAAGGTAGAACATCAAGTAGGAGTAGACACTATTCAAATCAATTCATTATGTTAATAAACATGTTTCTCATTTCAAATTTTTCTCTGTTACTGTGCAGGAATCAAACAACTGAAGTCAACAGGATACTTACTTTCATATTGTCACTGGAGTGAGCGAGGTTGGAGAAGGAACTGAATGAAGGGAGCACAGCCTGTGTAACTGCCATCAAGCACTTTGATGTGACGCCGATTGACAGTGGCAGCAACAAAAGTGAAGCTTCTATTTTTTTTTTTTGCTTTGTCTGTCTCTTAATTATTTTTTTTACATAACCGCCTTACGCTCAGCTAACTGAAAGTCAAACCCCAGTTCATGAGGCCACTCACCCCAGTTACAATCCACTCAGCGCTAAAAGGCCACAGCAACAGGTTCCATTCCTCCCCCGCTATCTCCCCCTCCTCCCTCTTGTCTATCTCTGTCAGCTACGAGTCTAACTTCAAATCTCTCTTTTTCATGTAGGTTTTGACCGTTAGGAGGAGGAGCGTAAGTGTGAGTTACTTATCTGGCTCCTTTTCTTTATCCCTTAAGATGTTCATTCACAATGACTAAAAATCTCACCTCAGAGTCTCCATCTTCCTGTTCTGTGGGATTCAGAGCAAAAAGTCGGCTCTGGAAAAATCAAGAGACATTAGTTTGTTAAATGCATCATATAAACAGACAAATAACTAGATATTTGTGCTAAGATCAAAGGCTAAACTAAACACTTTAGTGAATCGGTTTCCCCAGTATCTTAATATGGACAACATCATCTTTAAACAGGAATAAGCTTCAACATTTTCTGAAACTTGTGGATTGACTTCTTCCAAAGTAAAGTTAACAAGGTGATGATTACTTCATACAGGAAATACAGCAGTTAAAAACCACCCTTGCGATTAAAATAGTTCATCAGCAATTATAATTAACAGTTATTTAACAAAGTAGCTCAACTTTGTACAAATGATCCTGTCTATGGCTGCAATAGAAAAATCACATGATGAGAAGGATTCAAACTATAAATGTGTTTTATTTTAAATAAATTGCAAATAATGATTGCTTTTGTTTATGTATATGTATATCACCTTCCAAACATGGAGGCAAACCAATCAATGCTTTACATAAGGACCAGAATGCAAATAATAAAGAAATGCAATAAAACACCTTTAAAATAGAATAGAGCAACAAAACATGATAAGATAAAAAGAAAATACATATAGACTTATAGATGTTTTTTATAGTTCCATAAAAAAGCTTAAAAGCAACTTCATTATGTACAGTATGTATTTGACTCAGACAGTAGTGCCTAAACCAACCCAAGCCACCCAATCAGGGTTCTTCTTAGACAAAACAAGGAGGACATGTTAAACTCATTTGTATATTAAATAAATACATAAAATTTGAATTTGCCAAAATAGGTGACATTTGTATAATTCCTTTGTGATTGAATAATAATAATAATAATAATAATAATAATAATAATAATAATAATAATAATAATAATAATAATAATAATAATAAATACAGTCTTTCTAAAGATGGAAAAATAAAACATATCAAGAAACTGCAATAATCAACTCAAAGTTATACAAATAATAAGTAATAAAACTAATTATAATTATAATAAACAATTGTATCTTATTATATTGAATAATTAGTCAGGCCATTACAAAAATGCTGCAAAATGACCGCCTGTACTGCAAAGTAATGGAGGGCTCTTTATGTTATTTCTCTCTCTCTCTCTCTTTCTCTCTCTCTCTCTCAAGTAAAAAGGTCATGTCTGGCCACTATCTAATAAAGTATGCCTTGGCGCAGAGTTGTGTTGGTGCATGTAAAGTGAATAACATGTTTCAATAGATAAAATATTTCATCACAAAGAGCTCACTTTTTTAAAAACCTTTTATTACAGAGCTACTTAGCCTACAGACATTTAATGTGAATACATAACACAAACAAATATTAATAAATAACAGTAAAGAAGTAAGGTATAGCTCATAAGCAAACACTCCAACATGCAATGCTACAGTTCATGATTCAGTTTTTATCCAGTTAACACCTCATCTCCTTTGTTGAGCCAATACTTCTAATAGTTTTAACACACACACACACACACATTCAGGTCGGCCTCTGTCTTTCGAGTGAGGACATGTTGCTCTGACTTCTGAGAAGACCTGTATGTGAAAAGGGGATTACATCCTGGCCACTGTTTATCTGTTTATCATGGGGCATAGGCAGGCTGCTGTCTTCCCACAGATAATGGACTCCAGACTGCTGCTGATCCCTGATGACTAGCCCATCACTGATAAAGACTCTCTCTTTCCTTCAGTGACGACTACACAAGACATCCACTACGCAACCTGAAAACCACGATGGCCAGTATCAAAAAACAGCGTCCTCATGGCCTTAAATACATCACGCAAGTTCCTCTACAGTTTGTGTGTTTGTTTGACTGAGGAGAATTTACTTCCAAAGGCCCTAGACTAACTTGTATATTTGTGTGAGTATGATTATCATAAGACATAAATACACTACAAGAAAAAATCATGTGCTTTCTGTAGTAAAACCCTATTTAATATAGGAATTTAAAGGGACAAATAAATACTCTAAAATGCTCATAAAATCATTTGGAAAACATGGAATAAACAGAAAAAAGAATTGAGATTTTAGGCTATGCATACAGAGCTGCACAACTTTAATGTGAGAGACTTGGATGACTTTTCTATATATTGAGTGTCTGTTCTCTTTTATTTTAATGTGGTGACCTGCTTTCCAAACACAAATTATTTTAATATTCTTTCATATATTATTTCTTTCGAGCTTAGTGATGTGATATGGATTTATAATGATACCTGTGGGGAAAGTGGACATTTGTAGCTGCAAATTTAGGAGAAACATCACAGTAGGATTCAATTTTCTTTTTATTTAATCTGGTCTCACCAGACTAAAAATATTATTTTAATGGTATGTGTAGTGTGGAGACTGATGTTATGGTAGGTATACGTGTAGCAAACTTTTAATTATTTTGCACATTAACAGCACTAACTGATGGGAAGTATCAACACAAATAAAACAATCTGGATTTGTCTCCATCTAGTGACCATATGTTGTCATTGTATCTATGGTTTTAGACAAAAAACCGGTAAGTTTAAAAGAAAACAAAAAACGTTACAGCCAAATATTAACTGTTTAGAACAGGTTGGTTTAATACTGAAAAATGTCTATAACGTATATACGTCTTAATTTTTGAGCAGAACGTCTTTTGCAGCTTTAGGCTTTAGCACACAAGTGCTAACGTTATTCAGTTGCTATAGCAACGGACATGTACATACTATGCTAACTGCGCTGGAGTTTAGCTCACGTTAGTTAGCGTTAATTTACGAAGGATTTGTCTTAAGAAAATAACTGTTTGAGTAAGTTCTTTATAGTTTTTGTCAAGTTGATATCATTTAACGTTATATCCATACGTTTCTTTTATGTAAGTTAGAGAAAACACCACTGACGTTCAGCTGTTAGCCACCTAACTTGGCAGCAGCAATGGCACTAGGTCAGCTTCACGTTAATGTAAACACAGTTTGGCTATTACAAGCTACGTTGGACTATTTCAGTGGTTTTGGACGGCAACGTCAATACATACAGTGTCTCCATAGACCTAGGGCATCAGGAATTAAGGCTGGGGACTATTAAACTAGCTTTTAAATGAGTCCATTGTGTGTTTAGATTTTAATGTCATTTCCATTTGCCAAATGTCTATGTTGTACTTTACCTATGAACTAATGCTACACTGGGTAACGTTATTTGGGTTTAGGGTAGTTTAGCTCTTAGGGGTTTCTTTATGTAGGTTAGAAATGATACTGTAGATCGCATGTGCTTTAATTATTTGTAGTATCATTTAGAAAGTATGTTTGTACTTCAAATACATGTCAACTATTTGTGTGTCTGGGCCCCTATATACAAGCTTCAGATCGCTTACCAGAGTGTCCCTTTCTGCAATATTTCTTATGATTGTACTTGTATATTAATGGTCTGTGAAGATTAATTTAACTTGATTATAATTTAATTTATGTCGTCTTTTGGACATTTAGGATCTGAGCTAGGATCTGTGATTTGAGATAATATTACATCCAAATAAGTTGTATTTATATTCTGGCCTTACAGCAGTGAATCAGAAAATCTCCCCATATCCCATTGAAATCAGTGTAGCTGCTGTCATATCATCGACTCATTCACTTAATGTCTATGGAGCAGCTCCAACATTTATCTTTAAATTACGTCATCACCACAGCATGCCTCTCTGTTAAAAGATTTGTTGTAGTTAAAAAAGGAAAACTGAGATGTATCTTTCAATATAACGTTAAATTAAGCCCCAGATATTACAGATAATTTATTTTTGTTTGTGGTTGCAGATGGAGCCCTCCTCACAGAGTAGAGGTGGTAGGGGACTGTGGAACAACCCCAGAGACACCCAGTACAGCAAGGAGACCCAGGACCTGCTGAAATGTGAGAGGATGCACTTGTGGATATTCTGGTGTGGGTGGTTAGGTGTGAATGTGAGACACATATAAAGGATTTGACTGTGTATGTTTAGGTACACACAAGTGTCCATTTACCATTGTGTACTAGGCATTGAAGTGTAATTTTTTTTCTACTGGTGCTTAGTAATGATGCAGGAATCAAGGCTCTCCAACCTCCAGAGAAAAAAGATCAACGACTGCCTCAAGAGTAAGTTTGAAACCTTTTGATAAAAGGTTGGTGGTTGGAATATGGTGATAATGTGTAATAGTACTGTATTATACACAGACATCAAGTATATATTTTATATACTGTTAATATGGTAAAGTGATTTCATACCTCTACATCAGACTGTCAGCTAACCTCACATTTGCAGTGCAAAAATTAAAACAGAAAATTTCTCACTTGACTTTTCTGCTGCACTAACCCCTCTACACACTGTTTCAAGCATTTAGCATTACTACATTTTTCTACTTTAAAAACCTTTCCCCCACAGATGGAGCAGCTTTACCACTGACCTCAGACACCACATCATCAGCTCCCCCCCCTCAGCCTAAAACCAGCAAATCTGTCCAGAAACGCCTGCTAGGCAAGCCTCAGAAACGCAGTGCCGAATCTTGTCGCTCTGGGAACAGCTACGTCAGAGAAAGGTTCCATCCTGGTCCTATAAGTATGTTCACGATAGGCCTACATTGTAAACAATGGCAATATACTGTTGGTCATCTAACCTGTTTTTGTTTTACTCTCAGCATCCTGAGAAACATTCAGTCTTCTTGTCACTTGTTTTTTCTGTTTCTCTATAGGAGACTTAGAGAAAGAGAAGAGGAGGCTTCAGAGTATTTTGGCAACGGGAGAAGAAGAGCCCACAGCTGCATCCTTCCAAAATGTTCCCACATGTCGAAACCCAGGGGCGGCGGAGGGGAAAGACCGGTATCAGGAAGGTGACGCTGACTGCACAGAAACAGATGATGAAGAAATGTAACATGGCGTGTTGTAGAATGCCATTTCAACCTGAAGAGAAACACATCACATTTAAATTTGATGTTTTGTCTAAGGGAGTCTGTTTCTATTAATATCAGCCTACATTCAATTCTGCCCTGCGCTACTCTGCTTGACTAAATATATCCAGGGCCGCTTAAGAAGTCTAATATTAACGTGTTTGTTTCTTTTGTAGTTCTGGATGAGATCGAGGACAGAAGACAGTTTTTGGAAGACATGGCCTCTCTGGGCCAAGAGAAGCAGTACATCAGCATCATCAACACTGAGATATCCCAGGTAAACATGCAGCAGTTTGAATATGGGCTCAAATTAGTCTGTATTATGCTGCCCAGGGTCTTGAACAAGCGCTTGGTAACACAGGTGTCACTTCATTGATTCTTCATTATGTATGTTTAGTGTGATGTTCTTTTAAACAATATAGTAAGATGCTGACAAACAGATCAATCGCAATGTAAACAGATCCTTAAAATGGCATTAGTGTCAGATTTTATACAAACTGACAGAGAAAGAGTGTATTATTTATTCTCTCTGAAATACAATTACACTTAAACCTGTTCTGTGCCACATATCCAATAACAGAGAATTCGAGAACTGGAAGAATTGGACAAGGCCCGCAGTCAAGATGAAGATCAAGATGAACGCAATGACATCTGAGGGGAAAGGGGTCACTGCACAACAGACTAGAGAAAACATGGACTTGAAAGAGACAGGAGGAGAGACTCACTGCCACTGACTTAACACTTGGACATTAACTGGGAAACAGGTGCAAGCAATATATCTTCAAATTCAGATTATGAATGGGTCGAGTAAAGTGTGATATAATAAAGTGGTAGAGAGATTACAGTTGACCGACTGCACTGTGCTTCAACTATACAAGCGTTCAGGAATGTTGTTAAGCAGTGAAAGCATTACATTTACAAGAAACAATAACTAGTTGCATCAACTTATTTTATTTCTCTGCCTTCCAGTGTCAGTATTGTTTTATAATCTTGCTGCTGAACAACATCTAGCTGACAGAAATGTGGCACTACACAAGCCCTTGGTTTCCCCTGGACAGGAAGACAGGCACAGAGCAGACCATTTAAAATGGAGGACAATCTAAATGACAAAACATAATGAGTAAACACACTGACATTTACATTAGCTCAAACAAATGACGCTCAACCACATATGCAATTAAATAAATGGCACTTGTACAAACAATATTAACACGTTTTTGTTTCCTATCCACTTTTAAGGCAAAGCATGGAAGCATACAGAAAGGCATAGTAAAATATAAATTAATGATTGCATATTCAGGTTCCCCCCAATGGTTTAAACTGTGATAAACTGATGTTTTGAGTTGTTAAAATACTGTGTATCTGCCATTTCAAATATTCATTGTTGTGTGACTTTTCATATAAATAAACTTTCTAACAGACATTTGCAGTTTAACACTCCTCCAATCTAATTCTGGGTACTTTCCCACTTTGTTTCCAGTCACACACACACATGCATGCGCGCGCACGCACACACACACACACACAATTAAATACTCTATCTACCATCAGCTACTTCTTTGATGATACGCATTTACACAAATGACACCATCACAGAACTGAAGAACCTAAGAACAGGGACACCACAAACAATCATAATATAGCAGCTAGAAGAGCTTAGGTATCTGCTGGTATCTGAGTGTTTCAGGGGTAGATGTTGCAATATTTAAAGCAGAGTTCATCTTTAAAAAGTATTACTTTCACTAGTACCACAGGCTCAAACCAGACGTGACATAAAACCTCAGATATCCATTCATTGACCTAGTAAGTCAGTGTAAGCCAGGAACAGAGTAAAAAGATTAAAAACTCATAGATATAAGAGATCCACTTGCATCCAACTGACTTCATTTAAAGTGAACTGACGAGTCACACATTTGCTGAATCTTGATAAAGGCCTACAGGGCAGAGACGCTGCGCAATGCAAGGATAGTGAAGCAACATACAACATATCAGTGCAGTAATTTAAAAACCTACTGTTATCTTCACTGGCATGAAAGGTTAGAGAGCTTGTTGAGTTATATTGTCTCTGTAAAACACAAAGGCAACTGAAAATGGTCACTGAAGTAAGGTGAGCAGGGAGCAGATTCTGGGTTGCACTTCAAGTCATTAATGACACAGTTGACAGGGAACTCATCTTATCGTCTTGACCTTATGTATTTCTTTTCTCATATCCTTTTTTTATTTTCCTTAGTCTTGTTAAAATATTTGCTTATCCTCTTGAGGGAGTGGTCCTTTCTATGGTGTTTTCTCCTTGCGGGGGCTGGGGTTCTTGCCTGGCTCTCCTTTATGGCTCAGCCTCTTGAGCACCTTAATGGGTTTGAACTTTGCCCCTTTTTTCTTCTGCGGCTGCTGCTGCTCGCCCTCCGGATCCTTATGGAAGTCTGATGAGGATGAAAATGAGTAAATAAAATCAGGAAAAATAACAAAGTAAGGGAGAGAAGACATTTACATTTTATGTTTAATGAGTCTTTAACAGTGCTACAAGTGGAGCTTACTCCTCATCATACCTTTTTTCTTCAGCATGGCTTCCATAACTTTATCCTCCTCTTCTTCCCTGTGACAGAATGACTGTTAGATGTAGGGAAGTTGCAAAGTATCACTGATAAACACACTCTGGGCCATTGCAGAGACCCACAGTTGACTGCCGGTCATTGATTACCTCTGCCTGTCCTGGTCCATGTTGTTGACAATTTGGTTGCGCTGTTCAATGATGGTAACCAGCTCAGCCATCAGCTCCTGCTCCCGACTCTTGTCCTCCTCTGTCCAGTCTTTCTCTGGAGGAGGGAAGGGATAATGATAAATGATTTAATTTTGTTGTATTAATATGCAATGTGTTTAGAGCATCATTAAGTATTAACATTAATGCACTTCCTAGTTAATCTACCCATCCTGTCAGGGAAATTGGTAGTACTGTACTGTGTAGTGCCTGAGCAGCGTATGAAAAGTACTACTGGAGGAGTTTAGAAAAGAATAAAACAAACATGTTATAGATTATGATGCAAATGTTAGAAAGTTGAGGTTTTACTGAACCCATGTTCACAGAGAGTCTTCTTTAACATAATCTGTGTGTAGATGTACAGGTGGAGTGCGGGTGGCAGTAATTTGCTTTGTAACATGAGCATTAAACACAAACACATACAGGCAAACCATTTGACTGAACATCATAAGGCCAAACCCACCTGGCTTGTTGAGAAGACACCTCAGCTCATACTCCACGTCCGCTTGCCTCTCTTCCAGGTTCTGCTGCTTCGCTCTGCAGGTACATTCACACTGTACGTTACACAATGGTAACCTCTAATTTATTACAGTACTTTTCAGCTTTTTTTCTTTATCTAAAGATATAATGAACTTAAATAAACTAATGCCTATATAACTGGCCATGCTGGGCGTTTTTTCCTGGAGAAGCAAAAGTGTTTAACATTCGGATATTGGTTTGATTTGCACATCAATATAATTGTGTCATATTCCAACTATTTTAGGAAGATCTATTCCCTTAAAGGCATGTAATTACAAAAAGCTGTTTGACGTATTCCTGAAAGACTTGTGAAGGAGCACATTCTGTGATGGAGAAATTATTGACTTGCAAGTCTTATGATTCTGAATGTCTGCCTCTTCTGCCTGTCTGATGCTTACGTGTAAACCAGCTCAGCTTCTCGTCGTACTAAAAGGTGTTTCTCATGGATGAGAGTGAACCAGTCCACCAGCAGGTGCTCCTCATCCTCATCTGAAAACACAAAAGAGGAACACAGAGAGGTATTTCTGATATCTTCTGATGTGATATGTTTTTTATTGTTATGTATTGTTCTTTCATATAAAATGTAAGGATCTTAATCTTTCCCCAATTTTCTCTAGGTGATCATTTGTTTTTTTTATAGTCTGAACATGTGGGGACATTTTCATATCTTTGCAATATTTTAACTGGCCTTCAGCTGATTTAACTTGCTTATACTCACGAAACTCTATTGAAAATAGTGTGATGTGTTACCATTAGGGTTGTCTCTCAGCTTCTTTTCCAGCTCCACTCCCCTCTGCTCCAGTTCATCCAGACGCTTCTCCAGCTGACCCATCTCCCCATGGATGTCCTCTACCGGGATGTACTGATCTGACTGCACCTGAATGGATGTTCGGATCATTTGAGTACCTCTTATTCTGTGTTTGACACAGAAGTGGAAACATCTATTCTACAAAAAAACATTTATATACTAAAGCATATAGTATTTGTTGTTATTTGTACCTTGCGTTTGATGAGAGGGAAGCCATGGCCTGGGGCTGGGGGCCTGGCAGGACGAGGGCCTTTTGGTGGTCTTGTTTGGGATTTAGCAGGGGAGGGAGAAGCTTTCCTGTTGAACGGGTTCTCCTTACAGATCCGCTAAAATGAGAAAGGAGATAAAGCTGGGACATCATGTGCAAAGGTGACGGTTTATATTAATTTATTTGTTGGTGGTACTATTACCTTATTGTGCGACTGGTTGGCTACTGAGGCCAAAGGACTGGGGGTTGTCAGTGGCCTTGGTGGAGGGGCTCCAGTCCCCATGCTGCGACTGGTCTGTGGGGTGGCTGGAGCTGAGCTGGCATATGATGGCATGGGACAAGGGTAGGGGTTTTGGGAGGGATGAGACAGACGTTCGGTCGAGGAGGAGGAAGGAGAGGCCGTAGAGTCGCATGGTGAACAGATGGAAGGCTCTGAGACACTTTTGGTGAAGGCGTGTTCCTGGTCGTTGCTGGCACTGCCACCCAACGGGGGCTGGGCGGAGCTGTGGTCTGAGGCCGAAGACAGACTCTCTGTGCTGAGAGCTGGAGAGGGAGAGCAAGAGGAAGACTGAGAGTGAGGGAGAACTGAAAAGGAAAGGTTAGTAAAAACCAAAGAGTAGAGAGAGCAGAAAACAAAGAGGAATCAAGATTGAAATGGAGAGAAGATGGGGAACAGAACAAAAAAAACAATGAACAGAACATCTATATGCACAACATCTCTCTCTGTCTCTCTTTGTACTCAAGCTCATTGTTCCGGCTCAACTGTGCTGAAGAGCCAACTTGCATTTTAAATTTGAGGTTGTTTGAATCCACATTGAATAAACGGTTTAGGATTTGGATCAGTGTGGGTGTTCTGTGTGTCCCCAACATGAGGACATGTCAGTCTGGTAGAGGAAGTGGCACTGTCAGTGATGCAGACTATTATGAGACTGAACGGTAATTGATGACGTAATGTTGACAGAAAGCAAAAGGCAGAACTTGGATAGGGTTAGGGATTAAGAGAGCAGCGTAAATTAGGTCATTTAAGGAATAGGGCAGTGCATAATGTGTGTGACCGAATGCGAGAGAGCAAGCAGCAGAAAGTGACAGTGAAAGGTTGCGGGGCAGAGGACAAATTTTCAGTCTGGCAGTAAATGTATGGTGTAGGTCAACGTGTGTTTGTTAATAAAAGTCTGTCTGTTGTTTTCCGGCTGCAAAGGTCTGGACATCCTGACAGTTACAATAATTTTCAGTTTTCAGAGTCTGAAAACTGGTTGTTAAAGAAAGAACAATGGAGGAACTGATGTTTTAAAGCAAATAAGATCCAAATTAGTCCTTTTAAGCTAATGAGGAGACATTTTTTTTGGATTTTAATGTGCTAATGAGATGCTCGCTAATTATAATTATTATTTTAATTCCTGTATAGCAAAAAAAGATGCATCAAGATGCATCGATAATTGTTTCATCGTCGCATCGTAATCGAATTGAATCACACCGCCATTGTTCTCCACAAACTTACAGATTTCTACCGTACCGGCTAAAATGTAATTTTAAACTGGAAAATATACACATCTTCACAGAATTACAATAAAAAGGTGCTAGAGTAAAAAGTATGGTCCTGTCTTTGCAACAGGTAGGTAAGATCTATCACAAAAGAGCACAGTTCGATGTTTGTAAAATGCAGTGGTGATTAAACAGACCTTGGTTAGCAGCAGGTGGCTGTGGAACACGAGGGGCCGGCCGTTTCTTGCTCTTGCTGCTCCCAGGGCTGGCAGAGCGGGACGAGCTTCCACCACTAGGCGGAGTGTCCGCAGCTGTGGTGTCAGCTGCCCGACTAATGTTGTACCATGGGTGAGTAGCCACAACTGTGGGTGGAATCGCACCTCCTTCTCTTCCCTCTTGTTCCTCTGCCTCATTATTTTCATCATCTTCGTCGTCGTCAAACGGGTTGGAGGGCGGAGGGGGCGTGCCAGGTCTGGAGCCCTCCCCTTTGAGAGAGGACAGAGAACCTATGTTGGGAGGGGTTGCAAGTCCGGCAGCGGGAGGGGCAGGGGCTTTCTTCTTCTTGGGTTCTGATTGGACCAGGGCCAGCCAAGGTGGGTCTTTGGGTTTATGGGCACCACTGGACAGGCTGGACAGTGAGATACATAGACAGGTATGGAGGGGTCACAGAGGGGGAAGACAACAAAATACAGCCAAATGGAGGCACGGAGGGGCAAACAACTACAGTACATGGTGCAGGAACTCAGAAAGAGATACTGTGATATGATTAGGGTAGATGAAATGGTGACAATGGACAGAAAAAGAGGAAGACGTTCCGTTACCTTCCAGGAGACTGTGATCTTTCTCGAGGTTTGGGAGGAATCACAGGCTTCTGGTTTTCACCTGTAATTTTAAGGACAATGTGAGCATAAATATCAACAGATTTCATCTATTATCAATAATATTCTTCAGTGAGCACGCACCGACTGTAAGGCCGTCTCCCGTACGTGGCAGTCGAACCCGAGGGGCAGGGCGAGGAGGAGGAGTGGGTTCAGAAACCCGGCGTGGCGCCGGTACTGGCCGGCTGGTACCTTCGTGATGAGTGACAGGTGTAGAAGCGAGGTCCCCATTTGTCGTTAATTTGGCCGGTGTTTTAGTATCTTCCTCTTTCTGCCCCTCTTCCTCCTCTTCATCACTCTCATCAAACGGGTTGGGAGGAGAAGAAGAACGCGGTATCTCCTCTGCCTCACCACTGCCATCCATCTTGTTTGCTTTTTCCAAAGAGTCTGATTGGTTTGTTTCAGCAGCAGCAACTACGACAGAGTCATTGGTGGGTGTTTCAGTATCATTTGTTTGGCATACCGGAGAAGAAGTCTTTGACTGGTCCCTCTCAGAGGCTGAGGCGTGGGGAATTGCGCTGCGACCGATCCTGCTGGACCGAACTTCCACTGGTCTTTTATTTTGATCTGGCCGGCCGTTCTGATTGGCTGAAGCATGCCTTGTAATGTGATGTGTACAGACCAACGCCCCAGAGTCGCTTCCCAATTTGTAGGATCCAGGAAGCAAAGTGCTGTGACACTCTATGCACCTGAGACAACAATGACACAGGACAACAGTAAGATCTTCGACGGGTTATTAAGATTGCTGAGATCTAAAGCTACAAAAGATTAATAATATGTCTGTCAAAATAATACACACGGTGATTAAATGCTCTGTAAGTAGATCAAACAATAACCAGTGCTCTTATGTAAACTATATTAAATCACACTTGCTCTTACCACCAGTAACCACAGGTGTTGCTAAATCAACCAGGAATAAAACATTAAGGATTATCACTCATAAGTCAAGAGTATTGTTTTTTTCCTTGCACTGTGAGAAGCATGTTAGTATGTAACACACAGGTAGAGAGCAACTGTAGCTGAAGTGTTTACCTGAAGCAGTTGCGATGGTAGAGCTTGCCGTCCACCAGAAACCTCTGCACCAGGTGGACGTGTTTCTGGCAGGCGGCGCAGGTGCTACTGAGAGTGCTGCGCTTGTCTGCTGTGACCGCTTCTACACCTGTCTGCGCCGGCTGGCACAAGCAATCGGGACGTTGTTCACAGTGAGAGGACAGGGAGGAGACGTCAAGGGAAGGGGGGGAAGATGGAGAGTAATGGGGGAGGGGGAGATCAAACACGGAGTCAGGATTTCAGGATGTGGATTGTTCATTCTGTTTAGCGAGCTACCTCTACTTGGTTACTGCTCATTGATTCATGAGGTTCATTAGTGCATTTCTTTTTCAGTTGAAAACAGCATTTGACTGATGCAAACAAAGTTTTTTAGTAACAAAATCCAACCTTCTTGGGTTAGTTATGGCTCTGGGAGTCACATCTTTAAGATATGATTGATATTTAAGATTGACACATTGCTTTTAGGCATTGTTTTTATTTATTTGAGTTTAGTAAAAAAAAGGGGGGGTTAGCAGCAGCACATTCCTGAACTTGGCACACAGTGTTAGGATAGTACTACAGTTAGTCTGTTATGTACAATAGATGGTTTAAAAAAAAAGACTAACTGTTTCACCTCCTAACCCACCTCCCACCCCCACCCTACTGCCTAGGCTCAGGACCAGAGAGTGGAGGGGGGGACCAGATGTGAGGAGGAAGGACAGCAGGACGAGGAGGGAGTGGAATGGATTTCCATCTGAAAGGGGTTGGAAGTTGAGGAGGAGGAAGATGCCAGTACATGGGAGTATGAGGATGGAGGAAAGTAGTTGAAAGCATGCGAAAGAAAAGAGAGACAGGATATAGAGGCTATCTTTATAGACTTACTCTACCTTGGGTGCTTTGCATTTCCCCTGCTGTGCAACACAAAGCCCACTCAAGGAAGTAGTACTTAGAAAATACTTTTGTGGACATTGTTGGACTGCAATGGCAGGATGGGATTTGTATTGTACAGATCTGATGACTTAATACCCCCAAATAGCGCATGCAGCATTAACAATTATTAATAATCCGAGGCTCTCAGATACACACCAACACACTACCAGACAAGTGTGAGGTTTCACTGTGCTTCTCCAGGCCTCAAAAGAACACAAGAAACTAAATATTACTTTAAAATACAGTCTGTTAATATTCAGTGGCCAAGAGTAAAAAAAAAAAAAAAATCTTTATCTACTCATGCGCAGGGTATTCTGTTGGTCTCTATGCCTTTGATAGTCTTGTTCTTACCTCAGACTCAACCTTGTCTTCAAGAGGGGCCGGGGGCCTTTTCTGAGCTGGCTCATTATGACCAACAGAACTCAGCCTTTTCATGGAAGGGGGATTTGCTGTGGACAAGAAAGTCATCGCTTAATGATATAAACTCGATATGTACTGTAAGTTGTTATACAAGTTGCTGCATCTCAAGATGTGCGGAGGGTGGACAATATTTATGACTGAATGAGAAACACTATAAATGCTAATTTTCTATCAGTCAAAACCATCAAATGAATATATCTGTAAAATATATGGTCAAAATTTTAACAACAACATTAACCTCAAAACATTACACGTATTATATGTTCAAACTGCTTTAAGTGATATCCAACAGAATTTATTGTACCCACCATTAGATTTGTTGTTGAAGAAGTTGTAGTACTGGGAGACATATGTGATGATGCTGAGCCGGTCAGGCACTTTCATGGACACCATGTCTTCTGGGTCCAACAGGGCTGGAATCCCCAGCTGTGTCTCTGCCACTTCAAACGCCTACGGTGAAGCAAAGACAGACGGACAAAAGGAAGGAAGAGTGGGGAGGTAAGAAGCTGAGACTGTAAGCAGTGTGTGTAAATGCATTCCAATAATAAACTATAATGGTCCACAGGGATCTGATTATTAGTGATTAGTAATTATTCAGTGGAAATGTGAGTGTGAGGTCTGCGGATCATCCGTTGTAACCAGGACAGTGTTTATGGAAAGACACTTTCCGATGCTTAGCGCAGCACAAAGACAGGTCCATTTACTGGGGTGGTGGCAAGAGAAATTTCAGAGACTGATATCTCAAACCTGAACAAATAAAACCAAATACTTGACAACTCTAGGGGTGAGAGAGAAAAGTGTGTTTTGTTCAGGGAGCCGAGTTACTACATACCATGAACATGCTTAAATCAAACTAAAGCCTTTATCTGTGTATGACAGAAATCTGGTTATCTGTCTCCATGTAAACATGCAGAAACTGAGGACAGAATATTGACTTTGTTGCATTTGTGCAACAAAGAAAGATGCTTACCATAACCCACCAACCAGCACATACAGCACTGGATGCCCTGATAATCTAACCCTGCTTCCAATACATCAGTCATCTGCTCACAATGTAATGTTTTGTCCTTTGAGGATAAACATCAGTCTAATGAAAAATTCCAGTGAAGAAATGAGAGAGCGGGTGAGGTTACGTAACACAGACACAATTGTTGGCAGTCACACAACCCTGACATAATCCAGCCAATAAGTGCTGCACATGGCAGAACTAAACCTAAATTAATCAAAATGCATTATAGTTAACTGTTCAAATAATACCTGGTTTGCAGCTAAAATAACTACTTTACTTTCCTGCAAAACATAGTCTTGTTTCACAGCAACAAAACAGCTGCTCTGCTATCCTTCTTTAAAGAAGCCAATTTTGTATGAAACTATTTTAAGTGAAATGCAGTCCAGATAAGAGCGGCAGTTCATTATGACAATAATTCAAAGCATGTCAGGGTCACCCAACCTGCCTCCGTGACCCTCCTCCAGACCTCAGTTAAATACAGGTGAGCATGAGGATGAGACTTTGTATCATGTAGGGACAAGGGCTTTGAATAGATTTAATCAAAGACAAATAAGCAACAATAATAAAAGACCTCCACCACCTTTGTTACACATATTCAAAAAATACAGGGTATCACCTACGGCTGTGGGCTGTCAGTACCAGATGTTTCAACTAAAGAGAGTATGGACATCCACTTTAATAATCCATTTTAGCAGAGAGCAGAAAAGTGCGCTCACAAATTCATCTGCTCCTGCTGTTTGGGTTTCTTGACATCAGTCTGGTATCTGCGAACAGCTGCTGGCTAACGTAAGCTACCAAACAGCTGCAGACGGACCGAAGAAAGCAGAATACACACACTGTTCAGCTGACTCCCGTAGCTTTCGTCACCAGAAATGATCCATCGTTAACAAACACTAACAGAACACAGATAGTCTTATTTCAGTGTGTCCCTGTCATAGATGGAAGTATTAAGTTCACTGCGAGATAAGACTGAGAGACAGCTAGCCACCTGAGTCACAGCAGTCTCGTCAAACTGTAGTGGGTGTGCATATAGCGTACTTATTCCCCTCATAGCATATACTGTATATAGTAATATATCACCAATAATGTGATTCATCTTTAAACAGGGACAATGAAAAAAAAGGTAACACCTCCACAAACCTTTAATAATCACTAAATAACTGTAGCATGTAGGTTTTTGTTTTACTCTGTATTGAGCCATTGTAATTCCTGTGTTAGTGTTGGTTTTCTATTGATATATACTTTCTATTGTTGATATTTATTTACTGTTAAAGTGCAATGCCTTGATAAGTTGCTGCTGCAACAAAAGAATTTCCCAGTTTGGGATCAATAAAGTACATGGAGAGAGTCCTTTCATTCTTTCTAGACAATGTTTCAATCCTTCTTGGATCTTCAAGTGTGGCATGGAGTAAGTGTGCAGGCGTTACCTGTTTTCATACATTTGTAACGTTTAGACAACTGACTGATCCCGAAAAAAGTGTGAGAATACATGCTGACTGTCAGCACGTGGGAGGAAGCGAAACTGAGACAGCCTACAGTAACTTTATTTGCGACTATGTAAATCAGGGTGATTGTCCAGAGTCATGAGTGTAGAGCTACAGCACTACTGTCCAATACTACTGATCGCTGACAAGAAGGGATCAACCTGTGACAGCAATCTTATATGAACAGGGTCGAACAACTGTTAATTGTTAAGTAAATCCATATATGTATCCTGTATGAAAGCGGCGTTAGAAAACGTCATACTGGGAGAGATACAACCATGAAGAAATTTTACATCTGGTTCTTTAATAGTGAAGTCTTGCTAAGGTGCTTCTCCCATTTACAGTTATAATTTAATTGCTCAGGATTAGGCCTTGTGGATACAGTAAATTGCTTGCTTTATTCAAAGAAACCCAAATAACCTGCCTCACCTCCCCTGAAAGCTGCTGAACAAAAAGAATATGAACAGCAGCAAAGAGGAGCCAAAGCTTAGCTCAGACTGAAAATGAGGAGACTCCCATTTTGTCCCAGACGATGGGGAAAAACCCAACAAAGGAAATGATCATTTAAAGAAAGTTCTCAGCTGCTTGTAATCCAATGACTTGCAATTAGCTGCAAATTCAGCACTTTTGCACTTGAAATCCGCTTTACATGGTGTCTCTCCACAGGCTCAAGAATGTTTTTTATGATCCCAAATGCCCTGGCTTCTTCCCTCTCCCTCTTTGACCTCGTGAGGCTCCATCTAGATTAGGTGACACGTCTCTCAGTCTACACAGACAGTCAAAGTCACGCCCATGATGACTGCATGCAATCGCAAGGCTGAATAATTTTATGGCTGAATTTAGCGCACGTGGTAACAGATGCAACGCCTGAAGCAAAGCGATAGATATGAATGAATTCAGAAGCGATTTATTCCTCCCCTCAAGAGCTGTCAGACAAAATAAAAGCAATCAGTAACGACAAGATCATAGGGGTGCCGAAACATGCAGTAAAATTGACTCACCAGTCGGTTGTTCTCGTAGACATTCTCTTTAGACAGCGAGCCAAAATCTCTGGTATGACAAGAAAAAAATAATGTTAAAATTCAAAACAACATTTGAGAGAAAGCTGAGTGAGCAGGTAGTCAGTGTACAGTTATATATAATTCAACACCTGCAAACCATTATCCCTTCTTTTCAGACCAGGACTCTTGTAGAAGACCATAAAGTAGTAACTGTCCAAGCCATGCTGATACAGGACGCTACTGTTTTTAGCTGGCCAACCTATTTCCACTTATGTTATGAACCATCAAAAAGCTATTATTGGCTTGACAGCATGACTGCAGAAATAGTGAGCAGTTAACTTCCCAACTACCACAGCTGACAAATGGCCTCAAACCACACATAAATGATGCCTGATGTGAAAAACCGCCGGGACAAAAGGAAAGAAGCGGCGGCACCAAACAGGAGTGATGGGCTGATAATTACAAGGCTCTACTTTGAAAAGCCCGGAGCAAGGAACTAAAGCCAGGCCTCTCACCAGTAAACATCCTGCTGTAAAACTGGAAAATGTCTGCAGTGTTTTGGGATGAAAGTGTGGCTGTGTGCACAAGTAACTGTATGTTAACACAAGTGTGTACCGGTAGGACAACAGCACGGCGGAAAAAACACCACAACCCTGGTGAGAGCTTGTGGAGACCATGTGGAACGCTCAAGAAGGCAAAAACCCTGTGAATGAGCTCCGTGTTGGAGCCACACAAAGTGACCTCTGTTCTCTCTAATCTAGTTCCCATGGTCGCAAACACACATTGAGCTGCAGCTATAATGTCAAGAAAGTGTCAAAACAAGTCCAATGTGTCAGATCTACCAACATAGCCAGACAGAACTGCAGAAAGCTATAAAAAACATCCCCAAACTGTTTGCATTTTTGACACTCACTGAAGTGCAGTGTGTGATCTGAATTGTGAACCTAATCCACTGTGACTCAGAGTCTCACTCCAAAGTTTATTTTGGGAATGAGGACTGCTGAGGAACGGTGTGTCTGTGTGTGTGTCGGGCATTTAAAACCCACATGATCAAAACCTGGTTGAAGCAGTGTATCTGCTAAATCTGGTTCTGACGGATGGAAAAATTTTTACTAGATCATACAGATAGGGATTTAGTAATGACGGGACAATGTCGTACAAAACTTCACAAAAAACAACTAAGTAGATGATTTGAGTGTTTGTGCTGCTATGTAGTGCAGCTGCATACCTGAACATATCTTAATTTAAATGCAGTTTTGCCTGCACTGTCCCATGCACTTTGGTTTACCAGATCATGGATGATATCATTCAGCCATATCTACTCCCTCTCCGATATCTCAGCTGAAATTCAGGCCACTTGCTGTACTAACGTCTCTCCTCAGCATTGACGTGATGTATTTTGATGTGAATACATTGGGTGCAGAGTGCAGGGCAGCGCTACAATGGCCTGGCCCAACATTAGAGCTAAATCCAGTTTGACAGGCGGAGGTCGGTCTCAGCTGCAGATTAGCCTGAGCGACTGTCTGTCTGGATCAGACCGAGTTCTGCTGGGCCACTGCACTACACGGAGGCACGCTGAGACACACGTTGATAAGGGAGAGCTCAAGGGAGGATTTGTCCACTTTCTTACTTTCAGCTTTACTGCTGTGGTGTGTACGCAGATATATTCCACTTCACTGTCTTGTCCTGCAGTGACTGGTACAGGGAATGTTTGCTCTACTACCAACCAAGCATAGTCCAATTTACTCCAAAAGGTCTGTACCACCTGAGAGGTTAGCAGCATGAGCAAGATGCTTTTTGTCTAAAGTTATTCCATCACACCACAGTTTTTCCACCAGGACAAAGAAGGGACTTAACATGTCCTTTACTGGTTGCTTTTACACAATCCTCCTACAACAAGGGTCGCTGACTTGTTTCAGGATACAATCAAACCACTTATCCTGATGCTGTCAACACAGTGGGCGCTACCTGCTGAGCTACAGAGAGCCACATGATGCTACACAGGACTAGTGCTTTTCTACAGAGATGCAAGTCCAATGTGAGTCACATGAAGGTCAGAGCGTGTTTTCATTCAACTTTTCAAATCAAGTCATTCACCTCATCTTCATGTTGTTAGGCAAATTCCACAAACATGTTCTTAAGAAACACACGATGGCCCTGTTATATAGGAGATGGAAGTACTTGGAGGCCATCCTCACTAACATACTTACTCACTTCTCAACTATAAGTTAATAAACAAGTAAGAAATTCCCCGTTTCTGGTCTCTAATACAACAAGGCAAGTCAGCATTTCCTCATCTCTACAATAAATAATTTTACTGACACCACGGTCATGTTTTGTGGTAGCTTCTGTACTGTGTGTGTATGTGTGTGTAGGTGTACAATGCAGAGAGGAGGGTGTGTTGTTTCAGAGAGGGCATGGCTTGTCAGCCTGAGTTAATTACAGCACACTGGCCTCTCATTGTTCATAAAAATATTTATATTACTGTTGTTGTTGGCTATGATAAAAAAAATACAATATGTAGAAATATAACAAATTATATGATTTTTGCATGTGTATAATAACAGTTATCGAACCGCTTGTAATATCTTGTAATATCATATTCAGCCGTGATAATGCAGTGATTTGCATTAAACAGCATTTAACTTAAAATGTACTTTAAAAAGACAAAACTAATCTTTGTTGACAGGAGACTTACATAATCCCAGTCCTGGAAAACGTCACACTTAGTAATCTTTGGCACAGATGAGTTCACGATCCGGCTACTTAGTTTGTTCTGCATTAGTGTCCTGATTGCTAAACTATTCCACAGACTCCTGAAAAAGACGTGTCCCTTTCACTGAAGCCAGCTTCAGTAACTGTTAACCTATCATGATCATTTCAGTAACCTACTTCACCGTTAACTTGAACCACTGTAACTGTAAACTGTTTTCTTATAATTGCCTATTAGGTGAACTTTCTACGTTGTATCTTTAATACTTCTGGTTACTTACATCAAATCGGGTCTGTAGCGATGTATTATGGCACAAAACGCCAAACCGTCCCGAAACGACGTTGACATGTCCTTTATTTCCACATCGTTGTAATGTTCACACTGTATCCGACACCACTCCTGGAGAGCCTTCAGAGACCCCATGATACTATATCATAGAAATCCAATAATTCTTGTCAAATAAAAGCGACGGGTTGTTTTGTCCCAGGCGTGACGGGAGACAAAAACTCGTCATACACGAGTCATCGGCAGCGTTTCGGTTAAGGGGCGAGAGCCAGGCAACACCCGAGTTTGCGATACTACTCACTCATTAAGCACCAGGGAGTCACGTTAAAACTAGCATGGCTTGCAAGCTAGATGTTAGCTTACTTTTGCAACTACAAAATGCATTATGTCCCCACGCAAATCTTCTGTATCGAGCAAGTGTTTCAGAGTTATCTAAACTGGAACTCTGACCAGTTAAGAGCACGTCTGAAATCCAGAGTTGATCAGGTTAGCTTGAAACAAAGTTCTCGGCGCAGCCAAGTTGCTAACTAGCTAGAGAAAGGTTACGTTAGCCTGCTGCTAGCTTATGTATGCAGTTTGCTTCTTGTTTGGTGAGCGCTGGCACTGCGAGGCGATTGTCTATGCCCCTTTTTGGCGATGGTGCAGTTTCAGTCGAAGCAGAGGTGACAGTTTCCTCCTTGAGGTGGACCAAAACACGGTTTTTGTTTGTCGGTGCAGTCACTGCAACGGCTGTTAAAGCGATGAGTAAAAAGTAGTCTTTACCGCGCGCTAACGTTACACGCGACGCCCTGTTTGCAACAAAATTAAAGCACACTTAAAAAAATACATCCCAGCAAATTAATGTTCATAAAGACAGTCCAGTGCCGATGTCAAGCCATCCTAGCTGCATTGATTGAAACGTTGGCAACCTGCCTGCCGCCCCACTCAATGTCACGTTGTTGTTTCTCTTCGAGCCCAACCGGGGGAGCCACAGAGCCGCAACGCCAACGGCTATCCACGCGATATGTTACAAAATCACGCGATAGTGGTCAGTTGTTTAGAATTCCAGAAAGATGGCGGCTGCGCCTCCTGATGAGGCTAGCTTGCAGTCTCGCATCAGTAAGTACTCATACTGTACAATATTTCATTAACATTTGACCGTAAAGCGTTAGCCGATGTACGGGATATGGATATATATCTAACGTTATACACAGATTTAATTTGCCACTGTCGGCTACCACACTCTTTCTAGAGACTAAATTATTTGAGAGTCAAGAGAGCAAATGTCATCAAATCAAAAAGTGCAGTCAAGGAACAAAGTCCTGATGTATCAACTTTGCTTTAATGCGGTCGTATTTTGAGCTCACATTTTGTGTACTGTTGACAGCTTGATGTTGGTAGCGCTACACAGACATGCCATTTAAATTTAGCAATCCTGGTAATGTCCAACTGAATGCTAACAAAATCAACTAGCTAGATCGCTGCTTACCGTTTCTTCAAGGACCAAGACTAGCCAGCTGAACGAACCCAAAACCAGGAACAGTTCATTACTTCTGCTATAATCTTAGACACAAGGTTCAGCCATTTCTGCAAACACGAGCCACTGTCTTTATCTGCTCCAAACCAGAAAACAACCAGAGGTTACAGCTGCTGACAGGGATCAAAGCCGTTTAAACACTTTAACTTAAACACTTGCTACTACCTCCGACATATTTGACATACTTAACACATCTAATTTACAGAACAATCCGAAATAAAGAATGTCAGGAGAGGAGAGTTTTGCTAAATATAACGTAAAAGTAAATGCGCTCACAAGCAGCAGCAGTTTCGATGCAAAGCAGATTCAGAGTTTAGTCTAATGCGTCCTGTCCTAATGTTTCTTTGACACAGACAAGGCCACCAACCCTTTGAATAAGGAGACTGACTGGGACAGTATCAAAGGATTTTGTGATCAGCTCAACAATGAACCAGAAGGGTGAGTTGATGATGATGATGATGATGATAGTGAAGAATATTACATCATCATTACAGAGTAGTTCTGTTCCTCACCATGTACAAAATGCAGAAACAAATCAGTGCTATGGCAGCTGTTGATCTAAATTCATCCCAGAAGCTACGTAATATTTCATCACAATCTGTAACATGTCTCACCATTCCCATGTTTGTTTTATTTAAATATCAAAGGTGTCTCTGTTGAATAATTTGTGTATGTTTGGGTGTTTTTGTGTCATATTTCAAATTCATGTCTTGCATTATTCTTTACTCTTATTTTCTTAAAGAAAATGCGCATTCTTGTTTTTATCTATCAGCCCCCAGCTTGCAACCAGACTTCTGGCCCACAAAATCCAGTCGCCTCAGGAGTGGGAGGCTATGCAAGCCCTTATGGTAAGAGATCCTCATCCATCAAGTCTTCATGTTAAAGTGACTGTTGCCACTTTAAAAGCCTACAGTGAAAACTTTTATTGTACAGGCTTGTCTTTACCAAGGTAAAACAAACAAACTTTTAAAAACATTCCCAGGTTCTTGAGACATGCATGAAGAACTGTGGAAAGCGATTTCACAGTGAAGTGGGAAAGTTTCGCTTTCTCAATGAGCTCATCAAGGTGGTCTCACCCAAGGTACTGATCCCTGTCTTATATGCTGTCATACAAGTTTGACTGAAACTGTACATCCATGAGATTTTATTGTTTTGGCTTAGCGTTAAAGGAAACCAGCTGTTAGAGGATTTATTTAGCTGTTGTAGTTGTTAAAGCAAAAGCACATTTTTCTTTTTAATTACTTTATTAATCCTCTCTTCTCTGCAGTATTTGGGATCCCGGGCTCCAGAGCGAGTGAAGAACAAGGTGTTAGAAATGGTGCACAGCTGGACGGTTAGGCTCCCCGATGAGACTAAGATAGCAGACGCTTATCAGATGCTGAAAAAACAGGGTGAGCACTCCAGATGACTAACTATGAATGTTGACAAGTTCTTTAGCTTGAGGTTTCTCATTCCCCCTCATGGCTACATGCATGGTTTGTTATTCCATACTTTTTCCATACAGTGGTTTATGATTGTGGTTATTAGTTCCCATATTTCACTGATTTTGTGTTTTGGTTCCTGGTGTTTTTCTTGTTTTAACAAATAGTGTTTTGTACAAGGTAGTATCAGTTCTCCTTTTTTATGGTGATGAGCCATAAGCATGAGACTGATGTTTTGTTATGTCATAACTCTCTTGTTATGTGCTTACATTTATCTAAAAAGGTCTAGAACAGTGTTATAGCACCAGCAATACAGTATGTCACGGACAGTACTCTGAGTCAGAGGTGATGAGATCCAAATACAGTGTAATTATATACAATGTAAGCTATACTGTTGACATGTGAAATTAATAGGTGTCCTTAATGCATGTCCTTCCAGGCATTGTCAAGCAGGATCCCGCACTTCCTGATGACAAGCCCCTCCCACCTCCTCCGCCCAGAGTCAAAAATGCCGTCTTTGAGGATGAGGAGAAATCCAAGGTATAAAGCATGAGTGATGATGAAGAAGCACCAGTCGCGTTAAAAAGGTTTTCAGCTGGAAGCATTTGTGCATTATATCTCTTATCATGTTAGATTTATTAAAATGTTCATTACACATGAAATCTGTCTGAAGTCAAACTCAAATCATTAAGGGACCAACAGTTTACAAAGTTCTCTTCCTCTTTTCTTTCCTGTCCCTGTTCTGTCCCATCCTGTTTTTGTAGACGCTGTCTCGCTTATTGAACAGCACTCACCCTGAGGATCTACGAGCAGCAAACAAGCTCATTAAGGAAATGGTCCAGGAGGTGTGTCATCTGTTTTGTTTAAAACATGTCCTGTACAGTATATGTTCTCACACGCATTTGTGTCTGTGTTTTTCCCATCATTTGTGTAAAATTTACATCAGATGATGATGCACCTCAATATTAGTCTCAAATTGTTTGATTATTATAGTGATTAATACTTTAGTGAGAGTTGTGTCTCCTTCAACACTGACAAAAGAATCTATGTATAATCACATCAGGCATTAGTTTAAGTAATACATGATTAAAGATAATGATCTTGAAACTCATTATGTCTCTGATGTTCAACGTCATCAAAATAGTTAATTTTAAAATCAATAAAAAATAAGTACAGGTTTTTCCCCATAGGTGCCATCATAATAATCATGATTTGAAATTATGATCATATGTAGCAAAATATTTAATTGTAAGAAAGTTTAAGAAAGCTTGTCATCAGCAATCTAATGTTGGAAAATATAATCTTAAATTTTTATGAAACCCACTTAACCTTCACATGTTTTGATATTTACTGTTATAAAGAGTAGTTGTAAACTGTTATTATTATTGTCATTTCTCCTTAATCATAATCTCACTGATGAACACAACAACATGCTTCTTGTTGATAGCTGTAAAGATTTGTATTGATCCTGGGCACTGTAACATCCTGGCGCCTGTTTTCCAGGACCAAAAGCGAGTGGAGAAGGTATCCAAGCGGGTGAACGCCATCCAGGAGGTGAAGGAGAGTGTTAGCCTGCTGAGCCAGCTGCTGGAGGGCTACAGCCAGGAGAGCTGTTCCCAGAGCAACCAGGAGCTCATTAAGGTTAGCACAGCGCAGCACATTAAAAACTAGCTGCAGCTACAGGCTCTTAACTCTGCTTGTAGCACACCCTAGAGGTGTTGTTTTATTGTTTTAAACGCCTGTCTATTTGCAGGATCTTTACCAGCGCTGTGAAAAGATGAGGCCAACACTATTCCGATTAGCAAGTGATACAGAGGATAGTGATGAAGCTTTAGGTAAGTTAGCTGACCTCATGACATTGATAGTATGTCATATAAGACATTTATGACGTCACAAACAACATACAAATGTCACAGAATCGGGCTCATTCGTAAGATTTAAAAATCACTTTGGTGTTGCTGATGAACCTTTTTTCTGCTTGCAGCGGATATCTTACAGGCCAATGACAGCCTGACACAGGTCATCAACCTGTACAGGCAGCTGGTTAAGGGAGAGGATGTGACAAAGGATGGCATAGCCATGGCGTCACAGGCAGGTAGGTGCATGTGTGTCTTCTCACTGCTGAAAATGGCGGTGAAGTGTGATTTGGCGTCCTTCAGTGTTTACCAAGCTTGATTCAAATTCTCTGAACATCTCTGTAGACTATAAAATCACAGATGGGTATACTCTGACCAAATTTAGGCAGCAGTAGCTCAGCACTCGTAGACCTGATGGGACTTAACGCATCAGCCAACCCAGAGCCCTCCAGCCTACACACCCTGACTCAGAACATGGGCATCAGCCTCTTGGACGATGAACTCATGTCACTGGGTAAGCACAAAACAATCATCTGGCTTGTAATCACAAAGGTAGATTATCTAGCTGTTGTTTTTAACAAGCTAAAAATAAAGCGTCTGCATGAGTCAGTCTGCACAGCCCCATTATACCTTATATCCATTGGCCTGTGTGTAACCCTCCTGTTGGCTGGCTGGCTGAAACCCAAAACCCTCAGATGCAGACCACATGTGGAAAAACCACAACAAAGCTACACACATTCACAGCCTTTCTAAATCCAGACAACTTGTCACAAACTCTGGCATTAGCTGGGAATTGTTTTTCATTTTAAATTGTGTTCAGGAATATTTTTGAAAGTGTTTTTGAATGTCACTTTTTGATGTGTTACAAATGCCAAAACATGGAATAAAACTGAATTAACATTTGTTGTCTCTGATTTCTTAGGACTGAATGTAACGGAAAACTGCGACTCTCAGAACACTTTTCAGGTGCAAGTTGTAAGATGATATGATCTTACATGATGATTATGTCACATTAAAGCCATTATATGTACAATGTTAAAGTGTCTAACTTTGGATTCCAAAACAGACTCTTCTGCAAACCAAAACACATAGAGGCTTTAATACTTACACTGATTTCATTTTCTAACCATTTTACAACATCTAGATTTCCTGATACACTCTTTTTACATGCAAACCTTAACCCTCTGTTGTTCTCCCAGTGCTCTGATGGTGCAGAATCTTCAGTCCCTGCTGCAGTGTTGCTACCAGCTGTGGTTCAAACACAGCAAGCTCCACCAGTAGGGGTCCCCACTGCCCCTCCTAAGCCCATGGAAGAGTTGGAAATGTTGGGGAAGACATTGTTACAGCAGTCCCTACCTCCAGAGAGCCAGCAGGTCAAATGGTAAGATAACCCTACTGGAAAAGGTGGATCTAATAACATAAAAGTTGTTTATTTGATTGGAAGGAAGTATGTTTGTCATTATAATTAATGACGCACTGACCCGTCATAGCTCTGAAGTGTAATGTAGACCACAGCAGTGGTAAATCACTTGTTGAGGGGAGTTATGTGTTTGATATTTTCTTCTTTGACACGCACACGACTACCATGTAACTTGTGTTTTCCACTCTTCTGCATGCAGGGATAAGCTCCAACCTCAATCCAGAGTCACCTTACGAGATCTGCAGAAGTCCAGCACAAACTTTAGACCTGCTCCTAACTCAACCACCACCTCCTCTGGTCCTGCTCCCGCTCTGGGGCTCACATCCAGCCCGGCCGTCCATTCAGAGCATCCTGACACGCTCTTGCTCTCCAACCTCAGTCTCTCAGCTGCTGAGAAAGGCTCGTTTGCTGCTGCTGACCCCTACGACAACATCTCTCTAGCTGATGTTACCGTGCCTCTGGAAGCAATCAAACCTAGTAAGCATGAGCAACAACACCAGTCCCAACAGTTACGCCGGGCCGGGTCAGCCGTGCAGTTTTCCCTTTTTAACTCTATATTACATTCTGTTGTGCTATTCCCTTTTGTCTGCAAATGTATTTCAGGCAGCTTATTACCAGTGACTGCATTCGACAAACACAGTCTCCGGGTTTTGTTCACCTTTGCCCGTGACTGTCCTCCATCACGGCCTGACGTGCTGGTGGTGATCATCTCCATGCTGTCCTCTGCCCCCATTCCGGTCACCAACATCCGCTTTCAGGCAGCAGTACCAAAGGTAGGTTCATGTTGTCTGCTACTCATACAGATAGAAGATCAAGGTGACAGTGGGAGACACTCCTATATCGGAAGGGGTTGTGGTTCTACAGACGTTTTATTTTTTCACACGCGACTTTACCTCCTCAGTTTAAGGTGATCTGTATCAGAGCATCATATAAAAGTCTCAGTCAGTCAGGTGGAAACCATATCTTTATTCTAAAATTTCATTTGTGGATGTCACTTGATGTCAAAAATGGCTTTTGTGTGGATGTGTCTGCGTTGCCCAGGTGATGAAAGTAAAGCTGCAGCCTCCCTCTAGCACTGAGCTCCCAGCCTTCAATCCCATCCTGCCTCCAGCCGCTGTGACACAGATCCTGCTGTTGGCTAACCCTCACAAGGTACTCTACCACGGAACCCCTCAACTGTCACACTGTCTGTTCCCTGAATATCACTGACAGAAGTGTATTTTACAGAATCTTTAGAAATATTAAGAGTTTTTGCTAATTGTAAAATCTGAAGGCTCAGACCACAACCTCATGGTAGAGTTTGGAAACGGTAGCTTTGATGAGTCCCTGTTAATGTCTTTTTTTTTTGGTGGTAAGAGTGGGAGAAAAAATAACATTTACACTGTTATGTCATGAGAAACAATTAAACTTTAAATTAAATGGCCATATTGGCATTGATTGGGAAACATTTGTCATTATTTCAAGCAAACAGTTCTATATGTACAATGCATTTTATTAGCTTGTACATGTGTAGTGATCCTGCAAAGTAAAGGTACCCTATGGAGCAATTTTGTTTTTATGAGTGTGCTTTCCGTTTTGTTTTCTTTGTGTTGTGCCCATGGACACACGTGCAAGTGCACAAGCAGTTGGGCAATGTTATCCCTCCTTTATTTTCACACTATAGCTGCATTTCCACCAAAAGTACCCAGGACTTTTAAGTCCCAGGATCTGCTTTTCAAGGAATTAAAAGGTTCCTTCAGCCCATTGTTGTGCTAAACAAACGCAGAAATGTGCCAGCATAGGCAGTGAAGAAGACTGCTGATAGGCAAACATGGATGTAAACAATGCATGATTTTAAATTGTTTTATATAGCCTTTTTTTTGATACACTGTACATTTCGGTGATCAACACTGTGTGGAAACTTTTCGTGTTTGTATAGAAGACCTCTGTACAGCGCACCTTTTAAACAGCAACTGAGATTCGTTACGTAACACTGAACTGACGTTTTGTTTGTTTTTCAGGAAAAAGTACGTTTGCGGTACAAGCTGACATTCAACCTGGGGGACAAATCTCACGATGAATCTGGTGACGTGGACGAATTCCCGCCTCCAAACACCTGGGGGAACCTTTAGTGAGAATGACCAACCTCCTGTCATCTGCTGCTTCCTTTTTTAGATTTAGATTCAGGTTGAAGTTGTCCCTCATCGTTGGCTTGAGGCAAGACAGCCTCTTTACACTTCAGTAGTTTCAAACTCCGGTTTGTTAATACAAACTGACATGAGACCAGTTGTGGGAACCAGCTTCTACCTTGTGCCTTCCTTCGCATCCATCCTGTCCTTTTTCGATCATCTCTCTGTTCCTGTGTTTTGCAGTTACTTTCACGTCTTACAGCAATTCGTCCAATGCAAACTGTTGATCCAGTGCAATGGTTTTTGGGGAAACAAGTTGAGCCTTTTAAAAACTGAATGTGTGTGTTTGTCTGATTTACATACTGTTTAACAAGCCTCTCGGATGTCCCATGTCATGTGAATGACACGGGACAGCTGTTAGCATGCATTATTTCTGTTTTTTGCAAAACCCCATCCTCAACCTAAAGCGAGTGTCTGAATGGAGGACATTTTTGTCACGCTGTCCAAAGATAAGATTGTATCAGAGTGTTGTCGCAGTTTGTGCGTTCAGTGTTTATTCTGAGTGTTCAGAGTAGGGATGCAACAAATTGTTATTTTTCTGTCAGTCCAATAATAATGTTTTTTAAGTCATTTAAATGCTTAAAGTGCTATCTTAAATGTGTTTACAGTATGGCCAACTGCCAAAACACCCAATGGATTCACCCTATGGTATGGTATGGAATAGTTGGTGTATTTACCTGATAAATAATATAATATAGCAGAGCAGCAGTGGATTTAATAGTCAGATGGCATCATGCTTAACTTTAGCAAACCACTTCACCCCATTATGAAAACTTTGTTCATTTGTCAAACACAGAGTTGCATAGGGACGTGATGAAACTAAATGTAATTGTAAACACTATATAAACATTGAAGTGGTTTTCCCTTTTGACCAATGGAGATGGAGTATTAAGAGCTGAAATGCTGTAATAGAAAAAGTATCGGGAGAAACAAATAGGTTTTTACTGGGAGCATACATAACCAATTGGTACAACTTTTTAAAGAATTGTCTTGGTTTTAATATTTGTGTCATGCTTCTGAAAATCATTGTAGTGCTGTGTGTGTCTGTGTGTGTATGTGTATGTGTGTTTAAGCTGTGCGAGCAGGCTTTTTCCACAGCAGACTTGTCATAGTAGGAAAATAACATCAATGATTGCTCATTTCTATTCAAGAGTCCCCGTGAGGCATGGCAGCGAACAAGCATGAACACCTTCAGGAGCCTGAAACTGAATGAATCAATGATTTCATTATTTACGACTGTGCTTTTCTTACTGTGCTGTCAAAATGTCTGCTGTGGAAAGGGACTATGAATGAAGGGCACTAAATCTCTGCCCCTGTTAAAATGCTGAAATTTAGCTTTTCATTTCTGCACTTTTCTTTGTTTTCAAAGGATTGGGACACTTCTTTTGACATGTTTCACTCAGGATTTTGATTTGGAGATTTGTTTTACACATGCACTTATTTTGTTTAATTTTGCACATGAAACCATTCCCTATTACAGTACATTGTACTGTAAAATAGAAAAGACGGGCAAATGAGGATCGTTTCTCATTTGCTCCCTTTCTGCTGTTGATTGACCCAAAGAGGGACACGTGAAGTCCTGACTTGACATTGCTGACATCCGGTTTGATTCTACCACATGTGCCTGAGATGAAACGTTTGATTTTCATTTGCTTTGTACATATCTGTATACAAATGACAAGCTTGATCTTTGTTTTTGTTTTCATGTGATCATGTCCTCATCAGAAAAGACTTTGTGAAACAAATCACAAATGTTACAGAATCATCCTCAGTCATTGTGCTGATTGGAGCACGGGTCTATGATGACTTCACTGGGTCATAAAATAAAAATGAGATTGGAGGCAGACTGGTTCCACCTGAGAAATAAGATTCTGAAACAAGTGAATCGCCAATTGTGTGTGTGACTCCCAATATGGGTAGAGTTTCAGTTTATAATATCATGAAGGATCAATTTAAGAATTACCCACAGTAATATTGATTCAATTATATGCTTAATTAAAATCAAGTGTTAAATTTCATATGGTAGATCAACCCGCTCCAAGATGTCGTTATCATTTTCCTGTGTACTTGAGCGTGTGGGTTGATCTACCATGCATCACACAGTACCATTAATCATTTAGCTAGCTGGTTGGTAGTAACAGCCATTTCATTTCCAGATATCTGCATTTACACAACTAACTACAGTCTCGGACTAGAGGGAAGAAAGCAATAATGTGACAAGAAGTAGCCTCATTAACCAACTTCCAGTCCTACATGGCTCAAGCAGATTGTAAATAATAAAACATTTGTGCTCCCAGCATGACTTACTGTAAACTATGCATTGAGGGGGCTGTAACAGGTTTTGACTACATTGTCAGATTCAGATTTATCTTGTTTAAGTCCATCCATATGCTAATATGCCTTCATCGTTGCAACAAAAAATACAAGTTTATTGCAGCCTCTTTATCTTCCCCACAGCATTAATCAGTAGATGTTCAAATTAGTCTAATCTAGCCTTTTCTAGAAGATGTGGGATGAGAATATAGCTTTTTGTTCTTGACAGGGGTCTTTGCTTAAGGTATTAACTCTGTAAGTAATCTCTTGATTTTTTTTGTCTATGCTGATGGAGGCTGAGTACTGTATCAGCTATCACACTGTTGCTGAAAAGAAAATGTAATTGCCTGAAACATGAGGCTGCTCATGTCTGGCTCTAGTATTCATTGAGGTGCATTTAGGGTTACACTACAAATTTGTGAATTAATGACGCACAAAACCTATTACAGATACAAATCCCTCTTCTTGGTAACCTTAGTCTTTTATTTAAATAACCTATGCTTCAGTTTGCAGTACACTGCAAGAAGTCATGATCAATCACTGTGCATGTAATGCTGTCACCTGTGTCCAGCTTTGAAATAAATGAATCAGACCGGACCTCCCACATTAACTAGGACTGGCAAGAAGAAAACAAACTTAGGTAACTAAAAACATGCAACTTCAGACCAGAAGTGTGTCAAAACTGGATCCAGATTTTGTAGATTTTTGCAAAACTTAAGTGTGACAAGGCCTATGCAGATGTATTTCTGTTAGAAAACGTATTTTCCATTTGTGCTCACAATGTAAATGAAAACTTGTTGCCATGATGTTTATTTACCAATAAAAGCAACATACGTGGACGTACTGCTGGGTACAAACTGTGAATGTACTACAAATGTGTATTCAAAGGCAAATAAAGTCGTTTGTACAGGGAATTCAACGGACGTATAAATAATGTGATCAATAATTTCAAAAGTTGAAAATGCAGCTTTGATTCCTTTATTTTTTAAGAAACACTGTAAAAAGAACACAATGAATGAAAGAGGAAACGAGCAACAAACTCCAATTTAGTCAACAATCAACATGAAAATACATCAGCTGATCTGCTCATTAAAATGAAATGCGAGTTAAACAGCTACCAGTGAACAGAAAAATCAGTTTTGACTACAGGGCAGGTAAAAGTAAAGGCATGCACGACAAAATGTATCTAAATCTTGTGACAGTCCATTACACACAAAAAAAAATAAAAATAGTGGTTGCATGGTATCAAAACTATGGGAGAAGATCCACAACATGGACGCATTGCTTTAGTGTTTTAACACAAACCTAAAATCAATGCAATAATTATAATGGTTCCCTCAAACAAAATGATACATAGATTTTGAACTTCAACAAAGCCTGAGCAAGACTTGACTCTGGAATGCTTAAACTAAAGAGGGACGAACTGGTGAAATGCGCTGATGTGTTTGAAATTAAACCACAACAAAGTTGTTCCTCCATGATACATGGGTTTCCTTTTCTATAGGAATATGTAAACCCACACACAGGGTGTCTTCAAAACAATTAAAAAATAAAGCCCTTACCTAATTAGATAAATGCCTTTTCAAACTCCTGCCTCTTACACACAAGTTGGAGAGTAAAAACAAAGTTACACTGTCAACATACTAACAGCGCAAATTAACTCAGCGATTATTTTTTTACTATTCTACTTCCGGGGAGGTGGAGGGCCTGGAGGAGGAGGGGGTGGAGAAGGAAAAGCATAAGGCGGTTGCCCAATGAAGCCAATGAGCGGTGGTGGAACAAACTGCTGAGCCATCAGAGGCTGCAGCCCCCTGACTGTGTAGGTGTAGGAGGAGGAAGTGGTGGCTGGCCAAACTGACCCTGCGGCTGACTAGACTGATCCTGACCTCCACCTCCACCAGACTGGCCTCCGCTGTGGGAGTTGTAGCCCCCGCTGCTGCTGTAACTCTCGTACTGATCTGAGCCAGAGTTGTAGCTATTTCTGCGATCCCGGCTTCTGTCCCTGTAGGAGGAAGAGGAAGAGGAAGTGGAGCGGTCTCCATCACGGCTGTTGCGGCTGTCATGGCTGAAACCGCTGCGGCTATCTTTACTGCTGCTGCCGCTGCCAGGGCGCATGCGCCGATCACACTCCTCCTGGTACATGAGGTTTGGGTTGTTGGAGCTTCTGCCATGGAAACGCATTCTGCCACCTGTAACGAACAGCATATGTAAAATCAGTATAATTTAAACTGCTAAAACGGTTTATGACTACATCTCCTTTTCTTTGACTGTGATATATTAAGTTGAAAATTACCCCCTCCTCCTCCACCACGCCCCGAGTCCACGAGCTGAAGCAGTTTAGGGTTGATGGCCTGCCGGGCCTCCGTCAACACCCGGACAAGGTCTCGGGCCTGCCGCAAGTTCCCTGGGGTGAAGAAGGTGTAGGCAGTGCCTTTTTTGGTACTGCGGGCCGTGCGTCCGATACGGTGGACATAATCCTCAGAGCAGCTGGGATAGTCATAGTTGATGACGAACTTGACATCTTCCACATCTTTTGGATAAAGAGCAATCAATTTTACAGCATGGGGCAAAGGAAAAAGACTGATGTCAAGGGGGGAAAAGGCTGGAGAAAGAATTTTAATTCCACCTTAAGAGCTGATGGTTTGTATTTAAATATATATAGCATTATATTCATGTGTATATATGTAAGTGTGTATATATATATATATCATATATATATATATCTATATATATATATATATATATATATATATATATATATATATATATATCTATATATATATCTGATATATACATATATATCTAGATATACTATATATAATTAATATACTACATATATATACATATATAATACAAGATATTCAAAAATCTAAACAGATAGTCACTTACCTGCTTTATCAGACACTGTGCAAAAATACATACATCCGAAGATGCATTTCAGTTAACCACCATTGTAACTCATTTAAATCAAATGCAGTTAAAACTGAACTTGAATTCGGCTTGTCATGCTCACTTGACATGTAGTGAGCATGACGTCGAGGTGTACAGAAACCATTTTCAGGCTTCATAATCTTCACATCAATGTGATTACTGGTCGAAAGGTGTGAAGACAAGGAGTCTGTTTCTTATTACAGAAGAAGTGGGGCTCTGACAGCACTGCTGATCGATAAGTCTACCTTTTCCCGTCCCAGTGAACCACAGAATGACGATGTGCCCGGATAAGAACTGTTCTTCTGACTGAAATATGAGCACGATGGAAGTACCTGAATGTATGGTGAGCTCATGGAGGAGTTAAGACAAAGGGGCGGTGAGGTACTTACCCCCTTCATGGTGTTTTTACAAAGGTAGTCCCCCCTGATCAGTCCTGGTTTATAGGAAGGGGCTGAGGGGGAGGGAGACGGGATTCATCCCTCACCTTCTGCACACACCAGCAACGTCAGACTGGAGCAGAACCGTTAAACCTCAAGAGACACGCACACAACGGCCGGTTCTGTTGCTCTCTCGCTGCATTGCAGGACCCTCCTCAGACCCTGGCCAGGACTGGATCCAGACGAGCCCGTCTAACTCTCTCTCCCCTGTCTGTCTGCTTTTTGGGACGGACAGATGGGCAGACATACAGGCACCTCAGGCTGCTCCCAAGGAAGGCTCGTTGGATTTACAAACTGACAATACTGGGCAGGGGGATCTTAGATACCTAAGAAGAACCAGAGGGGCTTTAATCCCTCTAAAACTAGCCGAGCTTCTACGTTAACGTGACTGAGGGGGCAGTGACAGCAGCGCAGATTGTTACAGCTGCCGTGTGCTGCCAAACCCTGAGAGGAGAAGAGGGGAAAAAAGAACAAGGATACGGTCATAGGAATTTTGGCAAGTCAAAGACACTTCAGTTATCCCCCCTTCTCACATTTATCCTGCCAATAAATTAGATGTCAAACTAGCCATCCTAACCGTCCTGTGGCTGGACCGTAGATACTTCAGCTGTCACTGTCCTACTCAAATGCATCTGCAAAATATTGCAATATGCATCTTTTTGCAGAATTACATCAATGGCACAACTGCACAATTTAATATCTTCTATGTGAAAGAACGGGTAATGAGTAGCATCTTCATTTTTTTTTTTTTAAATTTGTACTGACACCATAAAGGAGACATGAGAAAAGGTGCGCAGGAGCATCTGGCCCACGCACCCCTCCTTTCAGGCAGCGTGCCAAAGAGCCCCAGGTGAAGGAAGCTTTTTAACTGCAGTAACAAGAAACAGACTATGAACCCAGCAGACCAGAAGGCCTGAAGCCTCCATACTGGACTTTCATTCAACAGTTCATTAAACTGTCAGGTTATAATAGTACGGGGGTCCTTAAATACAATGTGCTGATTTATTTCATTGTACATCATTGAACTCAAACGGATTACACCTTCTTTATTATTTTCACATTTCCACTTCACAGCAAATCACACATATTGTCCCAGCTGTATATTATGGAAATTTACTAGTGTGATTCCTGTTATAAAAACAAACTCTCATAATATCAACCTGACAACAGCCAAAGGGAGACAATTCTACACTAAATGCATTTTGCTTTTACCTGATTTCATTGCCAGTCTCATCTGTAATATACTTACCTATTGGTCAAGATAACTTTGCAAATAGTGGCCCAAAGTTACAGTGTTGACTGTTTAAGAGTATACTACACTTAAAGTTGGGGTAGGCAATTTATTTCACAAGCATTGTTTGTTATATTTGTTGAAATTATCTTTACATCCCGACAGCAATCATTTAATCAAATGCTCTAACTAATATTAAAATGAAAATATATCTGGTATCTGTGGCTGTCACTGGACTGTAATAAGCATGGCCTACCTGCCTGTCTACCAGCGTGCACTCTGCCTGTGCACTCACTGCACATGAACGTGAACGTGTTTTGGGGGGAGTGGCTTTTGGAGGGATTTTTTTCAGTTGGAAACTTTCAAAATCTTCTCTTGCTAGTTTCTCCATTGTTGCCTACCCCAGCTTTAATATTATTTGCCGGGAAAAAAAACAAGAAAATGCAGAAAGAATGAGAGGATAGTCATGAGAGATTACGCAGCATTAACTGGATGTGTAAGCCGACATACCCAGACCACGAGAAGCCACATCCGTAGCAATCAGTATAGGAGCTTTACCACTTCGAAACTCTGTAAGATTAAAGAAAAAATTATACAGTAGAAATTTTAACAGAAACAGACATTGAAAATAAAACAGAAGAGGAGGATGGGAATCATCATCTCTACTCCCACTCAACCCAGGCGATAGGTAACTTTAAAACAAATGCCTACACCTACTGATCTGCAGTCTTTGGAGGGAGGGTTTTTTTATTTGGTTTTGTCCACTGGCTCATTGGGTATGACAAGAGAAACTGATCTACAACAAAGGGAAGTGGAAGCACTGTGTTACAAGCATTTTTACCTGCTAGTACCCAGTCTCTTTCTGGCTGGCTCTTGTCTCCATGGATACACATAGCTGGCCACCTACAAAACAAAACCACAGCGAAAGTGGCATGATTAGTGGATGCTTTAAATAGCTTCCAGATCCTGACTGATATGGGATTTTTAAGACAGTTACTGATTTTGATATTCTAAAATCTGATATTCCAATATATCGGCAGATGGGGTTTTTTTTGCCTCTCTTCTTTTTCAGAAACACACAACATAAACAAAGATAACATTTGTTATGTGTACTTATGAGGCCTCACCAAGATAACATGACATATAATGCAGTTTAAATATAAACTCTTTGTTTATTGTTATAAATAGTACTTTGAACAAAAGCACAGCTGATTATGTCAGCTGATTGCTGTGTTTTGTGGTGGATTTTTGGCTCCCAAACAAGTGGAGTTGCAGAGTAGCCTCTGGTGGAACAACTGATTTATCCAAAATTAGCTCATATCCACCAATTTATTGGTCAGGCTCTAAATGCTTCAGCCTATCAAATACTTGCATAACTCATCTTAATACTACTGTCTTCATGTTTTGTCATAACAGACAGTAATTTCTCACCCGTCTCGCCTCATCCTCCTGGTAAGATCATCACAACGCTTCTTAGTCTCCACAAAGATGATGGTTTTGTTCTCTTTTTCAGCCATTATCTCCTCCATCAGCTGAAAAAGTCTGTAGACAGGGAGAGACAATCATAGCACATCAGCAGTAATAAGCTCAGTTTGTACTATGTCTATATAAGCTCATGTTCTGTGACAACAATAAAGCTGTTAAGGAGATAATCATAACATGTCACTTCAAGTCACATATTTTCTCAGTGGCTAGCCTTACTTGTGGTCCTTTTCAGTTTCCATGCAGACATCAACAATCTGCAGGATGTTGTGGTTGGCACTGAGCTCCAGAGCTCCAATATTAATCTGGACGTAGTCCTTCAGAAAGTCCTCGGCAAGCTGCCGAACATCCTTTGGCCAGGTTGCACTCCACATCAGGGTCTGTCTGTCAGGCTGAGGGTGAGAAACCATGCAACTGATTTAACTGAAAAATACTTCTACAACAATAAGTCAAGGTGATCATTTTCAGCAGTCATGGTAACTGAGCCTTTTTCCTACCCTGATTTGGTCAACTATCTTGCGAATCTGTGGCTCAAAACCCATGTCCAGCATGCGGTCAGCCTCATCCAGCACTAGGTAGGTGCAGCGCCGCAGGTTCGTTTTCCCAGCCTCCAAGAAGTCAATGAGGCGGCCAGGTGTGGCAATACAGATCTCAACACCTAATTAACATGTTAAATAATAAATATATAAAAACATACACTGCAAACTGGAAGTCGTCACAAAGTAATTACGGCTACATACACTGTACAAGTGTAGGCAGATAAGTGTTATTTGCACAGTACAAAATATTTAAATAAAAATACCAAATCAAAAACTCTGTCAGTAGCATTGTGTTTCTGTTTTGCATGACTTATGAGCCAAACGTGAGCGTTTTCTGTATTTGCCCATCCATACTAAAACAACACCCGGAGTAAAAAAGGGGTCGGCATTGTTTTCAGACTTCTCTGTTTTTTTTCTCTGTGCTCTCCATTTTCATTGTTTCAGTCTGGACGGGAGGTGCAAACATAGCAAAAGCCGGGCTCCGTTTTAAAACAAAAACGCAGTAGTATGGATGGGCCTTAGTTCCTGACCCCAAAGCTGGGAAGGTACTCAAAAGTACACAAGTATACATTGAACAGGATTTTCAATTTAAAGGTTTTGAATTTAAACTATTTTACATAATCCATCGCATGTCTACGCCTACAATCATACTCACCCCTCTCGAGGTCTCGAATCTGTGGTCCTTTGGGTGCTCCACCATAGACGCAGGTGCTTTTTATCCGGGAAGACTTGCCATAGTCATATGCGACTTGCTGAACCTGCTGGGCCAGCTCTCGGGTTGGGGCGAGGACCAGACACTACAACGTGAGGATGAAGAAGAACGAGTAAGGATTTACAGATTGATTGTACGCCCACAGTAAGGTAGTGGGAATTAAATAAAACACTTGTTCTTACAAGAAACATGGAATTTGCACTCACAATTGGACCATCTCCTCTTTCCAGATAGGGCTGGTGGTTGATGTGTACAATAGCAGGAAGAAGATACTGCAGGGTATAAAAGCAAATTGGGCAAACTAATTAGTTCTCCTACGAATCCCTTTAAAAACATTTTTTAGGGTCTTAGATTAATTAAACATTGTCTTTCTGCAGTTGTACTACTGTTACTGATTTGCATTTGTTCTTGTGTTTCTTTTATGGTTCATGTATTTCTATTTTAATTTAATGCTTATCTGTCACCACTCTTGAGAAATATGCTATGAAATTAACATTTTCATGAACTTTGGAATAAATCATAATGCATGATGAAAATGGCCAGGCAGACTTACAGCCAGCGTCTTTCCGGAGCCCGTCTGTGCAATCCCCACCATGTCCCTGCCGCTCAGGGCCACAGGGAAACCCTGAGACTGGATCGCTGTTGGCTCCTTGAAGTTCTGCTGCATCAGCACATCCATCACATACTCTGCCAGGAGAAGGAGGGAGACACTCAACAAGATAGTTACACTGCTGTACTGTTGCTTTGGTTTCTATCTTCAATCAGAAGGATAATATTTTCTTTAACACATTTTACTAACACTGCAAATAGTATTTTAGACCAGTTGTGGTGTTTTGTGGTCCCTAGATGGTGGAATGAATGAATGAATTATCTTTGTATATGCTATGTTTCCCAGAGAGTATTTGTGCATACACCGTAGTTTGTGTAATGTTTACTAACGAGGAAACTGCGCCTGGTGAAAAGCAGTGATTGCCTTTGAACAGCCAGAGCCTCTGATGGTGATCTCCTTCTTTCTGCGATATTCTTCCACTTCATACTGGATACAACAGCAAAAGAGGGAAAAAAAGAAAAGAAAGAAAACATACATTTGGACATGGTGTATAAATTATTTATATTTTTAGAATACCTTCTGCTGATATTATTTTGATTTTCTAAAGAAATTATCATGACATTGGGCATGACTGTAATGCATCATTTATGGTTTTAAATGTGTTAATGGTTGTTGCTCTATTGATCAGTACTGTCTGCAGCTACAACACAAGTGATAATGGCCACCGTAATAGTTTAAAAATGAGAAATATCATTCACTTATTGTAGGCGAGTGTGAGAGAGCAATAAGAAGATTTACCGGACTCATGCGTTGGACCTCAGGGTGCTCAGTGTAGAAGTTCTTCTCAAATTTTGGCAGCTCGTCCAGGTTCCACCTCTTCTTGCGGAGACGCTCACCTGGATTCCCAAACTTCATTGGTGGGGGTCCAGTGCGACCACTCATGGCTCCAAACCGTGGCCTGAGGGTCAAGAGAGCACTGGGGAATCAGCAAGGCAAGCTGCAGCATTACCTGCAGCAATCTACTGTATATTTGACATTTGCTTAGGTCATGCCAATGACTGTTGCTATGTCAACACTGCAGTTACAACCTTCACCAAAGAGCTTCTGATGATAATTTCTACGTGTCTTTTGGATTTGTCTGTGACCAATGTATTTATGGGTTAATCCATACACTCAGACTTCACTGCACATGTGGAAACATTATTCTCATGAAGTCCAAAGTGGCAATTCTGTACGTAGTCCACAACGGAGGCTCATGCTGAATTTATGAACATGGTTCGCATTATTACCATTGTCTCTACAGATTATCCAATTTACGCACGTAACTTAAGCGTTCTATATTTATTTGAAGACATTCATCTGTTTCTTAAATTTTTTATCTATATGTACAATTGTGTAATGAGTTAGATGCGCCTTAACCTATTCATTTGCTTTTCTATATTATGTCTAGTTTGTGTGTTCAAATGTGCAGTCAGTCAGACTCTGGTTCAGTGTTTCAGGTAAGTGTAATATTACCAGAGTCTGCTCAGTCTGCAGGTCTGCAGGGTTCACACTTTCGCTCACCATACATATGTAAATTGTTAAGACTATGATGGATGTAGCTATAACATTTATTGTGTAACTTCCACACTCCTGTAGAAGAAACAAAATCATTTTGGTGACCCCCGTGAGCTTACCTTCAGCGCCACCATCAGGTCAATATAAATGTTCAAAAACATAGGCCTATTGAGTCGCGGTCGTTACTTTTTTTCAAATTTGGTGATTACATGGCGCCACCTTAAGGTCGACGTTAACTTGGCGCAATGTTTACTGTGAAAGTAACAACAAACTGAACAGAGGCCTTGAGGAAGTTTGAGCTTTTCTGCGATCGTGTTGCATTCATCGCCTCAGAGAACAGTAGAGTCTCAAAACGACCGTGGCCGTAGGTCAAACTGACTGCTGTACACGTGCAACACTAAAGCCGTGATAAAGGCGTGCTATTTAAATATAATAACTAAAAACTTACCTGTCTCGTCCACGGTCCCTGTCTCTGTCCCCGTATGAAGAAACGCCTCTCATTATCGCGAAGTACTAAACTACTATCCTCTCCGTAGTATTTGTAACTTTAACGTAATTTTTCACGTTTGATACCGTTTTGTTTACGTTGTCACCCTGTTCGCTTAAATACGTGTTTTATGGTTTTAGTCAAATAATAGCTGGATGCGTCACGTAGCTAAACAGCAGCTTATCACCCTACTTCCCTCGTCCCCTGCCCTCTTTAGCAACGTAACTTCAGCTAGCAAATCTACGTAGCTCCCCTCCTCTAAATACGGACACTACGTACAAATAATAATGGAGAATCTGTTTCGTGTCCGCGTTGGTGCTTTTTAACAGTTGGTGGCGGTGTGTCAGAAACTAGGCGTCTCTTCCTCCGTTGAAACAGTAGTAGAAGAAGACAGCCTTCCAGGAAGTTAAAACCGATGTCTTTATAATATGAGATAATAAGAATATATAAAGTTAACTTATAATAGTATGGTAATCAGGTGATTTGAGTTGCACCTCGCTTAAGGAAATGCCTTTGTTAATTCAAAATAGAGGACTTGGCCGCATAAGCTCGACGGGGGAACTGTTCGAAAAATATCCACATTTACAGGTTTGTTTCCAAGAAGTGTGGCTAAATTTAGCTTGCTGAGATACCTGCAATCACCGGTTAAGAATACTCTGTAAGGAATTCCATCAAAGCTATAGCGAAATGGTATTTAGCGTTACATTTTGATTTATGAACGGGACTGTGGTGGGAGACCCAAGTAAGTCATGGCTGATACAGCAAACACATCTTGATATCTTTTGTAAATAGGTGTGACTGGTTCTAAATTCTGTGGATGCTGTACCCTAAAATAAAATGTAAAAAAACTACAAGATAAGGATAGCTCAATTGACTGACAAACCTTTGATGACTCCTCTATGGTCTTTGTGGAGAATACGTTTGACATTAGATAGGTGTTTATTGTTTTTCTACAGAGAAATCCAGTAAGTCATTGCTTTCATCAGCTGAAAAATAAGTTTTGATCAACACTAATGAATATCACAGCCTGATAGTTTTTTGGTTTTAATACGACAAATCCAGAAAGCCTAGGGGTCAATATAATATAACTATTATTTCACAGGAAAATGCAAGAACATTTCGCTCCAAGCCGCTTGTGGATGTCGACCGAACGTGCCTCTTGTATGTCCAACAGAGAGAGTTTGCTGCAACAACACCAGCAGACAGTGAGTAAAGCCTGGTGATTGGAACAGATCATCTAAATATCAAGATTTCAGTGTTTCCACCAACAAAAGCACCACAATACATGTTTCTTTGAAGAAAGAGCCCTGGGGAATTTTCCTGAACTGGACTGTTTAGTATGAAATCCTGCAATTACAACATTTGTTAGCTTCTAACTCCCAGATAGTCCTCTAGGTTAACCATTCTGGATCATAATGATAATGTATGATTTTTTATGTTACCCATCACAGACAGTGTTTCAGTAATTGGATCTGATGATGCCACCACCTGCCATTTGGTTGTGCTGCGACACACTGGTAATGTTGCTTTCATTTGTTTATGCTGTGTGGCATATTCTGCCTGTATGTAGTTAGGAATTAAATTTTTAATGTCCGCCATTAGGAAGTGGAGCTGTTTGCCTTGCTCACTGTGATGGTTCCAGTACCAGGTCTGAAGTCCCGCTCCTTGTGAGAGCTGTCATGTCACTGAGTAACGTCAGTAAGGAGGGCAGGTATGAAACAGGCAAACATAAAAGTGCTCCTCTTATTCAGATGTTCTTTATTTCCTTTCCTTTCCTGTCTGTTACGCAGGCTTGAGCTGCATCTTGTCGGGGGATTTGACGATGAGTCAAAAACATCTCATGAACTCAGCCATAACATACTGGGTACACTCTTTTAAATGACCTCATTGTAATATTGTGCAGGCACCATTTGAGCTTTTAAACACTTAGACGTGTTCTTTTTTTACTTTACAGCAACATTTCAGAAACAGAAAGAGGATATTCATCTGGAAACATGTTGCATCACAGGTAACTTTGATACCTGCTTTGGCTTGTTTACTGTTGTTTAGAAGTATTCTACCATTCATGCTTTCATCCAATCAACCCATCTGTTCTCTGTTTTTGTAGAAATGAATGACATTGTTGTTGATGGAACGCATAGGCCTGTAATATATGGAATTGGTAAGTGATGAATATGCTGCAGAGTGAGGGATCCAATGCTCTCATGGCATGTGACCTCTCATGTCTACATCTGTTTCTGCACAGGTGTAAATGTTAAAACAGGGGAAGTGTTCCCTTCGTCATTCCCTTATAAAGGACCTGCAGAGGAGCTGCGATCAGCAAGGACCTTCACTGGGGGACAGGTACGATAACACAGAAAATACTTTTTTTGTATGTGTGAATACAGTATGTTTTGAAAAACACCACTAGTGTGGCACAACAACTGTATTTTAAGTCTCACCTTTTCAAAGAATTATAACCACAACAGTTTTTATGGGATTAGAATCATAAACAAATAAAGACTACAGAATGTACTCTTTCCAGTAAAATTAATAATGTAGTAATTGCTTTAATTAGTAGAACTAGGGGGGCACATTATCACGAAACAAAAATAAAAGTCATTGCAAGGAATAATAGTAAAATGAATGTTGTTTTTTTGGGGGGTGGGTTGTGTTGCAGATGGCTGACATATATGACTCAAGTAAAGGACTCGTTAAAATCGGCCCTTGCAAGTGGTCTCCAAATCTGGATATTGCCTTCTGGTTGTCACAAAGTGATGACACAATTTTGAAGGTAAAATAATGTGGAAGTGATTAGTAGTCCTATAAAGGAAATCTGTTTCAACCCTTTGTGACTCTTGACTTCAAGACCACTGTTATGTCCCAGCAGTCCAGAAAGTGACATAATACAGACTTTGACTCTGCTATTTCTCTCTCACGCGCAGTACCTGTCCACCTCGCCAATGGCTGAGCCGCCACACTTCGTCCAGCACATGAAGTCCACCATTCAGTTTCTTTTAGAGCACCCCAGCTCAGATAGCCTATTCCCTGGTGGTCAGCCACAGTTCTTCCACAGGACTGAGGGAGGGGACTGGGAGAGGGCTGTCCAGACATAGAGCTCTACTTATATCTCTTCTTCAACCTTAACATGGAACCTGACTGCCTCTCAGCCCAATGGACACACTGTGACTCATCAACCCACTGTCTGTTTTTCATTAATTGTGTCTTACGTACAGTATGATGAATGGCTCTCCTGACTCACCTGGCTGGTCCAGCAGAGTAGAAGACGTACAAGAGATTCTGTTCATGCCTGTTTTTTGTGAGGTGGTGTAAAGTCTGCACCTTACACCATCCATTTTGCAGTAAGTCAAGGTCAGTGTCCTAAGAAAATAATTAACATTGTTGTCTTATGTCCAGTTAAAGGACCATACTTATCGTTTTGTGTTTGGTTTTTTTGCCCAGAAACTGTCGCATTTCCTACCTTGCATGCATATATTTTTCAGTTTACTAGTACAGTTCCTCAACTTACAGAATTCAAACTTCATTTAATTGCCTAAGATGTATTTTTCAGTTAGTTAGTGTTGTCAGTTACTGTGTCACACAGAAGTCAAACTTTATCTCAACCTTATCTCAAGCAAGTTTTAAGTGTATGCACAATTTGTAGATAATTGGCTCAAAACGTTAAACCATGTGACCTTAAATAGAGTCTAACATACTGTTAAGAAATAACAGATGGGAGGACTTGCTGCAAAAGCAAAGAATATAATTATTTTGGCACTTTCTTTAAAGCAGGAAAGAGAATGCTAATTGCTAAGCTCTGCGTTGTTGAAGTTTATTTTCTAAACAAATGCACCTTCCTGACGAGAGTGGAACATGATTTTTCATCACTTACTCCGCATACCGCTGTATACCTGGCTATGTTTTAGAAAACTGCATGTGTAAATGTGTATAGTAATCTTCTGCAAGTGGTGCTGTGAATTCTTGTCCAATGCAACAAAATATGATTTTATTACTTGTTAAACAACACCATATACTGTATAAGGCCTTTTCATCAGTTGAATTATTCAGAAGGTTGCAAGGTGCATAAAGCACTGTGGTGCAACTTGTTTCTGTATCATACTTTACCTGTTGCTAAATAAATGTAAATGGTTCAATCTAGATTGAAATGCTTAGTTCATTGTTGAGTGTGCAGAGTGAATGACATTTTTTTCAGCTCTTAAATAGAAGAATCAAGGTTTTGTCAACTACTTGGTCCAATGCAATTTGATAGTGACATTAGTGTGTATAAATGTATGTATGTATGAATAATATATCTGTACTTTAAGCTGTGGGCTGGGCTAGACTACATTATATAACTTGGCAGACAGGCAGACAAAGTCAATAATTTTAATACTATCGCTTCCACTGAGTATCATGGTGGATTTCAACCACAAGGCCTCATTTCAATCTCTTGACATAGACTGATTGATGTATCAGCCATCAATCTTGTGACAACAAAACCAAATTAAAGCTGCAAGCAGTGTTATTTAGACACTGGATAGACCCTTTAGCCAACTAGCAACTTCACTATCAGAAAGTCTGAGGTTATAAGATCACACATATGCTCACATTTATAGCTAGCTAGCAAGCTGGCATGCGCGCATATTTTACCTCAAACTTTCTGCTAAGTTCCTCACAACCTACTATTTAAAGGTCTGAGAAATAAATCATAGGAAAGTTAACAACAAAAGACAAGGCAAGTTTATTTCTACAACATAGGTCTATAATATAATCCCCTTGCTTGTAACCAGCTACTTGGTAGTTAATTTTTTCTTTAATTTGGACATATTAAAGTGTGGAAAATGCCTTTTCCCTAAAAAATACATTTTATTAAATACAATTAATCTGTTTGCTGACACAAATAGATACTGAGCTTCGTGTTGTGTCTTACCCCACACTACGCTACTTTGTTGTAAAAAGAAACCAATCCGTTCAGTTTCTAATTATCCAATGTTCTATTTCCTATGTCGGATTGTGAAACCATGGTTGAATCACCGCCCATCAACTTTTTTTTAAACCTTTATTGGTTCAACAAAAAAACTAATAACTAGAATAACAAAACAATAATGACAGAAATGCAGAATATACAGATCTTCAGTTACATTTTACATTGCCAGAAGCTCAGATTAAGTTCAGTTCTTCTATAATATTAACACATTTTATTGCTTTTTTATTTTTTAAGAGTTCTATTGAGGTGCAGTAGTGTTTCAGTTCAACTGTAAATCGACTGAAGCAGGGTTTGGATCCAGTCCATTTCGACTTGTGGATATGGAATTTTCCAAGTATGATGAGGAGTTGCACAATATAGTTAATATTGTCTGGACCATGTAGTACAAAATATAACATGACATCAAATACATTAATCAGAATACTCTTACCCGTTTTTCTGTTAATAAAATGTTCCAAATCTTTCCAAAATACATTGGCATGTTCACAGTGGTAAAAAAGATGAAATATAGTTTCGCTTTCTAAAATGCAAAAATCACAGTTATAATCAATGTTAAGTTTAAATCTTTGCAACACTTCCTTGGCGGGGTAAATACGATGCAAAATCTTAAAGTTCACTTCTTTTACCTTATTATTAATACAATATTTGTTAAGAGTAATACAGGCCTTTTCCCACTGTAAATCACTCACAATAGACGACCAAAAGAACTTTGCTGCAGACAGTGTGGTATAATCCAAAACATTTCTTATATGTTTGTTACTGCATGACTTTTTCTCAATATTAATTCCTTCAATTAAGAAATTATTGTCTGTGAAAAAAACATTTCTCAACAGTTGAAGAGGACCTGCAGGAATAGCATCAAAGACAATGGCATATTTTTTGGGTGTGATTAGACTCTTGAATTTCTGAAGGAATTCTGAATATGACAGTAACAAACCATTCTTATTAAGAGTTGTCCAACAAGCAAAATTACCCTGTCGAACCATGAGCGACAAAACAGTGACTTATTTTTGTACAAGATGTCTTTATTATTCCAAATAAAGTATCTATGAGGACTGAAATTATGATTGTATACTATAGCGTCCAGGCTAAAAGGGCCTGCTTGTGGAAGTTAGCTAATTTAAACTGTATTTTGTCAACAGAAAAGTTACATTTTAAAAAGAAACCTATAGACAAATAGATTTAAACAAATATGCAGGAAAAGCATTCCAGATACTGTTGGGATTCTTCAGAAATTCTATAATCCATTTTACTTTAAAGGTATTATTTAGTATACTGAAATCCAGAACCTCCAGACTACCTTGTTTTAAATTACCTCTAATAACTTCTTTTCTTAGATAATGGGGCTTTTTTCTCCAGATATAATCGTAAAGTATTTTGTCTAGCTCCTTAATAACATTGGTTGGGACACTAAGTGATAAAGCCACATACACAGACCTAGATATCCCCTCTGCTTTGGATAAAAGGACCCTACCATATATTGCTCCGCCCATCAACTGTAGCCTCCTGTATTGTTTTTTTCTACGTAAAAAGGGGCGTAGCAGTTTTATGCAGTATGAGCAGACCCGGCAGTTCCGTGCCGGGTGTCAGATGGAGCACGGGAAGCAAGTACCTCCTCTGATATATTAGGCTACTTTATGACGTTCATTACATGAGGAACATACAGGCTAGGCCTACACTTTGTCGTCGACAACCCGTGTGAGCCTTTTCCGTCAGACACCGATAGTCAGTCAGAGTTAACGTATGACTTCAAGACAGAGATGGCGCTTTTGTAATATGTTATATTTAAGTCAGCTACACATTAAGCGAACTGTTAAATTTTGCTAACACCGTTTTTCATTCCACTGGGCAACAATAACTGCAAACAAAATGCGAAAGGCGCTTTTGGGACATGTCCGTCGGTTCCCGTGGGTCACCAACGTTACCCTGTACGGCTGCCTGTTCGCCGGAGGGGACTTCGTCCACCAGTGGCTGTCCCGGAGGGAGAAAATGGACTGGAGACAAACGCGGAACGTCGCCTTGATCGCGTTCAGTTTTCACGGGAACTTCAGTTTCTTCTGGATGCGGTTCTTGGAGCGAAGGTTTCCCGGGAATTCAGCCGGGATGGTGATGAAGAAGCTGTTCCTGGACCAGACTACCGCGGCGCCCCTGGCCACCAGCGTCTTCTATACAGGTCGGTGGGTGCGTAGCAGGACGCACACCTCGGCTCCCCGCGGGGCACACTGAGAGCCGGCCGGGCAGCTTTTGGTTAAGTTCAAACTAGCTCACATATCTGTCAATTTGTAACTTCACCCAAGTCCTCTCTTTGCTCTTCTCCTGTAGAGTAAAGATCAGTAACTTTGCTCATTGGCTGGTAAAACAAACCTTCACTAGCAGAGGTCAACATGAAAGACATCACTTACCAGATGATAGGCCTATACTCCAGATTGGATATATGACCTTTTGTACTGGACCAAACATCACATCATCAGTGTGATCAGCTGCTTAAACCTAATGATGAGGCCTGTTACATGTGGTAAAATGTATGCCAAGAACTTGCAATACATAAGAATGTACTTCTTCTACTTCTGTAAGACATACTGTTTTTATGGTTTCTTCAAAGTGTACTGTCTAAAAACCCTCCAGCAAATCATATTCCACCTGACAGAGAATGAACTACCATTTGTCTTGTTTGTCACTCAGGAGTGAGCTTCTTGGAGGGCAAAGAGGACATCATGGAAGACTGGAGAGAAAAATTCCTGAACACATATAAAGTGAGTATAGAGATGTCACAGCATGCTCCTCTCAAGTGCTTGCCACTGAAGTGACCGCTGTGATACGTTGTGACAGGTCACTAAATCAGAACAGAGGAGTAGCGTGTAAAGTGCACTCATATCCTGACGCTCAGTAGGCCTATATTTGTACTTTATACTCATAGTTGCAAAGAGTTAATGTATCATGTATTATTTGGTTTGATGAAGTTACTAAACTTTGACCTCTACTGAGTCACATGGCTCAGTCACTACAGTTGAATGATAATGTTTATTTTGTCATCAGAGGGTCGGGCAGTGTCAGGTTTTCTTCTTAATGTTTTGTAAGTCAACAAATGCTTCCTGTTTGTCTCTCATTTCAGACGGGACTGATGTTCTGGCCATTTATGCAGGTAAACATTAAGCTCTGCCTTGCACAATCTTAATAGTTTACCTTTAAGAACAGTATATAAGAATATGACTATGTATGAATATGCTCAAAGGTCCACTCACCATAAACCTGAGGGTTATTAAGTAAACCATTGAGTATGGATTCTATTCATTGTTAAAAGCTTAAATTTCCTCACATTTCCATAAATTTCAGTAGCTGCTATAATATTTAAAGAGACCCAAAATTGGTATTTTTGGTAAATCACCGATTTTGAAATAAAAACGTGTGGAGCACTGTTTAAAATGTTAGACTTATCCCAAATATCATAATAACACAAAACTGAGGACTAAATACTGCAGTCTGAATTTTTTCTTTTTTAAAGACTTAGAGATTAGCATCTCTGTATGACTTCTCACAACAATAATTGCAATGCAATTGTTTATTTTTTTAGAAACAACTACACCAGAAGTATGTATTGTAAACATGTAATATACCAGTCCAATGATATAAATACACTATCATCTTTATGTGTCTCCCTCAGTTTCTGAACTTTGCCTTGGTGCCTCTGTACGTGCGGACCACCTTCACTGGCTGCTGTGCCTTCTTCTGGGCCACCTTCCTTTGCTTCTCCCGTCAAAGCGGCGACGGAACGGCCGCTGCAGCTCTGGCATGGATGTTCCCTCCTACAGAAGATGAAGCAGAATCAACAAAGGAGAATGTGGACTCCAAGGAAAAGATAGATGCTCCCAAAGAGGAAACAGTAACATCTGAACCTACTCAGAAGTGAAGTTTGTAGAATAAATTGTTGTAAGGCAGGGGCAGGGGGACAGAACGTAAACAGAAACAGCTTGTCCAGTGGACAGCAGTCCTGTCTGTGGCACTGCTGCACTATCACTGCCACAGTTAGAGCTCAAAGCCTCACTGGGATTACACTCAAAATCTGAGCCCTCATGAGGCTGTAAGGTGCTTTAGGAAACGGCATCCAGCAAATGGGATGTGTATACAGTATATTTTTCAATATTCATACAGCACATCACCTCTGTGGGAAAATGTAATTCAGTCCTACTTTTCCATCCCACAGTGAACGTATTTACATGCCGTATTTCTCATCAGATTTTGTTTTGTGTATTTATTAATGCAGTCTGCTGTTCTCACATTTAGAGCAAGAGAATTCCCTTAGTCAACTGGACCTCGCTTAATGATATTGGGATGATTTATGAGGACTTCTATGCAGTGATGGTGGTGGTTGATGTTCTAGTTACCTCATCTCTAAATGAAAAAGTGGAATAAGTGGAAAATAATAATTTCCACAATGTGGAGTGGCAGCTAACGCATTAGCTTAGACTTTTAACTAAATAACATTTATAAACATTTAAATATCACTCTGTCTTCATTAACACAAGTGCTTAGAGCAGTCATTCCCAAACGAGAGGTTAATACACAGGAATGCTATGCAGTACATCAGGAGGTCCTGGAACAAAGAGAGGGTGCCGGCGGGTCAGGGGGAGAGAAAAAATCCACAGTACCTGGATCACATTGAACCGCGCCTTGGTGCTAGCTGTTAAAATTAAAGAAAAGCCTAATTTAGTTACAGTTATTTCACGTCCTCCTGTCCCTCCTGGCGGTGGATCATTGCTACAAAGGGTGAAAAGGAATCAGGGCCAAAAGTTCTATTTACCACCACGAAACGCAAAGAGAGGAAGAAACCAAACTAAGAACCTGTCGATTTCCTCTGCTTCGTTTTAGTACTGCGCACAGCGGTGCACCTACACACACATACATACACCCACACACAGAAACAAACACACGGACTCATTTCACCATTTCACAGCACAAACACCCACTTATTCAGCGGTGGGGCTTACAGTAATCAAATGGCAAAATATTTAGTCACAAAAAAGCACTTCCCAGCATACAGTGCAGCTCCCAGTATATGTGGGGCTTGCAGATTTTTGATAGTGACAAAGGAGGTGCTGGATCCTGTTCCGGCAGGATCACATCACACTCAGCAAATTTGATTATTGCTGTGAGCCTACTTTATGTACTTGACCCCACTCCAGCTGACAGTGTATTGCCTTACTGCTTCTATGTCCTCATTTTTTTAGAGCAAGTTCGTAATGAGGTGGTGAGAAACTTTACACTCAGCAACTTTGATTGTTGCTGTGATGTACTTTTATGATGAAATTAATTTTAAATTCATGGATTGCTGTGTTCTCTATCGGTAGTTTATAAATGAAGATGTTATGTCAATTCATAATGTATTTTTGTAAGTTTGGGTCCCGGGGAGACACCAATTTTCTCTTTTGGTTGTCGAGCTGAAAAGGTTTGGTAACAGACTGTTACCTGTGACTACAACAGAATGCCTGATTTCTAAGGATGATCTCCTTTGGTTGCAGTTTTCACAATTGTACAAGAAGTGCCAAATAGAGATGCACACATGCACAAATAACCTGTAATATTCTATAGTATATCTGTTTGTTATTAATGTACAGGTTGGTACTTTATACATAGGGACCATAATGAACTGAGCAAATGGAAAATATAGCGTACATTCACCAAGAGAACATCGTTCAAGCAACAAAACTAAAAAAACACTAAACATATCTGAAAATACATTTCATATCTAAATATTGTGGTTATACGATACTACTGAAGATTCTTTGAATGTGTCTAATGATTGATAAAGGTTGTGTGAAACATCCGTTTACTTGAATGTGGAAATGCTGCCTGTTGTCATACTGAATGTTAATGTGATATTGTGGCATGCTCTCTATTGTAGTTCCTAAACCATTTTTTTTAAATTTGACCTCTTAGTTAAATTGTTACATTGTCAGTAGACTCCGGCAAGCCATTTTCAATAGAGGTCATTTTTATAGAGTACAGCTCAGGACACTAGCTGACGGTTAATCCTATACATAGAATTTAAAAGGTTTCGCACAAGCTCCTCTCTTCCGCCTAAAAAAATTGTCATTCACTTGTGTTCTACTGAAATCCCTGGTGTCACAGAGAGATGTGTCTGTTTTTGTATTTCTGATCTGGTTGAATCTAACATACAGTTTGCAATCAGGCATTTTGAAGTAGCATATTATGCTAGAGACACTGTTAAATTATTATTTGATATGTCTCACATAACTGAAGGTTTCTTGTAAACAAGACATGAATAATACTACAGTGTTGCTGAGGGACAGAAAAAACAATGTAATCCCTCAGATTGACAGACCTTTTTGTCAGACATCTTTTAAATTACATTCTTTTGTATAATAATGTAATGTCAGTGTAATATTGGAGTCTGTGTTTTCTAATTATAAATTGTACGCTGATGTGCTACGTTGGATCTGAAGGTCAAATCAGGTAATATTCCCTTTGTTCATGTCAGCAACCGAAGATCGGGTAATATTACTAGCTAACTAAAGATTGATATGCTCCTTTAGCACTGTCTGAAATGTATGTCTCAATAATTGTTTGACTAGTTTTGATATAACAAAAGATCACTTTGATCAGTGCTGATGATTGTAATGTATTGAAAAAATGGTAAATAATATTTATTGTTGAATAAATTAATACATAATAATAGTAATATAATAAACACCCTATTCATTCAAAGTGTGAGTGTTTGCTGAGCATACAGCTATATCAACATACAAGAAATCAGTTATTAACTTTGGTTACACACTTGAATCCCAAAATTGTATATTGTAACACAGTTTTTGTCTTCTGCTTACAGTCGAGCTGAAATATCACATGTATGTCTGGTATTTTGCTATCAAAGGTGCATCCTAGGTGTCTTTTGGCTTGTGTCTAGACAGAAATAGGCTATTACTCAATTCTTTGTATTACTCATCATTAAGATGCAACTCTGTCTCCATCTCTTGGAATATATAGAGCACAGTCTTTGAAAGACCTGCCTGCTGGTGCATGGTTTTTTTGTTATTTGTTGTAGTTGCAACCTCTGTTTTCACGCTCTGTTTTACTTGCGCACACCAGATTTAAGATCAAAAATGAAGCTTCAGGCACCTATTAATAAAATCGTTTCTAAATTTGGAACAGAGTGCTCAAACAGAATAGGCTACATTTGTCTAATTTTGCTATATGCATTCAGACCCCCTTATGCGGAAACATATGCCACTTAACCTTCGGCATTTATGTCTGTTTGCCAAATAAAAACCAGAGGTACACTTCAGAGACAGAATGATTAAAAAGCCATTACTGCCTGCTGGCTTTCAAATCCCTTTATTAATAATAAATGCTTGAAATGTATCCAGGCAGAGCTTTGGAATATAGGCCTAATAAAAACAAGTTTTTGGACAGCCTTAAAATGTATAAGTGTGTGCTTATTGTTTTATTTTTAACGTCATCTCGGTGCCAGTGGGTGTCTCCCAAGTCTTCACATCCCTGCCCGCACTGCGCATGCTCCCTACATCCTCACCTCTATCCACACGTCGAGGGACTTGAAAGCTTGAATAAAGATGCTCAACGTTGCGGGTCGCTGGAGCCTTGTCACCGGGTGAAACTGAGTTATCTGGGAGGACGCACACAGAGGGGCCGTGCAGGTTTAGCTGAAAGACTCGTTGAATCCTGGTTTATATGCGCGGGCACTCCAACAACATGGAACTGAAGAAATCTATTTCGGACACCGAGCGCGCGCTCAGGAGCTACGGCGCCGTGTCGGAAACGGCATGGACAACGGACAAAGGTGAGCGTCATGCATCAAAATATGATTTTGTTTTACAGCCTGGTGGTCAGAAATAGCAAGTTATAGCATTTTAGCACTTGCTTCACTCTGAAACCCAGTGAGAGGTTAGCTTTGAAATGGTTAATGCGTGACTCACAAAGGTTTAGGATGTATCAATAACGCTGCCTTGCTGCTAAAGGGCCTATTAATTCCCCTATACGCACACTATGGGTGTTGCGCGGTTTGTGAATGAATTTGGCCTGGGAAATACACCAGGAATACAGCAAGCCCACAGCATTTTGAAACTTGTGGTCAGTCTGAGCTGATGCAGAAGCATGAAGCAAGATGATCAGCTATGAGTCTGGTCCTCTGCTCTGATCAATATGCTATATACTCCACATTCAGTAGAATATTTCTGTTTATGGTAAAATTAGTAAAGGTTGACAGTTTGATGGACAGTTTTTCAGAATGCCATAAAGAAGCTATATTGCATAGTTTTAGTGGTGATAGTAGTGATCAGAATCATTTAGAATTGTACAGGGAGTAAGCACAAAACTAACTTAGTAAGCTTAATAAGAATCGTTTCTAATGAACAGTACAGCAACACCACAGATCACAGCCTCAAAAATGACAGCTGTAAAAAAAACTCTCCACAGAAATGAACATCTTTAAGCTGCAGATACTGAATTAGAGATTTTGTTTTATTTTGTTATGCATCTCTTTGTCCTATGCAACTAACAATTATTGTCTGGGTTGATCATTTGATCATTTGGTCTGTAATATTAGAAAATACTAAAAATGTGCCTGTCACAATATGCCCAGTGTGACGTCTTTAGATTTTACCACCCACAACGCAAAGACATTCAATTTACAGTGATCTAAAACTGAGAAAAGCAAGTTCTCACTTTGGAGAGACTAGAATCAGAGAATGTTTTACATTTATGACAATAACTGGCAATTAATTGTCTGTAGATTGACATTTATCGTCTAATCGTTTCCGCTCTCACAACAACAACCTCAAAAATGACCATAAAGCTGCTCAAACACAGATTTGACATAAATAAACATTAGTAGCTGCAAAGCCATTGTTTTATATGGTTCTATTATTTTGTCTTATCAAACCCGAGCGATAAAGGGCTAGGAGTGACGCGTGTGTTGACGGAAGCAGCAAAGTGATATTCTCGAGTAACATGTGTCCTAGTTGATCCCACTGAAGATAACTCATCACAAGAGAGTTGGGTGTGAAGAAACTTCCAGATGAAGTCAGAGATGCAGAAAAAAATTCAGTGGATATTTTTAGACACAGATCCAGCCCTTGCTGTCTCTCTCTCTCTCTCTCTACCACAGACACACACACACATAGCCTACACACAGAGGTAAAGCAGAGCAAACCCCCCACCCTCAGTTTAATCTTCTCTTAATTCTTAAAAAATAAGACAAATACTGCTTGTGTTTATCTTTATCTACCTATCCTTTTCTATTCTGTGCTCACCATCTGTGTGGTCCAAAGGCAGCAGCAGCAGTATATATACTGTATATACTGCAGGGTGTTTCAGGGCCGTGTGCATTGGATGTCATACAGATGCTGACATTTCTCTGTTGTCGAGTTCCATGTGGCAGCTGTACCACCCAGGATCCAGGGTCTCTCGACTGTTTATTCCTCATTAAATCATAGTACACCCGAATTACACTGATGAGCAGTTTGTTTTAATGAAACAGGGCTAATTCAAGCTGGTTAATTATGTGTGTGAGGAGACTGATTTACTCCTCCAGGTGACATGAGGAGCAGTACCGGTTGTGTTGGCCTGAAACTTTAGAGTTAATCTCACCTGTCCCCGATGAACACGCTGCTTTTAAATAGGAAGTATCAACATTGTTCATTCCTTGTAATGTTGTTTATGCTGAGTATGTGTGAGCAGCTTACTCAGATAAGCGGGAGCCGTTAAGACATTATTGAGCTAGTGTTTTGCCACCAGCCTTAATGCAGCTTGGTCTTATTGATGGTGAGCACGTGGCTGTGAGCGAGAGAGAGAGATGTGCAAAGAAAAACAAGACACAGAGGAAAAAGGGAAATAAAGAAAAAAAAAAACCTTTTCAAACTTCCACAGCACCTGCTGTGTATCGTATTGGGCTGTGGCTCCGTGATATAAAGTTTGCTTTTAGCGTCAGCGTCTTTTGTCAGCAGACACGTCGGGTGATGATTCAATATCAGCGAGGCACAAACAAACCAAGCCCTCCTGTGCAGACTTCTGTCTGCTGTGGTGAGTCAGCTCTGTCCTCAGCAAGCATCCATGAAAAGTACCACAAACGCAGACTGCAGTTTATGTTGCTGCAGGAGGACGAAGAGCTGATCAGTCCTCTAATGTTACAAGACACACTGTGGATAAATGTCATGCGTCACATTTTAGAGCTCAGGATAAAAGATGCAAATAGTTTGTTTATTCAGACCTTTCAGCTTGTCGACTGTGCGGTGTAGTCGTGTTAGGAAGGGATCACTTCACAGCCAGGAGGAATGATTACAGACACCAGTAACTCTTTTAATGTCCACATGGACAAGAAGTGAGTTCCCAAATGGATAGATAAGATAGACTTGAAACATTTTTAATAAAATGGTTCCAGCCTCTTGAAAGTAAATGCTGTTTGTTTAGGCTTCTGTGACTTTATCCCCTTAACGCCAATTGTCAAGAATTTGCATCACACCGCTTCCATTCAGGCTGCAGCCGAGATGGTGGATGTATTCCCCCAATGCCAGTGTGTGCATATTTGATACATACACAGGAACCTTTTACAAGCACTGGTTTATGCCTGTTGTCGCTAATTTGCATCATACCTAAATTTATATATATTTTGTGTGGAAATTTTTATGTTGACTTCCAGTCTCATTTTCTGGCTCTGTGAAAAATTAATGTTCTGTACAAACGTGGAAGATAACTGTTAACGATTCAGGCCTGCAGAGACGACGTTTGATACACAAGTGGTGATATAAACAGGTACTCCCACTACAGGTACTATAACAATGGGGGGTTTTTGGAGACAGATTAAAAATAAGGTGAAACATTTACCCCCAGTTTCGGTCATGCCCCAAAAAGCCTGGATCCTTCATTTCCCATAATGCAACTTGTGTTTAAATAGACCCTCAATCAATGGTAGATGTCCAGATCTTTCAAACTCAATAACCCTATTGTAACACAGGTTTTCTGTTCCAAAATTGAAAGTGTGAAGACAAAACTGAGATAACCACGGTCATGTCACTATGACAACAAATCAAGATCCATGCCGTCGCTCATATGTTATAAGATGCTGGCACGGTCACACTGTTCCAAGAGCCACAGCAGTGGTCAGAGCACTGAGTGGCAGATATGGAGAGTGAGGTCAGTGGTCCAGTTCAGGGAGGTATAACCCAGTCAGCTGGTCATTGATCCACGTCAGTATGAAGATAGCTCAACAGCCAAAGTGCCCAAGTGTAGTATTACATGCATAAATCCTGCTTTTATTCATGTCGCACACATTTTCACATCATCAACAATTGAAGCCTTTTAGTGGAAAGCAGCCCTTTCTGTGTGAAGCCCTGCCGCAACTTTAAAAGTCAAATCACGTTTCTCAGTTACATGTTCTTTCCGAATATCATGTTCTTTGCTAATGTGAGGGGATACGTCACAGCAAGACGAGGCATGTTTGCCAAGATGCCAGCGCCATGAGAAAGTTTTCAATGATAAAAAATACAGAAATTAGGAACTCGTGGGCGCATTTGTCACATGAAATCAAAGGAAAACAAATTTATGTTTAACATCTCAGATACAGCTGCTGCCATCTGTAATTTGGCCGTCTGTAGTGAATTTCTTCTCTGTAATTTAAACTAGCAAATAAGCTTCAAACACTTAAGCACTGTCCAAAGTGAAGAGAAATGCCTAAGACATGTCTAACGCAGAGCTGCCCTTCAATCTCACTACTCGGATGCTAGGTATTTTTTTCTCCTGCTCCCCATGTCTTTAGTCCTCTTGTCTCCCTCCTCTCTCTTTATAATTTGCCCTCCCTGCCTTTTCTCCCCCTGCCTCCCAGGTCATTCAGATGTGTCCATGGCTGAGAGCACCATGGCTCCAGAGGAGATCGAGGTGGAGATGACTCGTATCCAGCGCCTGCGAGAGGTTCTGGTACGCCGGGAGTCAGAGCTACGCTTCATGTGAGTTGCTGAATTGTAAGCTTCTGTGTTTTGGTATGAAGAAGAGTAGGGTGTGACAAAGATTTAATAAATACAGTTTCTGAATTTCTACTGCTGCCCTTGAGCGAGTAGTGAGGTCTTCTGCGTTGCCATGACAATGTGGAAACACACTCAAGTGTTGTTACCTTGTGATCTAAGTTGGCTCTTTTAATAATGTTCTATACTGAGAGAGGCAGATGATTTGTCCGTTGATTATGGGGAGGGTCAATAGCAGTTGAATGAGTCACCATGATAAAGTATTTGGCTCCTCATCAACATTAGCTTCAAGGATTACGGATCAGTGCATTATTTCCTCTCTGTCTAAACCTTCGCTGCCTTTATCAGGGGAATGTAGCGTGACGATATGGATGTTTATAAATCGATTGGACAAATACTGACTTTAATATTATAAAGTAACAATCTGGTGTTTCAAACTATACAGACTGGGGCTGCAACTACCGATTATTTTCTCTATTAGTCGGTTAATTGTTTGAAAAGAGATGCCCCGCTTTGTCCATCAACTAATTCCAATTATTGTTGCAACTCTATTACTCACAGGGTTGGAAGATTTTGACATATCATTTATATTTAATACCCCGGGTTGTATTAGAACATTTCTAGAAATTTTACTACATCACAATATATTGCTATTAGCCTATTGCAAGCCTCTAAAGCTTTCAAAGGTTACGTCACCAAACCAAAAGACACTCAGTTCTTTTATATCACAGTATATTTGCTTTTCTGATATAAAATGATATGTACCGTAATAAAGGACTGTATATTTAATTTTTATATTGCACGCTTCTAGTGTATGTGATCAATCAAACAATTTCAGTATAGCTTAAAAGTGGAAATTAGGGCTGGGCGATATGGCCAAAAATGTTATCGCGATTAAAATATTTCATATCATTCAATATCGATAATTATCACAATAAATATCAAATTGTTATTACTTTCAAGTTTAAAGGCTAATTTTTGCCACTGAATGAAAGTTGAAGGGCCAGATGGTTAATTGTGTGGTTAAACTTATCTTTATAGTCAGAACGTGACAATCACATGATGCCAAACAGCGGATCGCTTCACAGATCTGAGGTAGAACATTCAAAACAATTATGATAAAATGTTTTTTCAAAAAATATGATTACTAACTCTTTTTTATATCCCTTTTCCTCAACAAAATAAACATCTTAATAGAAAAACTAAGTGCTAATTTGATTGTGATTCTAATGAATTAAATCAAATATTTATTTAATATATACATTTGTTATATTGTTATTAAGGAAAATTGTATTACGATAATTATTGTTATTGTTTTATGGCCCAGCCTTAGTGGAAATACAATCCGCTGTCTCTTATTTTTTCTGTGTTTAACCTGTATCAAATTGTCTCACCACTGTAATATATCGAAATGAACAGTGTATTTTGTGCACCTCTAACATCTGCAGTGTGATGGCTGAGGTGTTGGAATGATGCTGATACATATCTTAGAGAGCTCACTCACTTGATGATGTTAGTTCGCATGCCCACTTGAATGGCTTCATTAAGCTGCCACGCTGGTTATTGCTTACGTCTCTGTTGTCAGGCTCTGTGTGACTCAAGACACATAAACACACGCACACACACACACACACACACACACACACACACACACACACACACACACACACACACAAACCAGCAGATGGAGTGTCAGAGTGCAGGAGCTGCAGGAATCCACAGATAGCGTCGAAAGAGTGAAAAACAAGGCAGAAGGCAGGAGAAAACAACAGAGAGAAACAAGCTGAAGGGAAGGTTCAAGGGGGAGAAAGAAGGAGGAGGGAGGAGTAAAACGGAGCAACAGGGATAAATGCAGAAGGAGGAGGAGGAGGCTGGTGGATGAGTCATCGGTCTGATCCATCACAGGGAGAATTAAATCTGTGGTAGCTGTCACTGCTCCGCAGAGAGAGAGAGACAGAGAGAGCGAGAGGCGGAGATTTAGGGGAGAAGAGGGGAAAATGTCAAGGCCCCGAGGTTGTGACATTAGGGCTGCTGCTTAGAGGGCAGCGTGCCGTGGATTGATTAATGTTGCATGTTTCCCATTTGCAGACACTCTCCTGATGAGTGACAGATCCAGGCCTGAGGCTGTGGTGTCTTAATGACAAGTACAAGAGCAGAATTTTACAGGACAGCAGGCATCAGTGCCAAAATGATTTGTCGACAAATCAATTATTAAATCAACAGAAAATTAATTCACAACTATTTTAATAAGTGATAAGTAAAAACACCAAAAATCTCTTTTGGGTTTGCAAATGGGAGAATTGGTTGATTTCTATTGTAAATCAAATTATCTTTGGTGTTGGATAAAATAAAACAATGTGAAGACCTCACCTTGAGCTCTGGGAAATTATTATGGGCATTAAATAATTTTATACTATAGGATTATAGGGTTTGATTAAATTAAACCTTTTAGTGCAAGGCCAAAAGAAGCATTTCTCATCAAAGTCTCTTAGCTATTAGTCTGTTAACTTTCTTTTAGAATAACTTGAATATATTCCAAAAGAATAAATTGCAGATTTTTTTTACAAAATCTGCTACAAAATGCATTTTAATGAATTCTGAATTTGTCAAATATGCTAGGTCTTTAAAGAATAGACTACAACCAATGAGTGGAATCAGATCAGATCTTACATCATCCTCAAATACAAATCAATAACACAGGTGGAGACTACCAAACTCCAACGGGCACATGTAACTTGGACCGCCATGACAACAAGCAAAGAGGGGGTACAACCAGGAGAGGAAAGAGGAAAAAAATAAGTTTAAATTAATTAACATCTGTGCTTTTGAAAACTGTCACTTCACCAAGACATCAACTTTCAGCTATGGCTGCTTTTCTTTTCTTCCAGCGTTCACTCTACAATATAACTGCCTAACATCATTTCAAGTGGAAGTGGAAGCAGCTAATATTATCTGCTGTTCTTTAATCTGATGGAAACCAGTTATTTACTGTCCTTCTCATTTTTTTCTAGGATGGATGACATTCAGCTTTGCAAAGACATCATGAGTTTGAAGCAGGAGCTGAGACAGATCGTCGCAGTACCAGGTACAGTTCAAACACACATACACCTTTGGTCTTCTGCCACCATCAAGAAAACCAGCTGTAAGCATATCAGGAAATAAACCACTCAGAATTGATCCTCTGTGTGCAAAACTATCCATACACCCTGTTTGGCCTCTTGGCAGAAAGTGCTTCTGTTTGCAGCTCACTAGAGTCCCATAAGCTCAGCAGGTGTCATGATGATTTATAGGAAGTGTCGTTACACTAAAGTACACAGGATTGATCGTAAGTCTCAGGGAAGTGCTGGAGTTATGAAGCAGAGATAATCACACAAACACACATGCATCATTACTGTGAAGGCAGTATGAGCTGAGGGAAACTTCCCAGGCAAGGTGTCCCAATTTAAATTCAGTAAACACTCCTTTTTACTCCCTGGATGTTTTTGTGGTGTGTTTGCGGGGCACGGAGTACAGAATCAAATATTGGTTTAACTCCACAGTCAGGTCGAGTGTTGTCTGAATCTGAAATGAGGTGAGAATGTGCTGAAGTGGCTCACTGACGTCAGATGCACCACACAGAGTAACATGTACATGAAGCTCTGCATACAGAGAACCTGACAACAGGAGGAAAACACACCTCCTTAGTGAGTATGTACATCATGTGTCAGCGTGCCTGATCAGGAGGGGTCGGTGTTGTGTTCAAGGACACATGCAAACACACACACACACACACACACACACACAGCAATAATAGACGTGGATATTCATCAGCTGTTTTAGGGAACTAACAAAAAACCTGTCAATCACAGGGCGTTTTTTTTACCACTTGGAATCCCTGCAATATGCAACACAAATTCCAAAACAACAGCCCTGCAGTAAATACAAGTGTTGTTAAGCATGTTTGAATGAATGTATAAATGTTATCATCAGTTATCATTTCACCTCTGTGGTCATTTCTGATGTGCTAATTTGTAGTGTTGTTGGTGTTGATTTGATTCAGGGCTGTAGTCCGGATTTTAAAAATACTGAGGTCATGAATCCCCCCCATTGCAAACCCTCAATCCACTCTGCCCCAGCTACCAAAAAAATTAGGGGTTGTACCAGAACAGGTTTACATGGTTTCATTTTCAAAAAACACCATATTTATTTCCTCCTTTCATCCTGTTTGTTGAACGCAACATTTAATTTTTCTGCATATAGAGTGATACATCTTGCCTCTACATGATCCTTGTTGGGAGTTGCACATGCGCAGTTCCTAATTAAGGACTACTAGCCAATCAGAAGCAGAGAAGGGCGGGTCATGAGAAGCCGGTATACAGGGCTTCAAGTTCAGTACATGTTCTCCTAGTGGTGAGTTATTAATCTGTAACGAAAGCATCTTTCATCCATAAAGCTTTAGCTGAGCTCTGTCTCTATATCACAGTAACAACTTTATGTCCATTGACTGCCTGGAGAGTAGCTAGTGTTTGGAAGGGAAGGGAGAGATGTACTGCAGTTCCACTTGTGTTTTTGAGGGCATGTCGGACGAGCGTTATTTGACATTTTGCTGGACTACAAACAAGCTGTTTTCAGGCACTTCAGAGCAGTGTTTTCTGTGGGAGATGGGAACTCCCTTTGGGCTAGCTTTTTCAATTTGCAAACCTTTTACATGCACAAAACAGATATATAACTCAATAAAGGAGAGGGGAAAAGGCAAAAAGCATAATATGACTTCTTTAAAGCGATTCTATGTAATTTTGTTGACAGCGGTAACTGTGGCAATAAGTGGCAATTACAGAATAATGTCAATTGCAAAAATGTAGTTTAACTTAAAGGGACCCTGTTTTTTTACCTGTGGTAGCACAGTTGAGCTGTTTTAAGTGGGTCCCTGCATGTCTGCACGAGGACGCAGTAATAGTAGTCCTGGATGTACTTGCTTTTTAACAATGTGTAGGCGTAGACAGGCGTCAGCGACGCAAACAGCATTGTTAACATACTTGCCTGCGTACTGCATGCACCTGGAGGATTAAACCTGAATCCACTAGGGGGCAGACCAGGGCCGGATCATCCCTCGCCAACACCGGATTATCTTCCTTGACAATCTCCGAATTTGCACATCGTAAACAAACCAAACATAGCGATACTCGAGCAGGTTGTGATATTAATGAGACATCATAATGATCTCAGTAATTGCGGACTAGCTCCAGGAGTTTTATTGTAAACATCCCGACATAAATTGCCTTTTTTAAAGTATGCTGCTAACCTTGTTTTGTGTTTAATGACGTTTGGCAAACCAACTGCATACTGCCATCACCTGGGCTGGTGGTGGTGATCAGGAGAGCAAACATGGTGCTGGCGAAAAAAAGGACTGGGGAGTGATGGCGGCCGCTCTAAACAGCTTCACGCGTGGCTGAAGAATTTTTGATTGTCACACCTGTTAACAGTACTTTGCTTATCTCCTGACAAACAGTAATGTAATTCTGCGTAAAAACTGTAAATACAAGAGCCACTGTTTCTCTCTCTTTTAATTTTTGGGCAGACATACTTTTGGCTAAAGCTATTTTTGGACTAGCTAGCTAGCTTGCATAGTTTTTGTCTTCACGGCTGCAAAGGAATACACGACAATGTCTGAAAAAAGAGGAAGAAACCTGGGAAAGGACAAAACAAACAAGCCAGATAAGAACCGTCTTTTGGTCCTAAGTAACAATATCCCTTTTGGCCCAGAAATGGAAGTAACCACCGTAGATATGCATTCTTATGCATCCCAAGAAAGTCCTGAAAATGTGCCGATTCCTGACTCTGCGCCGAGTTCCCCTGCTCCTAAGAAAGGTAAATCTGAGCCAACCCTTGCCGAAATGCAAGACAACATCGTAAGGCTGCTGGCGGAAAAAATAAATGAAAGAGCTGACGGTCTAGAAAGGAAAGCGGATGATCTGGAAAAGTTGATTAAACAAAATTCAGAAAGTATTAACGCCTTGAAAGAAAATTCGGAGTTTCTTTTCAAAGAACTCCAAGATATGAAAGAAGATGTCACAACGGTGAAGACCGCAACCGTGGCCCATGACAAGAGGATCGCCGAGCTTGAGGCCAAGGTGAATGAGGCTGAGCGCTATCAGAGAAGATGGAACCTGAGGCTCTATGGATTACAGGAACAGGAAGGTGAAGATGTCAACCAGCGTGTGATCGATATCTGTCGCGCCATCGTTCCAGAGATTGGTGACAGTATTCGCTTCCATGTTGATGTCAGCCACAGAGTTGGAAGAAAGAACGGTGACAAAATCCGACCGGTGATCACAAGATTCATCTCCAGATCAACCAAAGAACTGGTATGGAAAAATGCAAAAGGATCCCAGTATCTCCTGTCCAGGAAGTTGCGGTTTGGTGAAGATCTGACGACAAAGGACAAAGAAACTCGCAACAGGTTGTGGCCCCAAATTGAGGCGGCACGCAAAGAAGGAAAAAAAGCTTTCTTTGTCGGAGCCAAAGCGATAATTGACGGGAAAGAGCTACGGTCTTAAAGATGTCGCAGAACAATGAAACTGAACATTGAATACTAAACCATCGCTCATGAACAGCGTGAATATGGTCAGGTATAGTTATGGACACTTTTTGTTGACAGATGTTGATAATCTTCTCCTCTTTCTATTTACTGTTGAGAGTAAGACTTATCTTTACTAGTTCATATGTCTTTATCAATATGTTCATTCAATGTGAGGGGTATCAGAGATTTGTTGAAAAGAAAGGCTGTTTTTTTATTTTGTAAGAAATTTAAAGCTGATTTTTATTTTATACAAGAAACACATGCCTCAAATTCTGATTATAATTTCTGGAAGAACCAATGGGGAGATAATATTTGGATGTCTTATGGTAGTAATAAGTCTGCAGGTGTTGCCATAATGAAAGGAAACTTTAAGGGTAGAATCCTGAAGAGTAAAGCCCATCTCTTTGGCAGATGGTTATTGTTAGCTGTAGAGCTCAATGACATTCTTTTCATTTTAGGTAACATTTATGCCACAAATATTAGTTCTAGGAATAGAAGTCTTTTCAAGAGTTTGAAGAGGAAATTTCTTTGTTCCTAAGATCCTTTCCTAAAGCAAAATTAATTCTGGGAGGAGATTGGAATTCCATTAAAGACCCACGATTGGACTGTAGTCCTCCACGACCAACAAGAGTAAATAACACTGCAGAGTTTGACCACTTATGCTTAAGTCTAAATTGTTTTGATATATGGAGGTATAGGAATCCCGATAAAATATATTTTACGTGGTGCACCAAAGATATGACTAAGCAGTCTAGAATAGATTTCTGGTTAATATCTAGAGAATTAGAAAAACAGACTATGGATGTTTATATTGAGCCCTCTATTCTCACTGACCACAAACTTATTTACATTTCAATTAGTCTTAACAACACATCAGAAGGAAAGAAACCCAATGTGAGTTATTGGAAGTTAAACACTAACATCTTAAAAGATGAACAGTTTTTGGACGCTGCTAAGTTAATTATTAATGAATGTTGGATTAAGGCTAAAACACTGAAATCCTTTGGCACCTACTGGGAATATATGAAATATAAAATTAGAAGATTGGCTATCCAGAGAGGAAAGGATATAGCACAGGCCAAACGTATAAAAGAAGATTTCATAACTAAAGAAATAATCAAGATGTATGGAAAAGAAACATTGTGTCAACGAGATAAGGATACTTTAACCAAACTACAATTAGATTTAGACCAAATTTACGAAGATAAGGCAAGAGGAGCATTTGTAAGATCTAGAAGGAATTGGCTGGAAGAAGGAGAAAAAAATACAAAATATTTCTTCAACTTGGAAAAAAGAAATGGAGGTCTCTCCTCCTTGAATAAACTTAATATTAATGGACAAGTGTCAGAAAATGCAAAGAAAATTTCTAATTTTGTTACAACCTTTATAAAAAAATTATATACCGAAGGGAGTGATAATAATGATACGTCTTTCTTCTCAGTCCATAAGGGACAGTGCAAAATTGATAGACGAGGAATCCAAGAAGATGTGTGACCAGAATATAACTTTAGAAGAAATAAAAAGTAATATAGTTAAGTTAAAAGATAATAAATCCCCTGGAAATGATGGACTATCAAGTGAATTCTACAAAGTTTTTCAAGATGATCTTGTAGAATTTATTTTATTTGTATTTAAGGAAGCAATTGAGTTTGGGAAGCTGCCTCCAACCTTGTCTCAAGGGCTAATTTCCTTAATACCTAAGCCAGACAAAGATTTACTAATGATTGAAAATTGGAGGCCTATAACCTTAATAAACAATGATGCTAAATTATTTGCTCTAATATTTGCTCAAAGACTACGTTTATGCCTTAATACAATCATTGATGATTGTCAATCTGGTTTTATGCGTGGAAGGCATATAAGTAATAATATTCGTCTAATTTTAGACTTAGTTGATTACAACCAGTTTATTAATGAAAATAGTTATATTTTGTTTTTAGATTTTTATAAGGCCTTCGACACTGTGAAGCATAGTTTTTTATTTAATACTTTAGACTTTTTTGGCTTTGGAAGTTATTTTAAACGTGCGATCCAGACGATTTATAAAGGTTGTAATAGTTCGGTTAAACTACCATTTGGCACCACTTCTAGATTTAATATTGGCAGAGGGATTAAACAAGGGGATCCGGCTGCTCCCTTCTTGTTTTTGTTAGTAATGCAAACAATGGCACTTCACATTAAAAAAGATTATTTCAAAGGTATACAAATAGCCAAAAAGGAATTAAAATGCTGTCAATTAGCAGATGATACAACTATTTTTTTTACAGAATGAAGAAGAGGTAAAGAAGGCTATTGAATGTGTTAATGTATTCTCTTCGGTATCAGGTCTAACTCTAAATATAAAAAAATGTGAACTCTTTGCCTTAAAAAATAAGGAACATCACTTGGTTGACATATGTGGTATCCCTATAAAAGATATCGTATCATATCTGGGTGTTAAAATATGCAAAAATCAAGACAAAAGGGTGGATTTGAATTTCAATCCATTGATTGAAAAAGTAAAAAAAAAATTTGATAGTTGGTTGTTAAGAGATCTGTCATTGAATGGACGTGTATTGTTATCTAAAAGTGAAGGACTATCAAGGCTGGTCTATACAACCATGGTCCTGGATGTCCCACCAGTACTAGTTAAACAGATAGACACGTTGCTTTTCAATTTCGTCTGGAGAAATAAACCCCATTATTTAAAAAAGACGGTCTTATGTAACACATATTGTGAAGGGGGTCTAAATGTATTAGATTTTTATACATCCAACACTGTATTCAAGGTCAAGTGGATTAAAAATTACATCCAAGGAAAGGACAAACTATGGTACTTTATTCCAGAATTTATTTTTGAAAAACTAGGTGGTATTGAATTCCTCCTGCAATGCAATTTTGACATAAATAAGATTCCTATTGCTCTATCCAATTATCATAAACAAGCATTATTGTCCTGGTTAATTATTTACAAGCATAACTTTTCACCCCATAAATGTTTAATTTGGAATAATAAAGATATCAGATTTAAAAATAAAACTTTATTTTTTAATAGCTGGGTCAAAAATGATATTATGTTGGTGACGCAATTGCTAAATGAAAATGGACTGCTGTTCTCTTATACAGAATTCCTAAGGAAATACAAAATCCCAGTTACACCTAAAGAATTCGCTATTGTTTACGATGCAATACCTTCTGGTCTTTTGAGATTAATACAAGGAGGTGGCATGTTTAATTTGCATCCACAATTTAAAAGCACTCTTATGTTAACTGGTGTTTGCTTCACAGATAAAAAATGCTCCAATAGTTTTTTAAGGAGACTCTGCCAGGAGCCAACAACTCCTCCTGCCAAGCTTTTCTGGAATTCTAGAATAGAAAATATTAAATGGAAGTCAGTTTGGAATATCAACAAGCAATATTGTATCACCAACAAAATTAGAGAAGTTTCATTTAAAATTATACATTTGATTTATCCTGTGAACCAGGTGATCTCAAGGTTCATGAAAGATGTTGTGGAAAAGTGTGTGTTTTGCAGTTGTGAAGCTGAAACCATCTGTCATTTATTTTATGATTGTGTGTGTACCAAATTATTTTGGTTAGACTTGGAATATTTCTTTAAGATATTGACTGGTTCAACTATTATTTTGCAGAAAAGAGACATTATATTTTTTTATGATAAGAATGATATTGACTGTAAAAGAAGATACATTTTGAACCTCTTTATTTTGTATGGAAAGTTTTACATTCACAAGTGTAAATGGTCGAAGAAGAAACCACAATTAACTCCTTTTAAGATAGAAATTAAACATTACATTAATACTCTATTTGGTTTAAAGAATGAAAAAGCAGTCAGAACAGTTAAAATATGTAAAGACTTAAATATTTTTGTATAATGCCTTGTTGCTTGTCACGATACCCCTCTGTTCTTCTGTTCTTTTGTTCCTTTATTCTATAGTTATAGTCAAGTCATGTCATATTTTGTTAATTAATACACTTGCCCTGTATTGAAAGATGCAATAAAGATTTAAAAAAAAAAAAAAAAAAAAAAAAAAATCACCTGGGCTGGTGTGTGGAACAGTAGATTGCTGCTGACCTTAATATTATGTAGCTGCAGTACTGGAGGCTGCAGTTTCACCCCCCCCCCCCACATAGTAATCGTGACATCAACTGTTGGTTTGTTGACTGCCGTTTTGAAGCTTCGAGTTTGGCCGATAGTGTGCCGCCATGTCGAGTTTTTGCATCCAGGAAGTGCCCAGAAGTGATGATACGGCAGAGCTAACGGCCATGTGTGGCGTTAGCTAGCTTGCTTAGCTAGGTGCAACTGTAACTCAAGTTAACTGTCATTTTAACAGGGCTGATAACTTTGTCTAGCAATCAGCAGTCTTAAAACTAAATGTACTCACCAAAGAAAGTGAACAGCCAACTCCTAATAAGCTTTTTCAGTGATGCTGGTTAAATTTACACAGTGCTGAGGGTTCGAGTCGGCTCTAGCCTCATTGACAAGTTGCCATGGTAACGACTTGTTAGTCATAGATAATCCCGCCCTGAAACATACTCTGCTTTGTGGTCTATTTAAAAATAAATGGGACCATAATTTACTAAATGAACATAATTTTGCATTGAAGAAGAGAAGAGGACCATAGTTCTTTTGCAACAGTGCCATCTAGTGGAGTGATGGTGGTAACACAGCAACTCGAAGGAGGTTAACCCTATCTGCTAGCACGTCGACTGTGAGGCCGATGTGTGTTGCTGTAGGGTTAACTGGTCGACATGCATATAATCAATAACTTGATTGGTTTAGGCACACACTCTGTGATGGTTGTAGCAAGGGTAATTGACTTTGGTGGCTTTCAAGAGTAACATAGCTAGCTAGCCATCTAACCAGCAGTGTCAAAGTAAACAAGGGTCCTAGAAATGCAGTTCCCGTCCTAGGACTGCGGTCCTGATACTGCAGCCTCCGCTACTCTAGCTATATACTAGTCTCGCGGACGCCTGCTGTTAATTTCTGTTGACATGCAAAACCTACGCTGCAAAGCAATGCAGGATACGTGTGGAAGCCATCTTGCATATGTGAACGCGTAGTTAAAAGCAAGTATATCAGGGGCTTAAGAAGATTGCTCGCAAGTAAACATGCATGTAAACAATGCGTGAATCCAACTTTTAAGAAAAATTGGCTCTGCAAAAGTTTTATAAGGGAGGAAATGCAATCAACACTTCTGTTAGAACTCAAGGATGTACATAATGCATTTTGGTGATTAACACTGAATGTAAATTTAACATTTGTTTGTTTACAAGAAAGCAAAGTGCACAAGTTTGCTAACATTAGCTAGTATTATCCACTGGCCATACCAGACCAAGGCTGAAGATTTCTGTATTGAGCTGAGCATGGGTGTATTTTATTGCTTATGAATTCCACTTTTAATTTTTATTTCACAATATACACAATATATTTTTACGGTTTACTTACACATAGGGCTGGGCAATAAAATAATGAAAAACTATCACAATATAATTTTCCTCAATAACAATACAACAAATGTTTAAAAAAATGTTCATTAAATGTTTGATTTAATTCATTTGAATTATGATGACAAATTAGCGTTTAATTTTTCTGTTAAGATATTTATTTTGAGGAAAACAGTCTGAAAAAAGATTTTACCTAATCTTACTCATTCATATTTGTTGAAAATTTATCATTATTGTTAAAATTGTCTCAGATTTGTTAAGTGATCCACAGTTTGGCATCAAGTGTTTGTTCTGACCATAAAGAAAAGTTTAAAACCACAATTAACCATATGGTTTCTTTCACTTCACTTTCACTCATGAGCAAAAATCAAAACTTGAAAGAAAGAATGATTTGACATTTGTGATAAAGTTTTTGGTCCAGCCCTACCTACACACCTGTTCTAGTCTGATCTGGGGGAAAGGTTTTATTTTACTGGTCACACAAACTGCACCACTGTCACACAAAAACTGCCCTTCGTTGACACTCCTAGGAGCCAGTGGGGCCTCATGTGTGCAGTTGTTGGGGGTTCTGGCAGCCACTTACTTTACTCTAGCTCAATGAATCACATGACAAACAGACGCTGCTGCCTCTCCTGCTTCTCTGACATTGGGATTGTATCCATGCGCCCCTCAGATTGTTCTGCCATCGGGGGGATGCACACTGTGGCTGCACGGCTCCTCTTTTATTTCCACATGTGAGAAAGAGCTGATGTTTGCAGTTGTTTTTCAAACCCTTTTTTCTCCCACCCAGCCTAGATACTAGCAATGTCAGACAACCTACCTCTCCACCCATCTGCGCATGTGTGTGCGTGTGTACTCAGTTTGGCCTGTTTATGTGTGTCTTTTGCTTTGGAGTGTGAAGGTTAGAAGAGTGAAACAAAGCAAAGAGGATGTTGCGTTCATGGATCTTAAACTGTGAATGCAAATTAAACAAAAAACAGAGCTCTCTAGCATTTGCATAATTACGTCAGTGCCTTAATTTCTATAAATTATACATGAGGGGAGAATTAAGGTCTGTTTGGGGGGTGACTCAGTGTTTAAAAGCTAGCTGACTTTGCTGTAAGGTCAGTTTGTTAAGGTCAGGTGCAAGTAAGTAAATGTATGGAACCTGTATTTATATTTTATGTGAGCAAGTAAAATATTAATGTTTCAGTTCAGTCTACTTGTCCCTCTAACCGTCCATTTATTTATTTGTTTATGAGCCTGCCTTTCTTTCTTTTTCTTTCTTCCTTCACACCAGAGAAAGAAAAAACCAAGAAGCACAAGCAGCGGGAAGAAGAGCTGATCCTGAAGATCCATAAGCTAGTGCAAAAGAGGGATTTCCTGGTCGACGATGCAGAGGTGGAGAGATTAAGGTAGAGCGCTCCCACATGCAGGCACAGTTAATATCCGGGATGATGTCTACGGGAGCTGTCTGTCTGTCTGTTTACTCAAACACTGCATTCACTGTTTTATCATTTGATAGATATGAGATGGTTGAGACACAGCGGGAAGGAGACTCATTAAATGTGTGGAGCAAATGTGAGCATGACTGAAGGCGGGGGACAGGGTCACTTCATCATTCCAGCACTGCCTGCTCTGTGTGTGTGGGAGAGAGGCTGACTGATGACCGTGGCTCTGCATTGTCATTTTCTACTTCCTCCTCCTCTGCTCCCACAGATAACCCACTGAGTGTGACACAGAGATAACTTTCAGATAGAAAAATGATCAAAGGCTGATTTTAAATGGATGAGCAATTGGTGAGATTTTTCTGACCAACTCCAAAGGTTCATTTTGAAAGTGGACAGAAGAAACCTATGTGACATTGTGATACGTTGTCAGCATTAAGGCCACATGTAGCCCTGGTTTGTGCTGCTCATGTATTATCATTACCCTCAGAGATAAGCTCCAGTTTTTTTGAAAGATAAATCCCATTCTTGCAGCTCTGTGAGGGAGTTTATACACAGCAGTGCCTTGAGCTAAATGCTAACATCAGTGTGCTAACACATTTACAATAACAATGCTAACACGCTACTTCCTTACTATTCAAGTGTTCAAGACAGTGTGACAGCATGTGCAATACCAAGACCCGGAAACCAAAGCAGCCAAATAAAATACTACCATCATTTATTATTTACATCTGTTCTTTTCCTGCTGTGACACATCAAAATGTCCTTTGCCAAAAAGGTCTATTAAGAGGTGCAAACTGACTCAGGTACTAGACCAATAAATCAGTATAAAGTTAAGAGACTTCAAACCAACCTGTACTGATTGCATTGGAATCAAATGGTTGACTATGTATCTGGAACACAGGGAGCGAGAGGAGGACAAGGAGATGGCTGAGTTCCTCAGACTGAAGCTGATGCCTCTGGAGAAGAAGCTCAAAGTCACACAAAGTGAGTAAGCAGGTTTGAAAAATGACAAAACCACACAGTCAGACAGGGGCAGGTGCATTGCACACTTTCACTTCTATGTTATGATGACCCCCCCCCCTCTTCTTTCTCTATGACAAGCACCTCCAAAGCCCAAGAGACAAATCTCGGGAGCCACCACCCAACAAACCATCCATCACCAAGTCAGGAGTGGCCATCATTAAGGATTGCTGCGGAGCCACCCAGTGTGCCGTCATGTAACTGAGAGACCTCTTTATGACCCCATCCACGTGTCAGACAAAACACACTAGCACCACATGACATGCCATACATCACTTCCTGTGACTCAGAGAACCTCCGTTAGCTATGTTTCCCCTCAAAACTGTTAAGGAATGAGTGTTTGTTGTTTAATCGCAGATAAAGTTTCAGCCCAGAGTTTGTAAACTGATCCCTAATCAGTACTCACTGGGAACCTTACAGTGCAGTATGGAGGTTCTGCAAGTGAAGGAAAAGGAGACTGGGGGGGAAAAAATGAAAATCTGACATATATATATATATCTGTCCTATTTCATATAACATTCCTTTAAGATGACATGGTCTGTGATCATGTGGTTGATAGAGAGTAGACACATTTACAGATATACAAGCACAATGTCCATAGAGAGAGTTATAAATGCAGGGGTTCTCTGTCTGACAGGAAGAAAACATCTGTTATTGTCCCGTCATGTTTGACAACGGGTATTTATTCTTCCATTTCAGCCCTTTAACATCAGCCAGTGAACCTCTTTCACTTTCAGGACTTCACATCTCTGTGTTTTTATCTTCGTTCCAAGGTGGGATGAACACATGTGGTTCAGACCAACAATATGGCTGTCGATTAAATGACTGGTATATAAATGGGCGGCAGCCAACAGATGCTTTTGTACTGGAGCTGAGCAATATTTTTGACTCCATGCTCTGTCTCGAACAGCAGTTCAGTATCAGTTGAATTCTCTGTCTGTGATTCTGTAATATCCGCTTTACTGGGTACAAGGCTTAAAAAAAGTTTTCAAAAAACATGGTGGTCATTGAAAGATAAAAAAAGGACAAAGCTTGTACACAAATACTTGATGAATGCAGGCTTCATTGCTGATCTGACTACAACTCCACTGCAACGTTGCTACAAAGATCGGTTGTATTGGACTGAATGCCAATAAATAGCATCTTTCTGCTTTAAAAGGAGTCTGAAAACCTAGATGTCCTGGCTGCCAAAGCAATGTGACACAATGAACTTCAAAGAGCCCAAATAATCTCTGTCCAAACAGCAAGAGTATCAGCATCTTTAAAATTAGATACATTATTAATAAAGTCCAACAGAACAGTTTCAATAGCTGGTCCTTTGTCTCTTAAAACTTCCTAAGTGTGATCAATTGTCTTTGAATTGCACTGCGATCTATTTAGTAGGCTAAAAGGGCAGAATATTATAGAAAATATATAAATGGAAATGTACATGTAAAATTTAAGCTAAGACCATTTCATAGCTGGCATGCAATCTCATAAGACCCACCTCTGCAGCAGCGTTTCTACTAGTGATTTTGTGACCTTAAAACCTTATTTTGGTTAACCCCTATATATGCTAACGTTTTATTGAACATGGTGGGGTGTTTTTGTTGTTTAAAAGGTCCACTATGCTTACTCATTCCCCAGTCACCACATCACTGGCCATACTATCATCATCTCAACCAACAGCTACCGGGAATTATTGACTGTGGTAGTATAACATCACTCAGTCATTGTATTGCTAACAACCACTTGCATCCTCCGAATTTAGTCTTGCATTTTTATGACCCCAGGAAATGAATGTAAATGCCTACAAATAGACTGTGTATGTTTGAGTGTATTTAGGACATTAGTGACTCAATGTCAAGCAAAGTGTTGCTCTTTGTCCCTTTTCCCTTCCTTCTGACAACTTAGCGTTCTGTAGTAGTTGTGAATTTAATAAGGTCCTAACGTTGAATATTGAACAAATATGCAGAAAATAACTACCTGTACATATATGTTTAAATAAAGAGCATCTTTCGGCAATGTGCTTGGCTGATTTTACTGAGTAATTTGATTTCAGACAACCATAAGAACATCAATGCAAGGCAGAAATGATGCTTGTGAAATTTATTTACGGAAATCTTTTTGGTCCCTTCAACATTAGACTGTTACAGCGACTTCTGTTGCAGTGAGGCAGTAAAACAGTGTGACAGAGGGGGGAGGAGAATGTAGAGGATACATCAGTGAGACATGTTGACCAGGTAAACAAAAAAAAAAAAAAAAAAAAAATCACAAGGCAGGAGTTTTAAGGGCACTGCTGAATAAAGGAAAAGCAAGACAGGGTCAGATACAGTTAAACAGAGGAAAAGACAAAACACCTTTCAACCCCTCTGGCCATTAACTAATTTCACATTATGTATTTCATGAACCAAAACTATGCAAACGTGCATATTTTGACAGGTACAATAGCTTCTCATTGATATAACCAAAAGAAAGAGAAAACTAAATAGGGAAGATAAATGTATTCATACATAGCAGCTGAGCTAGTTGCCACTGCAGTACTCTGGTGGGAGCGTGAGGGTTTGCTCAAATTCACAAAAAGTAACATTCTTACTGCCAAAGTTAAATCTAGACATTTCTTGAGAGCATTTAAAGCCCCTTTTTAAACATTAATTTTAAATCATTAACTACTTTGAACTGCTCGTTCCTTAATCAAAGAGGTTTCCAGACAGTCAGTAAAACGTCGCAGGAGAGACCTGAACCCTAACGGCTCTAATTAAAAACTTTTTGATCGGCATTTCAGACATTTTCCTATGTTTGCAGGTAGAATCTCTCAGCTTTAAAAGGCTTGTCATACAGAGTCAAAATTAAGTCTGACAAAGAAAACACACTGCTAACAATGGCTAAAGAGGTAAACTCTCAAACTGATTAAATGGGCTCTTACCCATTTCTTCAAATCTTTTCTCTGAACACAAACAAACCTTTGACTTAAACTTCAGCTGACATTATTTGGTGGCAATTCTGCAGCCAGCAATCTTGTAAACACATCACAGAGGAAAACAGAAACCAACACACATCAGTTAAGTAAAAACTCCGAGATGTGAGGGAAGGGGAGGTAATGATGGCGATTCCTTTGGCACCGTGGCAAATACAAGCCATTGTAAAAGCCCGGTAGATTCCAGAGAACCGCAGAGGGTACTCTGTTCTTCAGTCTGTTAGGGAGGCTTTCCGAGACCCCATGGTGCTCCACAAACAGCCTACCGCCTCCAGTCTCATCTCTTTTTCCCTAAAAACTCACAACCATTCACCTTGTCATTAAAAATCAAAATCTCAGGAGTGCTCACTGCTCCCCTCGAACACTTCAACTCAGGCAGTGTGGACATCACCACAGATACAGTGCTGACCAGCAACAAGGTTAACTCAAAAACCTTGAGCATTTAATGTGGCAACTGCAAGAGCGACGCCAACGCGAAGATCCCTAAAAATTGGTGGAAATAAAAGACCGATCTTAAAGAATGTCTTACCATCATCTGTTCCTGTCTGCTCCTCCTGGGCTTACACCATGCATAAACTCATTTATGCACACCATGCATATTTCACACCACCTGCTCCAGTGTAAACCACGCACAGACAAAATATAGCTAAAAGAACACAAACACGCCGGCTGCTGGCTGAAGCCGAACAATCAAAGTACATCTCAGTTCCTGCTGCCTGAGCGCATACTTGGGTGAGTACTAAAGAGCCACCCTTTTCCCATTAAGACCTTCATCGGTTGCCCTGGATAGACGAGCCAAAATCTTTGCTATAAATTAAGTCTAAGTACTACAAGAATAAAAATTCCTGAGAGCAGTGCTTGTCGCAATATCAATCAAAACCTTTCCATCCACGTCTGAACTGTTCAAACACTTTTAGCTTCCAGTAACAAAAGCCACTATCTGAACAGTTAACACTAATTCTCTCATCTATCCCATCACTGAATTGCTACCAAATACACCACATAGGCCATAATCTGCCACAGACTACTAATACTCTGTATAATATAATGGGAACTGAAAATACTACTGTCCATACTACTACTTCACAACAGGGACACAAAGTCCAGACTATACGTCAAAGAGAAGCGCTTTAGAAATCTTTAGTACTTTACACCCAAGATAAGACTGAAAGAATGAAATGGGCAGGTGCTTAGCAGCCAGTTCGGTTGACATGTCTACGGTTACCTACATAGCAAAATCTGTAAAAAAACAAACAAACTTTGAAGTGAGTTCAAAAATGAATAAACGTCACAAATTAAACGCTCCATTTTTGGGGTACAGCAAGGAAGCATACATGAAGGTTTCTCAATATGGTACATGAACAAAATATCTCTAGAAACCTTCTGTTAATGGTCATTTTTTAAACTGAGAATGTGGGTAACTAAATCTTTGATTTTATATAGAAAACATTGTTATTCACCCCCAGTATTTCTCCCAATATCCCCTAATACTCAGTATACAGTGACAACTACCTCATTTTTAGACTCAGTCTGCAAGCCAGAGAGTGTTCTTCGACACAACGTGGCTCTAAACTGAGGATGCACATTTATGGAAATACAATTTAACTTCCCTGGAGATGAAATCAAACACAGGTTACAGTAGATGCATTTGGCAAATTAAAGAATTGCAGAAAACCTGCAAGAAGAAAATCACAGCTTGGTGAACATCATCGGGAGAACACACTGATTGTGAAATCAGCAAACAAAGATGGCCGATGAGTGATTAAGAAGAAAGCAGAAGAATGCAACAGCCTGTTGGGATGTAGAGGGGACAAAACCAATGCTCTTCTGGGGTCACTTCTGCGCAGTGTGTTCAGTGTAGCCAGTCAACTCTTAAATTTAGAGTTACACTCTGTGTGAACTAGTATTGCTTTGTGTGCATGTGTTACAAGGATCAGAGGCCTGCTGTGAATGAGAAGTTGGCAGCTAGCTTAATTCTGCTGCGTGTGGCTCTTCTGCTCGGACTGTCCACGGACAAGGGGGTCTTCATGTCAGGGGGCGGAGGAAGTCTGGAGACTGCAGAGGCTTCTGTGCTGCCAGGGTGCTCAGGTGGATCAGATGTGCTGTCTGCAACAGTTGCCACCACTTCAGGTTCATTACTCACTGAAATCACACATGAGTACAGACTGAGCTTACACCTAATGAAAGGTGCAAATAAAGTGTGATGTGCTCATTAAAATGTATTTTTGTTCTCTCTTGCTGTGTAACCTTTTTGCTATTTACCCAACGTTTTAAACTAAAAAGCTCATATCTGCGCAAAGGCCACACAATCACCCAATTTGTAATTTTACAAATAATAATTTTTAATTAAGCATCTGATCAGCTTAAAAAAAACCCTATTACTGTTCAGGGTTAGGGGCCAAAAAAACAAAACACAAAAGAGATTGGACCTTGCATCGAATCTAGTGGATATTCAATGTCTGTTGAGAGCCGTCAAAGCAAAGGGTGACTGACGGGTGTTACAACCGGAACAGTTGTCAATAACTGATTTCAAGGAAACACAAAAACATGACACTGTAAATATTTAAACTAACCGGTTGGTTGTGGTGGATTTCTCTCCTCAAAGTGAATGAGGTCCGTCTCCAGGAGGAGAACGGGGTCGGGGTGGAGCTGAGGTGACGGTAGGCAGGATGGTACAGGGCCACAGAGTAGGTCTACTGGTGATGTCAGACACAGCAACTCGGAGTCTGCCGCTATGTCAGGCACACCTGGCAGGTACAAGAACACAACATTTTAGTTTAATCAGTATTCTATCTGAGAAAAGACAGAGCAGATCTCTCTCTTAAACCCCGCCTTGGTTGTAAGTCAAACATTTCCATCCCCTTATTTCAATTTATACAGGCGTTTCTATATTTTTAAATCCAAAACAATCCGGTCTATGTAAATACCTGTTGACTTATATTACCTGGGCTCTGGGCTCCAGATGTTGTGTTGCTAATCGGGCTGTCTCTCGGGCTCTCCATGTTCTCTTCTGGCAGGGGGCTGTTGGGGACTGAAGAGCTTGCCCTTGCTAAACAAAAACATACAGATCCATTATACAGCTTCTTTACACTGCAGGTGCTGTCTCATGCAATTACTTCCCCAAATTTTTCCTCTTTACTAAATGAAAGATGCTATGAGACATATCACCTTACCTTTCATATCGTTCTTTAAAACGATAATCCTCTTGTGACCGTGCCCTTTGATCCAGACCACCTGATGATGACGACACGTCAAAATGATCAAATATTCAGACACAAGAATAACAAACTACAAGGACTGTATAAGACCTTGTGATGCAGCATTTTGTTAAAGATATTGGTTGTTCACGACCTAAACAAAACAAATGACAAAACTGAGGACAAGCTGTGAAAAGAATCAAGTATGAGATTCAAGCAGCACTAGCAGATCCCACACCAGGACATTATCTATGGACAATAAGTCTTGACGTACTGCTGTAAAAGTATCTAATGAAATAAATTCCCACCTGTGGAATGGCGCTGAGCAGCTCGTCAGTGCTGACATATCCGTAGGAACGTGGTTCAAGGCTGTAGCCTGTAAATTTGTTATAAGCCCCCTGGAACTCAGTCAGGAAGATCTGGTTGTAATGATAGGTGTGGAGCAGGGCCCGTACGTTGCGGGCGAACTGGTAAAGCTCGGTCAGCCTCACCCACTCCTCACCGCGACCACTGGCAGTGTTGCCAGCTTTGCTGTCGTCGTCACTTTCTTCGTGGTACAACTGTGGAAGAACAAACAGTCAGTCAGTGCTGCCTCTGTGTGGCACAACGGGTAAACTAGATCGTGAAGGAGTTTTAAGAAGAAGAAGAACAACAACAACAACAAAAACAAACACCTCCACTCACCTCCACAAGGTAGGGTAGGCTCTTTAGCAACTCGCTGAGGGAGAGGAACCCATATTCACATGGGTTGAGCGGGGCTCCATGGGTATTCAGGTAATGCTGACTCAGCAGCTCCACTTTGAGACCCTTGGTAAGATGCTCCTCCTCTTGAGACATGAGCAGACTCAGTAGCTGGGAGGTCAGTGAACGCAAAGACTTCCTGTTGATCAACTGCACTTCCCGACCCTCTGAGCCATCCACCACCTTGAAAAAGGAAAGAAAGTGGCTGCTTGCTTATTGGCATCTTAACTAGTGAATCAGAAAACCCTGAGGCCTGTACTACAACAACAAGGGGTGGTTGTTTGCAGTATTTGACCAATCACAACCATGGATAAGTAATCATGGCAGTAAGAGCAAACTATAATATTAGACAAACACAAAAAAGTTTAACATATAATCCAGGCTAAGAGCAGCACAGCTGCCACATGCGACAATCGCATGGTTATGCGAAAAATTGAATCATGAATTCTAAAGTAGTGTATTGCACACTTTTGATTTAAATATACTGTGATATACACAAAAGTGCAATAAGATGTGGTTGGCAAACACTTTAAACAAATAAGGTGCTTTTCAGGCACCTTCTGAGCAACAGGTTAACATATATAAATCTGTTTTTATGTTTTTTAAAAATTGAAACTGAACAGATATCAGCAGAAACATTATTCTTTTATCAGGGAGCAGCATAAACAGTCTATGTTCAGTAAAAAGTATCCCTCTTGTGAGGTGAAGTGGTCGCCTCAAGAGCACACCCGCTCGCTGCTGAAGTTGAACTGTCTTGAACTTTTTGTATGCAACGCGCAGCACAAATCATTGGAAGAGACTGATCCTTGTACAACCGTTTGAGTTCCCAGAATCCAGAAATTTATGTACCCCAGTAAGAAGTAAACAACCTTGTATCCAGGCATCAATGAACAAATTTGTGAAGTTACTTTTCCAGGTGGTACAGAGTAGTTCTAGAAATCAGAGGTGGCCTCATTTTCCTTTGTTGTTGTGACCGCTGAAGTTTATTTGTTTGACAAAGATCAGAATATTTAATGAATATTTGTTTTTTTAAACTTTAGAAATGCACTGAAATCAAACTGTGGCTTAGTAGCCTATTTGCACAAATTATGTTACTGTATTTGTTTACAGTACAATACTATTTTAGTCTATATTATAATTATGATATAAACTACAGTTTTATATCCACTACTGTATAGTGTACTTTAATTTTAAAAAGTACAGTTCCACAATATGAAAAGCTGTACTGTATTTGGATACATTCAGTATAAATTCAGTAAACAGCAAAGCTTTATATTCATGTCAAATCAAGTAATCTGCATGAGAAATAAAGCTTATAGTGATCAATTTGACCCGGACAGACTTTATCACTATAGGAGGTTTCTCCTGTAACTAAGCAACAGTAAACATTTTATTGAGTTATTTCTACAATAGCAGTAATGCTGTTGTTTTAACTACTATACATTAACTGGCACAAATATAGCACAAACATTTAAATGTCACTTATTCCTGGCAGACTATTAACACCTTGATGTCTCTCTCACTGGGGAGAAAGAAAGATTTATTTGCAGTCATTTCCTGTAGATTTAAGATTTGCAATATGCCATTAAGAAGCGATGAACAAAACAGCCAAATTGAAATAGAGGAAAAAAAGAAAAACACTAACGTTAATCCCTGGAGGTGTTCTTTACCTTGACAACATGGCAGAGTTTGGTCAGCAGAGCCGGCAGGGAGCTGGCATCGTAGTCCTGCAGACGTAGACCGTAACCAAAGGTCTTGCTGTACTCTGTGAGCAGCTGGCTGACAGGAAGGCTGGAGTTTTTCTGCGCCCGAAGCAGCTTGACCAGCTGAGCCGCCAGTGCTTTGATGCGCTCCACTTCTGTCAGAGTCAGCACTTTCTCCTCACCACACTCCAACACCTGATGAAGGTAGGGGGCAGGTGTTAAGTTAGCGGTCAAAGAAGGAGGCATCATCCTCTGAAAGATGGGTTCAATCACACAGTTAAATCCAAACACATGACATAAAAAAGCCCAAGAGGATTCTGATCTGGCCCAGAAGGTATTCGGTATAAATGAGAATAGGAGTAGCAAATGTCATGGGAGCTGGCCAATGCTGATCAGCTATCAGCAGGTCAGTTTGAATTAGAGAGTCATTTTAAAGAAGCAAACAGAAATATATGACTCAGACACTTAATAACTGTTACTATCTGGAGATAATATCCCGGTAATTTCCATTCTTTCTTTTCGCTGCATAACATGCCGGTACAATCATTACACATACACATCAGACATACACTTTGATGCTACTGCTTCAATATAATCTTTTAAATCGTACGTCCCTTTTGTCCTGGGGGTCGGTAAATATTCTGTTATGATCAACAACTCCTCATAGTTAAGTGTTTGAGCACAGAGGAGCACACACAGTCTACCTAACTCACCATCAGTATGTCGGGGATTGCCTCGAAGAGCTCCATGAGCTTGGTGAAGCCGTAGTAGCTGAGCTTGCACTGACGGCCGAAGTGATGGTGGTAGGTGGGGATGAACTTACTGAAGGGCATTCGGCAGTGAGGCTGGTGACGAAGAAGGTCCACCACTTCCTTCCCAAACTGTTTAGTGCGCTCCATTTCCTCTACTGTACGCTCTGTAGGCAAGTAAGAGAATTCAGTGAAATCTAAATCAATATAAAAATAAAACTCAAATTATTGGCAAGCAGTAGGGATTGTCAGCTTTGATTATCTTATAGTTTAGGCAGATGTGGAAAATAGGCTGTAAAGTAAGAATGCTTTCAAAAATAGACATGTTAATAGATTATGTTTTATCAAAACACAAAATACAAAATGAACATAAACCAGCATCCAATTCTAAAAGTCTTTGCACAGTACTGCATATATTGTTATATTTAACAATTAGATAAATGTTTGCTTCAGACAAAATAAATAGTATTCTTATCATTCCTATCACAACATTTTAGTCTCTTGATAGAGCCTTATGGATATCACTACACACAACTGCACTGGGCACAGCAATACCTGCAATCTGACCATGCCAATAGTGTAAATAATTGGAAACACTAATTTGGAAGTAAAAAAAAGTGGCCAGTGGACAACCAACAATTCACATTCAGCTTCATCTTCACTTCCAAATAGGTCTCTTTAGTTACTGGTTTAAAACGGACCTCTCTTGGGAACAGAGATGACAGTGTCCGTGTCCTGATGTGTAATAGTGATGGTGGTGTCAGGGATCTCGGTCAGCAGGTCCATCAGATCACATATGCCATAGTCGATCACCCTCCAGTCTCTGGAGAAGCACCTGATACACAAGAGTATAAAGAATATCTCACAAAACATCCATAACACAGATGATCCATACTTATTTGACAACCCATACACATAGCTAGCATTTATCTGAATGAAAATTTATTTTTTAAAAAAACCCTCCTGACCAATGGTATGCCTGCATGAAGTCCTTAATAGCCACTTGTTTGCTGGCTTGAAATTTAAGAAGTTTGAGCAGGTCTTGGGTGAAGCGCTTCACTTGAGCACGATGGGTCAGGGTCAGTAAACGCTTGGTACCCATACCCAAGATCTGTAGGTAAAAAAACCCAAAAAATAATATGTCAAATACAAACAAATGTACAACAACAACAATTACTTAAAAAGTAATTTGGCAATCATGTGTGACTCATTATCCTCAGTACCTGCAGGACATGTGGCACGGCCTCCAGAAGCTCCAGCAGCTTGGAGTAGCCATAGTCAGAAACGCGGCACTGCTTGGCAAAGTGATGGTGGTATGAGGGTATGAACTTGCTCATAGGCATGATGCAAGAAGGCTGACTCTTCAACAGGTCGATAATCTCACGGCTGAACTGAATGAGCTGTGGATTGCCAACCGGACTCTTGCAGCGTTGAATCCACGGCTCTGTGTGAAAAGTGGAAATGTTTTTTTGCAAACGGCTGAAATGAGTATATATCTGACTGGTAAAGACAAATCTACGTAGACACTGTAGAAAATTAACACATCCCAGTTCAAATGTCAAAACAAAGTTTTAAAGATTTTTTTTTCCCACCTGAGTTTGGTGCCGGTGGTTTGTTGTGGATCCACTTGATGACTTTGAAACCATTCTGAGCTGTAACTATAGTGATACTGGGAACACAGGTAATGAGGTGCTCCAGAGGAACACCACCCTCCAGTGCCTCATTGCCCAGCTGCAGAGAGCTGAACTTCGCTGCATAGCAGTCTGGAAAACTATAAGAAAATATACTACATTATGTACTTCTTAATGTGTTAAAACATGCTCTGTTTGATGAAAACATTTGAATTAAAGAGCCAGTTGTCACCTTAGTAATGGAAGAGTTCCCTCATGTGACTGCAACAGACTGTGGACCTCAGAGGCTAAGGTGCTCAGCGACATCACAACAAAAGGTATTTTATAGGAGTCGGGGTCAAAGTCAGCCTCGCTAGAGAAAAGACAAAGTTGAGAGAATGGTGCTTTGAGAAACTTATTTTTCCAGGCAAAGTGCGAGTGAGGTACATGACAGGTGAAGATGGTCGGGCCTATTACTAAAACTTGGCCACTACCAGATTAAAATACATAAATCACTAAGTTTATAAAGAATTATCTGGACAAAACAAATTTGATGACAAGGGCTATGCAACTCTTAATAGAGGTTTTCATGAAATAAGCAGATTAAATACACTATGTGCACTTTGCATACAAAATTGTAAGAACCTGAAGTCCTGATGTGTGTAGTGTTGTTTGCAGACAGGTTCATGGTACTCCAGCTCCTCAAAGACCACGGGGCTGCCGCCAGCAGAGCACGAGCCCTCTTGGGACTGGGAAGATCCCAATGGACTTTGGCGGATTTGGCTGCTGGGCAGAAGGCACACAAGCCTTGAGCCTCCCTGTTCCCGCACCGCCACAACCTCTGGTAACTTGTACAGATCCCCAACCACAATCTTACGTGAATATCTGGAGTAGGGGGAAGAAAAAAAAGCATATCGTTTGGCTCTGCACAAACTATTTTGAAATCCATATCTTATCTCTTTGGAATTGCTATACTGCTATACTACAAAGTGAGCCACTTGTAGTGCCTCTTTGTTCATTGCCCCTTTACTGTTTACCTATGAAGTCTACAATGTACCCCGTACAAGATCATTCTCTACTGGATTAAATGTGTGTAACAATCTTATTGAATGATGAACTAATGGTTTACCTAAGTCAAGTTGTAACTAGGAGGTCACATGTATTACATTCGAAGTGGGAGACAGTCTAAGACTAGAGCACCATATCTCTTGTCCTTGAGCTGTCATCAGGCAAGCAGAGAAAGAAACTACTCATAGTTTTTAGTCACATGACACACGCGGTGACCTGGAGGGCAAAAAAAATAAAAAAGCTCACGGCTCGTAATAAAATAAAACAGTCAAGTTTTATTTGGATCACCTTTCAACTTAAGAAAAAGATAGATAAGAACATAAACTGCAAGAGTTGGACATATCCGATCCATGTAATGTTATAGCACCCACTGCTGCATTTCTACAGTTAAAAAACCACCAGGTCCCTGCCACCACGGTAAAGTTTACTTTTACCTTCTGGGGAATCCCTCACCTAACACTGCCTAGGCTTCGATTAGTGCATCCAAAAGCACACCAACCATCCAGCATTTTGGCAACGCTAAAGTAACAAACTCAAACTAACAGTGTATCAATTGCTTCCTGGTTGGCAGGTAGCAGAAAATAATGTCTTTTTCCCCCCCTCAAAGGGAGGGTTTTCCTTGGAATGTGACGTCACGTGAAAACTACAAATTGCTGGAGAGGCAGACGCCTATGAGTGTGTGTGACCTGCACCTCACATTTATGTGTACAGTTAAAGTTGCTCATGTTTGAAAGCCGTGATTTGGGACAGATCTACTTACTTTTTCTCATAGATCTCAGTGAACTTGAAGAGGGGGAGGCAATTGGCAGGTGCATCCTGAAGAATGCTGATGATCTCAGTGCTGTATAATGAGAAAGCTAAAATTTACCACAACAAACCAAGAACAGTTGAAGAAAATATGTATTCATGAACCAAACTCAACTACGCCTGACTCTACCTGAGCATGGCAAGGGATTTGTTGCTGCCTCCAGTGATCAAAGACACCTGAATGCGCTTGCCTCCGATCTTATAACGGTGCAGGCCACTGACGGCACTAATGGCCTGCTGCAAGGACAACATCTGGATTGTGGCCTTCAACTGATAGTCAGTGTGGGGGCTAAGCTCCACAGCTTTCACCTAGACAAAGCAAGTCAGACAATAAGAAGATGTTTTGAGACAGGAGTGAATTTCATTTGCAAGCAACATTTCATCCTGAGACTTTGCGCTTTTAGACTCAGATGTCACAAGATTAGAGTCTATTTGATCTATACATTAATCAGTATAACAGCATTTGTGAGTAGGCCTTACCCGCCCGTATCGTGAGAAGGTGTCATGTAGTGTCTGCTGCAGATCCTTCCGGGACATTCTGTAGTCCAGGTTGGCCACCTGGACCTCTGCACCATCTGAAAAAGGCTCAGGAGAACCTTCAGGACGAGAGGCAGCCAGAAGGGGTGAGGACCGGCTTGACAGACAGGGGGATGTACTCCTTTATGTTAGAGAAGAGAAACACAAATTTAAAATAACTAACATAACATTTAATATTATAAGGGTGTGTAGAATTTGTATGTAGCATCAGTGTCCTCCCTGAAAAAAAAAAAGTGTATCCTCTACGCCAATTTAAATAAGTCATAATATGACTTATTTAAACCCAACGTCACCTTGATGACCAGGAGCCCTGGGACAGGACAAGAGGACTGAAGCTCCTGTGCAGGTTCAACTTGCTGAAAGCTGAGGGTGTGCTAATCTGGAACTCCCCTGAGCTCCTGTTTCCTTGTTCCACAGGGGATTCAGTCGCACTCCGAGGATTGGAGCCTTCTCTTCTACATTAACACACACACACACACACACAAAGTGTAAGAGCAACATTCTTTGCTGTTTATGGCTTCTAAAAGCTTTCCTTTCCTGCAGTGTTGCTGGTCATGCTGCTAGATTATCATCTTTCTGGGAAAAATCTGTTTTATGAAAAAGGATCCAACAAAAATAATGGTCTGGCTAGAAAATAACAGACAAGACAACAGGAGATTTACCACCCCACTAGCTGATATTTAGCTTAACGCTAGCACACCAAAAGAAAAGGTATGAGTTTTTATCTAGTCATTAATCAGAGGACATTCTTCTTCAGTCTCATGTCCCCATTCCCTGTGTGTACCTCTTTCTGTATATGGATTCTCCAGTGAGACCAGGCTTGGACAGCTGCTCCAGGGCTGCTGTCTCACCATTACTGTGGGGGGAAGGGGAAGCCGAAGCCGCACGCCCTTTCTCCAAGTGGTGGAAGCCCATTCTGGGCTTACCCTCCAAACCAGCCAGCTCCTGGATCAGACAGAGGCAGCATATGTTACTGTAGATGTTTACTTGTGTTCATGCGCGTGTGTACGTCAGGCTCAACAGAAAAAGTCATGGAGGGGTATTTACTGATGTTTAACTAGGGATGCGCATTTAAAATCAACTAGCTAAATGGAAAACAGCAATAGCCAACATCAGCTGAATATCTGAATTTAATGCATCATAGGTCTGTTGAAGGTACTGACTTTCAGAATTAGTTGAACTTGAATGTAATATGTTATACACAATGTGAGCTGCTCTGATTAAATGAGGAAAGAATTCGGAGAAGCTCAAGGCCAAGCTGAAACAGCCAACACGACTGCCATTTTGACAGTTATAGAAACAGCTTTTCATTATGTATTAATGAACAAGCACTGTGTACCCATAACTGTGTACACACAGTTGATATAGCAATGAAAATCATGAATTAGACCCACAATGAAATGTACAGTATTTCCACAGTGCAATCTGCACAGAAATCTGTATGTTACTTTATATTGTTTGTCTTTACATTTATTAATTTAAGCTGACACTTTTATCCGAAGCGACTTACAATTGCTATACATTTTAGAGGTCGCACACCTCTGGAGAACTAGGGGTTAAGTGTCTTGCTCAGGGACACATCACCAATGTGTCCCTGAGCACAGTGGTGTGGTGAACTGAACTAGGTCTCACACCAAAGGCACATATCTTAGCCACTGTTCCATCGGCATAAACAGCTACAGAAAAAGCTTAAATGCCCATCCCTAGTTTCAGCCCAACTATACAGTAATACATTTATGGAACATTTTTCTCCAGTCTTCCCACTGGGCTGTTGGGTTACAACAAAAAAAAAAAAAGAAGAAGAAAGACACGCCAAGTCAGTCATTCTAGCTACCAGAGGTCAGTTTTTAATCATCGTTGAAAACTGCATGGGCCAAATTCAGCCACAAAATAGAAGCAAGGAGCAGACGTTGGCTGAAGTGACTACTCACACAGAGTATATCAGCATTGATATACAGGACAATCAGAAAATAGAAGAAGCACAAAAGCTATTTATGCATTAAAATGACAAATGAACATGCAGGACAATAGGGGGTACATGAAGCACTAATCACAACTAATACATGCTACATGCGAGCACAAGCAGACATATGAAGCTTAGCGAGCAGCCACAAGTTGTTAGTCAAGCAACAATTAGGACACTGGGGGGAGAGAAGCTACAGCGATTTACATAGCAGCCCAGACAAGGACAGAGGGCAATGGAGGTTAGGGGGAAGCAGGCACCGACGAGTCTGCTGACCTGATGGGAATTAGCTGGAACACCACCGGGAGGCCCACTGCACCCCCTCCTGGGGCTGTAGGGCCTTTCAGGCACTGAGCCTGGGGTATGGCACGGGCGGGTTGCTCGCCGTGGCCTCCTGGGTGACCTGGGCTTCTCCAGGGGTAGAAAGGAGAAGGAGGATATGGATGGGGGAGGGACGAACACTGACTCCTGGTTTTGATAGGTCTGGGGCAGAGTCTGAGGCAAGTGATGAGGCAGAGACTGAAGCTCAGGCTCACGACTTGCATCGTCTCTGGGCCGCGGGGAGAAGGAGAGGCTGATTCGGCGGCCAAACACATCCTCATTTTCCATTCGCTTGCGGGCACGTGTAGCTGCCTCAGGGCTGCCAAAACGGAGGACTGCTGTGCCCTGGGACACGCCCAGCACCTTGCCACCACAGTTGTCTGACAGGCGGCGGAGCCTGAGCTTCACAGCGTTCCGCAGGCTCTTATCACAGTTGACAGGGAGGTTGTGCACATAGAGGAGGTTGAAACTGGGCTGAGGGAGGGGAGGAAGAGACAGCGCGCCTGTCTGGTTTGTATAATTTACACTTAAAAATTAAAAGCAGCAGTCTTCCTTATAGTTGAAAAACAGAGTGGTATAAGGTTGCGTAAATAATCGTTATGATCAAATACACATTCCAACTGCCTCACTCTCTGCCCTCTTGGTAAGGCCACATAAAAATGAAATTCTCCTTGGTTACCAGAACATACTTACCTTATTTAATACAGATTAAATTAAAGAAGCATTTTAAGTCTCAATGAAGCATTTGCGGGGCCTACCTGTGCTTTGACAAGCATGCGTGGTGGCAGATCCGCTGTGATTTCCTGAAAGGCCACGTGGCAGTGGGCGTGCTGCAGTAGGGCTGAAGATGTATGGCTGCCATGGACTAGGATTACCTGGAAACCATGGCGATGACGTAGGTCACTCAGCTCACTCGCAAAGTTCACATCCGCTGTTAATGAAAAACAACACTTATCACAAAATCCTTTGTAGTACTAAGGCTGCAGTTGGTTATAATGAATCTGAGCTGAACTCACAGGATACTAGTACAACAGTTGCAGGTGCAGTGTGAGTCTCAGCAAAGCGTCGCAGGCTCTGGCGAAGCTTGTCATCTGCTGCATTCTTCGCTGTGGCGTTGATATGTGCAACAGTAACCTGATGAGGCACAATTATGTAAACATAATTCATAATTCAGACTTCTCACATTTTGGTGAATTTTCTTTTGCTTTCTTTTAGTGGGGAATTACATGACACGTTCATATCATTTCATTTTGGAAGTTAATGTCTGACATGGAAATACATGACATACAGGACCAACTCCAGCATCTGCAGTAGCGTAACCATAAAAATAAAATTAATGTTGGAACCTGGCAGTTGTTGAGCTCTTGGATGACAGCTTTACTCTCTTTGCTGATATCACAGACACAAATGAATTCTGCTTCGCGGTGGCCCTGGAAGAAACGGCTGCGAATACGCTGGACCACAGCACCAGCAGAGCGTCCACTGGGCACGCTGCAGTTCTCAATGTCCCAGAAGACACCCACCGGAGGGATATTCTCAGGACCACTGTTTTCAGGAGAGCCTAGCAGAAAGTTAGCAGAAAGTTAGCAAACAATGTTTCTGAAACACACTTAACATTTTTAAAGCATCTTAACAGCTTCAAGTTAAGTTCTTTAGTGTTGCAGTTTAGTGTCCCATTTACATGGGAGAACATTTTGATTCTACTTCAGTAAAATAAAGATCCTAAATCTGACATTTAAATAAAATGTATAAATTCAAAATTTTATTATAGAGTCCACTAACCATACTTCTGTCCAGTCTTGCCAAGGCTGGTTGATGACATGAGCATCATGCTATCAGAGGAGGTGCCACAGCCATTACAAATAGGGATAGGGATAGGAGCAGTCTGGGGAACCGGAACATTGGGCCACACCTTATCCGACTCTAATGCCAGACTGTTCATAGGCTGCAAATAAGTACAAAATCAATACAGTGTCTCAGGGAAAAACAAACAAAACACACAACAGCAAGCAACACTAAAATATTATATAAAACAAATACAAACCAGTCTCAGTGTACATGACTGAGGTCATCCATGCACATAGAATGAAGTTACCAAAAGTGAATAAAGTTCCCTAAAATGATCTTTGTGGCACACAATTACAAGAGAAAGGCTCTACCAACCTTCAACAAGCAGTCCTGGCAGTAGTGTGCCCCCTTCACACAAACCGTGCGTTCTACATTTAGGTGCATAGGATTAGAGCAGAAGTGTGCTGAGGTGGTTGTAGTGGTGATGGTGGTGGTGGTTGGTTGATCACCGAGAGTGCTTCTCTGGTATCTTCTGGCTGGTGGGCAGCAGTCCACGCCACAGGTGTAGTAGCCAGAAGAGGCCAGGCAAGAGCCATGCAAGTGAGCAGGAAGAGTGGAAACACAAGGGAGAGAGGAAGCCTGAGGTGCTGAGGAGGGAAACAGGCTTGGTTGACTGCATGGAAGAGGTACAGATGGGTAGGTGGGGAGAAGCCCTGAGCAGCAGGACGTGTAGGGGTGTGATGAAATAGGTTGAGAGGTAGCGACAGAAGAGAGCAGCTGAGGTTTGTAAGCAAGACTGCACAAAGGATCAAGAGCTTCACCTCCGCTTCCGTAGCACAGGTTATGTTTATACTGATGAACAGATGAAGCTACAGAGCAAGGGCCAGAGATGCCAATACTGCTGCTGCTGATGGGTGCTCCCAGAGAGGCTGGGGCCATATAGAGCGAGACAACACCAGCAATGCTGCTACTGCTACCAACAACACCTCCACCACGTAATAACCCATAGCCGTCTGTGCTGCAATATTCACAGTGAGTGCAAATGCTTACTTTGGGGCTAGCCCCCTCTTGTTGCTGCTGCTGTGGTGGCTGTTGTTGGGAGTCTTGTGTAAGCTGAGGATTAGGCAAGCAGGGAGAAGAAAGAGGGAGAGGGGCCAGAGAGAAGGGCTGGGATGATTGGGAAGAGGAAGTATGGTGCGGAGGAGGAGGGGGGACATCTTTCAGTTCCAGCACGGCCTTTCTGCTGTCCATGTAATTGTTCTGCAACAACAAAAAAAAAAGACCAGCAGATTATTTTACACCAAGTAACAAAGTTAAGTGAATTATTGTTTATTATGGAAACCTCTTAAACCTTTATGCAGAAGTAATACAATGTTAAGTACCCTGAATGGGTGTACAACGGTTTTAACAGCATGCAGGAGATAAGTGCCCTGACCAGTATTAAACACATTTGACATGGCTCGTTGTAGCTTAATCCAAATATTTAAAAAAATTAAATAAAAATAATAGGTATTGTACTCTCACTACACACTTTAAAGTGGTAAAAAGCTGAATTTGAAGTCCAACCTGCTGCTGTGTGATTATCAGCTGACAGTTTCAACATCATACCTGTGGCTTAATATACCACCTGAACTCCATTTAACTAAATCATCATGCAGGTGAAAGGACCACTTTAAAAAGACTCACTTGTGTCCAGCTTACAATCATTTTATAGCTTTATGCATTCTGGTTACTTTAGCTAGCAGTCAACAATTAATGTTAAAATAATTTATAGATGTTAAATATGAGATAATAAATTCCATAAGATTTCCTTCACTCTCCCCTACGGGATACTTGGGCTGTTCAAAGACAAATACCTACTTCTTTATCTGTGTGGTGAATTGAGGTTGTCTCATTGGTGGAAAAGCAGTCTTTGAGTTTCCATAGCAGGGTTGAGGTCTCTGTTTTGGGGTGACTGAGCCATGGCAAGGGTCTAGAGCTGCATATGGATCTCTCCTTTCCCAGTCCTTCCATCATACCCAGAGGGGTCTTTCACCATACTTTCGCCTCTCCTCTCTCTCATGCTTTCCTTAAAAAGGGAAACGAAAGTTAAAAGCTTTACAATAGTTGGTCGCGTTAACAGCACCAATAACCCTGTGCGTAGGTATTTCCAACATTTCCACAGAACTTTTTGTGTTAAGTCCCTTAGCGACTAACAAAGGGGGCAGTTCTGTGTGCAGTAACTTAGATTACACGCTTGGCAAGTTTGGACTTCTTATCTGAAGCTAACTAGCGCCACAGTTACATTTTACCAACGCGAATCAAGTAAAAAAAACGACGTTAAATTAGCTACAAGCTAGCTGACGTTAATGCTGTTTCTCTGCATTTTCCGTTATTTATGCCTGAATTAGCTAAGACAGACTGCTACCCGAAATGACCTAATTAAACGACAGCATTTAATCAGCCGTCTGTCTGAAGCTAACCTTAGATTTTAGCTAACATGCACCATTAGTTAGCCTGTTTAACCGACAAACAGCTTTTGCCCCCACACGCCACCGTCCATAGTCCTTACGGTGAAATCTGTAGTAGTTGATAATGGCGAGACATTTCCACAATAGTTGGTTATTTAGGTACCTGAGAAAGTCTCGTCCTCAAAGGACTCTTCCCCCTATTTGTCTCCCTAGAAACCCGCACCTTTTTGTAACCTAATGTTGCCTGAAACCACGCGCAACTGTCGCAAAATGTTATTGTTTACTCCGGTGAACGACAAACGTGATTACGCACCAGACTACAATGCATTTGTGTTTTAAATTAGCCCTAGTTGCAATCATTTTATATTGGGCTACAAAATGTTTAAGTGGATCATGCATTTTATCAGTGATAATGGGGATTAATAAAGTTTTCCAATCTAATTTAATCTAATTATATCATGCATCATTGCGTAGGCACTTACAGTTTCATGTTAAAAATATCAGTGTGTAGTTCTCAGTAGCTTTACTGAATGACATTTTTCTGCATTTATTTGGGTAAATTTTCATTTTTTAAATCCTCATGGTTGTACAAAGTACCTGCCCCTCAAGGTTATAACTTTTCCCTATTAGCCACCAAAAAACAGTCTTCAGATTGAATATTTACCTTCCCTTTCTATTTTCATTTAACGGTTCTTCTTTTAGCTACTTTACTGTATTTCAGAGGGAAACATTGCACTTTTTAATCCACATTTATTTGACTGCTATCATTGACTAATAGGCTCATACTTTACAGATTAAGATTTTTCTAACATGCAAAACGTGTGAATAAACATAGTTAGGTCATATTAAAATATGATTTGTTATAGACTAAACCATCCAACAGTATATTGACATTTAAATGGATATATGTTAATAAATTATTAATAATAATAGCAGCCCACTCAGCTATTGTAGTATGCAGAATGTACTCACTTATGAGTATTTTTACATTACATTTTATGGCTGAATACTTACCTCAATACTTCTTCATCCACAGAATAAGAATAAAATTACTACCCAAAAACATAAAAACTCGATCATTTAATAACTCATTAGAGAAAAGTCACTCTGATATACTTGATTCTAATAGCAGTCTGGCAGGTGCGGTCAAAGGTCCGGTAGTGCCCTCTAGCGGTTGGGAGGCAGTCGCCCTCACTACCCCGTTGCCTGTGATGTCTGGGAAACAGTAACGGGACAGCAGGTTCAGTCAGTCAGTCCCAGTTGTGAATGAGATATGTGCAAAGAATAACGGCAGATATTCTTTCATTAATTTAAACGTCAGACGCAGTTCGCTAATTGAAAAGCGACGGACTTCAATTAGACAACACCGGCTTATTGTTCCCGTCCGTCATGGCGATTGCCCACGTAGCCACCGAGTACGTTTTTTCCGACTTTTTGCTGAAGGACCCCACGGAGGCGAAGTACAAAGGGGTGCGTCTGGAGCTGGCGGTGGACAAAATAGTTACGTTTCTAGCGGTGGGACTGCCTCTGTTTCTTATCTCACTCGCCTTCGCTCAAGAGGTGTCTGTTGGTGAGTTGTTGAATTTGTGCGCCTTCATCATCTGAGTTAAACCCCTTTGAGTTTCACCATGTAGAATAATGCATCGGCAGGTACTGGAGATCCTGGCAGAGCTTCCTTGTCGCTCTCTCCCTTTGCTATGTTGTAGCACATTTGTTTCAATTACACCGCCCTTACACGCAGCAGTGGATGAAGCAATGTGATATTTAGTCTATCCATGTAGGGGAGTTACATTAAGCAAATGGCCAGAAAGAGAGGTGTGAATACTGGAGAAGGTGTGGTTTCGGTCTCCACCCTTCTGCTCATCTCACGCCAGGACAGCGAGGCAGGCATGGACATACTGACAGACAGGTCTGTACTGTAATCATGTAGATAAAAGCTGGTGCCAAATGGACTTGAGGATGGCTCACACAAATGAATGTATGTTGATGACTCCCTCTGTAAAAATAAAAAAATCTCCAGCTCCATCAGCAGTTTAACAAGTCTACATAATCTTCTTTGGTCATAATGCCCACAGTCTGTTGTTGTTATCTGCCAGTCCTGCTTGAGATCCCTGATACTCAGACAGGATGTAGGTTATCCATTACACTGAAGCCTTGAGTGAACTACTGTGCTGCTATGAGTGAAAGACATAAATGAAAGCTGTTGTTATCACACACAATACTAATGAAGTGAATGCACATTATGGACAAAATCTGAGATAGATTTTTCCTTATTAAATCTATGGCACTCACAAAGGAGGAGACGCAAGAGAGAGTGTTAGGTATATATGTTGGCTTTTTTCACAACAGACATTTTGACTTGTCATAGCAGGAAAATCACTTACTAATAACATTAGCAATGCCTCTGTTCTGTGTGCCATGAAACTAAAAAGCAGCTAAATAGAATCCAGCGATTATTCATTTGATTATTCACACATGCACTTTTCCTGCTGTGACCTGTTAAATGTCTGCTGCTTTAAGGCCTATTATACAAAAGGGGATGTTGCTCAGTTTCATACATCAGACAGTACAGAGTTCAGACGTCTGTGCATTATTAGTGAATCATTAAAATAACTCAACTAAGCAAAGTGTTTCAATAGAAATTTAAGATCTCAAGTTAAGCAAACTATAGCTGTTTTTTAATAATGAAGGCAACACTAAAACAAAGCAATGCACTCTATAAAGGCCTGTCATTAATTTAAACAGCTGGTCTTGTGTGTGTGGTAGAGCTGCATTCTTTAAATGATAGCTGTTTTCATGTTCTAAACAAATACTATGGTATTTTACATAATAAAAGTGGCTGAAAATATATATTGCATATGTGATTTGACATTTCCATCTATAGTCAAATAATTTTGTGTTGGACATTTTTACGTTTGCATGCAAAACTTTTAAAAGTTGCAGTTGATAGAATTAGCTTCCCTGTCATTATGTGATACCCTATTGTTTCCCACTCCAGCCACAAGCATTTTGTTGACTTACTTTATATAACTGGTACTATTGTGACTGATGCTATAATTGATTGGCGGACTATATGTCATAGAGTTTGTTTAAAAAGCACCAGTAATAATAATATGACAACCCCTGTGTTGCCAAAAGATTACTGTCTGTTGGCTATGTGGGTCATTTGTGACAATGGCTGATTGAACTTCCCCACTGTACACTCACCATAATAGGGGATCGCATAATTAGTGACACAAAGTATGCTGAAGATCAAGCCATGAGTGCAGAGGAGTGGGGTTGACAGTTGTTTGTTTCTCTTTGCTGAATCACCAAAGTGCCTGTTAGCTCTGACTGATTCTTAACTTCTCTCATCCAGGTACCCAGATCAGCTGCTTTGCTCCCACTAACTTCTCTTGGAGACAGGCCGCATATGTGGACTCATTTTGTTGGGCAGCAGTACAGCAACAAGCTGACAGTTCACCACTATGGCTGCACAAGGTACTACAGCGCTTTCTAAGGTTAGTCATACTAATAACATCTGATGCATTTTTTTCTGGTCTGTTTTCTCTCTTTCTGTGATTCAGTTCTTCCCATACATCCTGCTCTTGCTGGCCATCCTCTTGTACATCCCGGCCTTGTTCTGGCGTTTCACTGCAGCTCCGCACCTCTCCTCTGACCTCAACTTCATCATGGAGGAGCTGGACCGCTTTTATAATCGTGCCATCAGACTGGCCAAGAATCTAGCATCCTTAGATGGTAAAGGCGCACCTGAAGACACCCCGAGGTAAACGTTTTTATTGCCTGCCACCAGATCTACTCACTAATATCAGCAAACAGTTTCCCATTCACACATTCAGCAAATATGGAGCAACACTAGCATTCATTTGGAGTCTTTGTTTCTGGCCATTAGACGAATCTCCAATATTTATTCTCTTGGGGTACGTTGCCTTAAAGCAACACTGTACCATAATGGTAAAGAGTGGAAAAAGACAGTTGTTATTTAAAGTCTGAATACAATTTATTAAAATATTCAATGAAAATGTTAAGTGGCTTTACCAGTTTAAAATACAATCATTTTAAAATAAACTCTTTACATAGGTTTGTTTGTCTAAACGTTACCCTCAGGCAACATTGTAACAATTTAAACATTGTTTAGCTGCCTATAGGAATGATTGCAAAAATGAGAGTACACATATTTCAGCAAAGATTACAATAAAAAACTTTAAATCGAAACATCAAAAACATACTGAAAATCAAGACAGTTACCTTCCATCAATTCATCATTTGTTTTAGATTTAAATGTATCTCTTCACTTTTCTGGTGCCTTTTCAGATATGTGTTACCTTGCAGCCGTCTTTGGCTCAATACTTAGGGAAGTTGACAAAGCATAGAAAGTCAACAAAAAACATCACATTATCAATAAGTGAAAACAAATAGTTTTCGTCCCTGTCTTATACTTATACCTGTCACTGCACTTTTATCCTCACTGCTCTTCTTCACTCTTCCTCCTCTGCGTTCTTAGACTCATCGTCACAATCACTCTTACTATTCTTGCAGGATTTCCAGCAACTCACTACTAAATCTACTATCAACTGGAAGTGCCCTTTTCTTTGATGAACCATAGAAAACCTTTGTGTTCATCCTCTAAATGGAAGCACAATGTGTTTAACCCTATATTAGCATGTGCTCTGCAGGCAGGATAACAAAGTGTAAGGTTAAAATATCCAGTGTAATACATTTTTTATTACAGTGTTATTACAACCAACATTATCAAATGTATAATGAATTAATTAATTAAAGCAAAATGAGAGAAAATTATGTTAACTGTTGTGCTTTTGATCAGTACATAAACCCAAAAAATGGCATGGCAGGATTCCATAATTTTCTAATTAACAAATGTAAATGTTTAAAACATTTATACGTGTAGAATGACAGGACAAAAACAATCAGAATCAAAAAATTTAGAAAAATAATTTACATGACAGTAAATCACTGATACCGAAGTGATTTATTTCCCACAAAATCCCCACAGGACAGTGAAATGTAGACATTTGGGTGACATAGACATGTAGAGCTTTACTAATGTTAAGCATCAGCTTTTAGTTTTTTCACTAACCTATATAAACACACAGATACTGCAACTCTTTACCTCAATTATTTCTTTCTGGTACTTTATTGCTCACTATTCAGCTAAAAACTAACACATTTGCATTTCCTAAACACAGAGGTCTTTTCACCTCATGCTAAATGCCCATGTGTCTTTTTCAACAGCAGTGCCTTGGACCTGACAGAGGGTTGCTTCAAATACCCTTTAGTAGAGCAGTATCTGAAGACCAAGCGCTTCTCTCGCTGCCTTGTGGTCAAGTACCTTACATGCCGGGGCCTGACTCTGCTGATCCTCCTGCTGGCCTGCCTCTACCTTGGCTACTACATCCGACTGGCCTCTTTCACGGATGAGTTCCCCTGTGACCTGCGGACAGGGGTTCTGAAGAACGACACCATGGTGCCGTCTGCTGTCCAGTGTAAGCTCGTGGCAGTGGGTGTCTTCAGGCTGCTCAGTTACATCAACTTAGGTGTGTATGTGCTTCTTGCTCCGCTGGTGGTCTACGCCGCTCTGGGACCTGCTCGCCAGAGCTCCAGCTTCCTCCGGCCTTATGAGATGCTGCCAGGCTTTGGTGCTTTGGGTGTGGTCACACCCTTCTACAACGACCTCAGCATCTATCTGTTGTTCCTGCAGGAGAACCTGAGTGAACTCAAATCGTTTAAGTGTCTGCAGGTGGGTCCCAGCACAGATACTGTAGTTAAGTATGCCACCTGTGTTTGCTGTTGCTTGTGCTTTAAAAAACACATAACATGTCTTATTTACAGGTGCTTGAGTTGTTGCAAGAGGCTGGTGATGAGGGGTTTGACACCATGTGCCTACTGCGCACTCTGGGTCAGGTGAAGACCGATGTGTTAGACAGTAAGAAGACGTGCTCACGCAAGAGCAACAAAGAAACAACTAAAGCTGAAGAATGATTCCTCTGAAGTAAGGAAGAACATTTAGTCTTCTAATGGGGGCTGTGTAACAAGTGAGATGAACTGAAGTGGTGGATTTAACCTTGAAAATGTTTTATTTTCCTTTAGATCTCTCTACTTTGTTACTGAATGATGACCCGATGAGGTGGAAAAGAAGAACTGGGAGAAAAACTTGTGCACTTATCTTTATCTGAATTTCTGGTGGTATAATCAATAGCAAAAACAGAGGAGGCCTTTACTCATTGATAGTCTGTAGTTTGACCAACAGACGTTTTACCTCTTCGATGTCTCAATTTTTAATAAAGGTCAAAACTCCAAGGACGTGTCTCAGGTCTGAAGCGATCTGCTGACCTTGTTTTATTTCTTTCGGGAATTAAATTCCTGTTTCTATTTTTTTCTATGCTAAATGCTACTTTTCTCAGGATCTCAGGATGCCTTCCAGTCATAATGTATAATATAAGCCATGTTCCTTGGACTGAATTCTGTACAGAGCCGACTTCCTGCCCTTCATGTTAGTGTGAGAGAAGTTTCTGAACAGATGGTTTAGATGTATTTATAGTTGAGGTGGGAGGAAGAAGATGTAGTGATTGATGAAAGTTTGTCCATCCAAAATAATCATAGAATAAACGTGAATTTTTAGGTATTATAAGAACCACTGGACTAGCCTTGTATGGACAGTCAAGCATGTGATTATTTGTGCATAAATGTGCTGTTAACAACAGGTGGTATACTGTGTTTGTTGAAAGTATAACAAGACCCTGGGTTGTCCAAACTGACGAACTGATTGCAGCTCTGCTGTGTGCGTGAAAGATGAATGACTATTCATTTTGGGGAATAAAATGTCAGTATTAATTATTGCCAGAGGTAAAGCCCTTATACAATTAAAGAATGTTCTCAATGATTTCATTATGGAGTCTTTCATTTCATTACCAAATATAACACTTAACATTAATATATGATATCCTTCATGTAAGTACCACATAATAAGTACATTAATAAACTTTGAGATGAACTTTGAACATTGAAGCAGCATGTGAAAAACAATAAATGCATGTTTTTTTGCAAGGAATGTATAACCTAATTGGACTACTAACAATCATACATAGCACTTTCCAGTATTTCTCCCTTATTGTTCCAGTTGTTCTCCATTGATTTCATCCAATCATCAGCCATTAGCATTTTTAAAAATTACCATATAAAATGATAATAAAAGCAAAAAACAAAAGCATACTTTTAACTTCCACAATCTTGCATGAAGTATGAAAACTTCGGAGGACTCACAGGTATTACTGCTTTGTTGTTATTGCACCATTGCAGGACAACAGGGGGCGACAGGACCAGTGTCAAGTTCACTTCAGAGCTCAGCGCTGTCAGTTAGGAGCCCCGCCTCCTGCGGCTACAAGTTCGTTTGGCGATATTATTGGATAATATTTTCAAAACGTCATCGCTATCGTCCAATGGCGTCAGAGAACCGAAGCTTCGTTTGTATTTGGTTGGTGAGTCGAGCACCGTCCTAACGTAAGGGGAGATTAGTTTGTGCAATCAGAATACATTGTTGCACAAATCCGGAACAAATAGTCTTACTTCGAACTACATTCCGTTAGGTAGAGCATGTTTTAATCGTCCCCTTATATGCAGGTGAGTCTGCCTAGTTTCTTATTTTCACTGTGTTGGGGAAATAATCTGGCTAAGTCGCTTAGCTAGCTATATTAGCATTAACATTAGCTAAAAAGCTTAACGTTAGCCATTGTATATGCACTTTACGACACCGCTTTAAGAAGTACCTAACGCCTTCAGTTCCCAGCTGAACTTTTTCATTATTGATAAAAACACAAATGGGAAAACATGTTTCTTAAGATTTTTCTTTTCTCAGCTTAGTATACCCTGGCAAAATGCATAGCGCTGTAGTCTAACGCTAGCTAACGTAGTTTAACTTAGCATTCGCTAACGTTAATCGTAACAGTTGTGTGGTTTGAATGGTAAGCATGTCTGTGCTCTTATGACAGGTAAGGACAGCGTCAAAGGCTGCATCGTTACCGTGTTTAATTTAACAGGTTTCCCATCCCCATCATCCTGACACAAAGCAGCAGACATGGTAGAGCCAACAACACGGAAGTTTGCATCCCTAGAAGAGGAACTGGGCTTCTGGAAGGAGCAGGCAGGGAGACATCAACAAAGGTAACATTACGGCAAAATTAGGCAAACACTGCTTCTTTAATAGGTAACTTAAATAGCAATCACACATTATAGCTATACACATGTTATACAACATGGCCAGGGAGTTATTTTTGGTAGTGAACATTGTTTTGTCGTCAGGGCTGATGAGGCTCAGGACGAGCTGCAGGAGTTTCAGCAGATGAGTCGAGACTATGAAGCAGAACTGGAAACCGAGCTGAAGCAGTGTGAAGGTCGAAACAAAGAGCTGCTGTTAGACAACAACCGACTCCGCATAGAACTGGAAAGCATAAAGGTAGAGCATCTTGATTTTAAACGTGCCTTGGCTTCTACAGTGCTGTGATGTTACTGTTCCTTCTCTCTGACAGTGAAACAGAGACACACCCGCATACACAGGCAGCCTCTTGTCCAACCCAAATTCAGCATGTCACTGCCACTGCCACTAGGAAAACTGTTGCCTAGCTATAAGGCAGCTGACTGCTATTTTTGTTCAGTGGTCCATGGGGAAGAGGACATTAATGGCAGAAGTGAATGAAGGATTGTGCTAAAAAACCCTGATTCCTCAAAGGTTGTTGGACCAGCTGTCTTGGTTGTTGGAGACGAGGAGGAGAAAGAACATTCCAAGGGATTTTCTTGTCTCGACTAATGTCTAAAAAAATACACAGGTCCTCTTATTAAAATATGCTGGCAGCTGCATTGGTTAATCTGCCAAGACACTGCAAAGAAGGCATGTCAGTTATTATGATGTCTGTGTGCTGTTTGCAGGAGAAATTCGAGGCACAGCATTCTGATGCTTTTAGGCACATCTCAACCCTGGAGGAAGAACTGGCAGAAACCAAAGCAGTGAGAGATCACCTGCAGAAATACATCAGGGAGCTAGAGCAGTCCAATGATGACTTGGAGAGAACCAAAAGGTAAGAAGTCTTAAAGTCATTATCTTGCCAGGGGGCTTCACCATTAAATGACAAATCTCAGACTTTAGTCCACATAGAGTTAGACTGTAGCACATGCACAATAAATCCAGTATTAACTTTTATTTGCCTATTCTCCCTGCTTGTGCCAGGGCTACCATCATGTCTCTGGAGGACTTTGAGCAGCGGATGAACCACGTCATCGAGAGGAATGCCTTTCTTGAAAGCGAGCTGGATGAGAAAGAGAACCTGCTTGAATCTGTTCAGAGGCTCAAGGATGAAGCCAGAGGTATGCGCACAAACATGCACTCACTGTATCCACTCAAGGTTAAGAGAACTGCTGATTTCTCTACAAACTGACACTCATGCTTACATCGGTGAATTTTGATAGCTGGATTCATTCTTCAAATCCTGTGTGTAATCATGTCTGGTTTATTCAGTGTCTCATCTAGTTTGCAGTTGTATTCTTGTATATTTGTGCTGCCAGAGCTCATTAAGAGGACTTTAAGGGCTCTGCCTGTGAATGTATTTGACAGTTTTAAGTTGTCTCTTCCCAGACAGCCACTGTTTCTCATTTATTTCACATTGATGTGAAAATGATCTTGCATGAACCTGAAACTTTACTTAACTTAATTCATCACAGTTAATCATATAGCACGTTGAATTGGTAGCGGAGGCAGTGACCAGAGCTGACTGCCTTTGTTTCGTTGACAGGCTGACAACGTCAGGTCATAGAAATACAGATTAGATATTTTCCCTTTGTGCAAGGGCAGAGTGTTCCTGTCTGCCGTCTGTAGGCTGTACACTGTGGTGTGCTCAAGTGGATGTTTACCAATACAGTTGATCTTTGTGTGTGCTAGGCCTGTGACATTGGCGCTTGCATTATAGTTAGGTGAGAATGCAGTTTTTAGATCAGATCATGTATACTCTTGATTACCACAAAGATGACATGATTTCATGGATTACCTATTTTAAGTTGTTTCAAGCTTTGGCACTGAGTTTTTGCAGCATTATATGGAACATATGGAAACCGTTGTTGTTGTTCTTCAAACATGTCAAACAGTATCTCTGTGTGTCCTGTTTGTGTCAGACCTTCGCCAGGAGTTGGCTGTACGTCAGAAGGAAAGACGGCCGTCCAGCAGCCTGGGCAAAGACACAGACAGATCGGATCTGCCATGCCCCTCAGCTGGCAACCCATCCATCCCTGTCACACCCTCCAAACCTATCAGCTCATTTGCCACGCCCCCTGTTTCCAGTATCCGACGAGGTACATAGAAAAAGTTTGACTGCAGTAATATCTACAGCGATATCAGCTTCATATTACCGGATCATATCTCTTTTTTTTGTTTGTTTCTTAGGTGATGGCCTAGTGGGGACTCCCCTCACGACGTCTGCTAGAATATCTGCACTCAACATTGTAGGGGAGCTGCTGAGAAAAGTTGGAGTAAGAGATGCTTTACAGAACTGTGTTAACACTGAATAGAATAACTACAAGTTGGGGTTTTCCATGTACGAGCTGACAATTTGTTTTCTATCACTGTCAGAATCTGGAGTCAAAGTTGGCATCCTGTCGAGACTTTGTGTACGATACATCTGTCAGTAGACCAGCACTTCCAGCTGGCCCTTGTAGTCCATCTCGTTTAGAGGGAGGTCCAGAGGTCCAAGCTACCAGCATGAGCCCTCCTCCTCAGTACGACAGGTGAGGAAAACAACAGCAGCACATTCTGAAGTGTAACAACTCTTTGCTCTTGTGGTCAGTTTGTCTAGTTAAGGACTATCTTACATAGTTAAAAGCTCATTTTAGATCATAAGCTATACTTTAGTTGTGTAAACAAAGTTCTGTTCTCTATGTAGGTTTAGTCACACAGGTGCAGATCTACAACCCACTGTGCCTTTTTTTTTATCCCTCAGATTTACGGTGTATGTGAACGTCAGGTAATTCAATCGAGATTTATGGTAATTTTCAACCTGGCTCTGTATTTATTTTGCTGGAGGCTGCATTTCCGCATTCCCATCAACAGAGGCAGCGACTGCAAACTTCTAAAAACTGGAACACAGTTATGAAAATAAGAACCAGGTTGAGAAATACACTTAATTTTCCTTCTGATATGTAAAGTAAGGCATGTTTACAGTAACATGCTGTTACCCTGTATGGAAAAAAATGGATTTATTGAATCCTTGAGCATCCAGCCTTCTGCAACATACGTCACTCTGCTATTGATTCCACAAAGTAAACGTGGTCCACTTGATCTTTGTCCTTATTTTTATACACAGCTTTGTTTATATATAATTATTTTAATTATCATTTTACTTTTACGTCTGGAAAGCCAAAAAGACATTGGGAATAAGAGATAATCATGACTTTTTCTCAGGTTTCCTCATGAGTGTTTGTGTGACGTCTTGTCTTGCAGTTTAGTAAAACGGTTAGAGTTTGGACCAGCTCCTCCGAGAGGCGTCTCCCAGGGCGTCCAGTCTCCACAGGCAGGGGTCAAGATTCTGCTATGAAAGGAAAAAGAAGGCGAACCATCTTCAATAACCTGACACCGAACCTCCTGTCCCTTCTCCCTCCTTAATAAACTGCAGCAGCAATGGGACTTTGAACTGAGCTGTCTCCCTTTGGCGCCACTTGCCTTGCTGAACTATTTGAACAAGAAGGCCACTCTCCTTGCCCCACATATTCAGCGCATGGACTTCTGCTGCCTCAGGCTAGTATCACACCATATTTCATAGGAAGCAGCGCTACAGCTTGTGTAAAGCCAAGGAACGAAGAAGCCTCGTCACCCCTTAATTTCTGCAGTATCTTTGACGCTGTGGTGGGTAGCATGTAAAAAAAAAAAAATCCTTGTCTGCCATTTTGGCCAGTTTGCTTTCTGTAGTGGATCAAGCACAACTGGGGCTGTTGAAACACTACTGCTCCCAGAAAAACACATTGCCAATCCCCAATGTGTGGCTGCACTTGTCCATTATGAAGTAGGGACCCAAATATGAGCCAGTTAAATTGATAACAGCTACAGGATGTGACCCTGAAATAGGGACCAATTACAAACCAAAGCTTTGAAAACTGATCAAACATAAAAGTAACGGGTTAGGTGTTTTTTTCTCTTTTATTCTAATATGAAAAATGGTAAAACCTTGTTGATAGTTTTTGTTCTGTATTATTTGAACCATGGGCTTGAATAATGTAGCACTGAACAACACCGGCATGACTTAACTTCAGTTAAGAGGAGGAGGAGCTAGATTTTGTAAAAGATGGTTAAAATGTTTTCCAAGCTGAGCCCCACAGTATTTTGTCTAAAAGAGACTCAATATTTTCCACTGCTGTAAAAACTTCATGTCCAGAATGAATAAGTTGCTGCCAGGAATTTGTGTTTTAACCATCACTGCCGTCATCACTGGTAATACCTCTTTAGTTTGCAGGCCTTGCTTTGCTGTAATGGTTCAAATAAATTAAATTGGTTATCTATTCCTCATGCTGCCAGGCTCCTAGAAATGGATTAATATTACTTTTCTTCAGGGCCGGTTTAATCTCACCTGGTATTCGGTTTGACCCTGGTCCTTCCTATTACCTCCTTCCTGCCACTGCACAGACTTTTTGTTTAGCAGACTACTAATTTTCTGGTATGCAAGGTTTATGAATGTGAAGTATAGGGATAGGTTTCCTTGCCTGAGAGAGAAGATATCAATTTGTCATGCTGCAGATTACAAATTGCTTTTAGGATTTTAGTTGCCTGTAGAAGTTTGACTGGCACATGTTCACTACTGAATGTATAGTTATACTTCCCTAATAGGCTCGAGACCTCCTGTCTGCCATCAAGGGTTATATGGTGGGCGAATGGGGATCAATACCAAGCAATAATAGATTTTAACAGTTCAAAGATAAGCACATTTCATATTATATTTGTGTAGGTATATAGATCTTATGTTTAAAAACCCTTTTCCTGCCTTTTAGTAAGAGATATTGTGAGTGGGGAAATGGAGCGGTTTTAATGTGACACCTGTGCTTTTCCCTGAAATGTTTCTGGTTAATCTTGAGTTGTCAGTACTGATATCCAGCAGCTCATTAAGGAGATAGTACAGTACATATCTTAACATCACATTCATACAGCGGCTGTCGCTGTGTAGTGCAGTGTGGTCTGAGTGTAGGAATTCACTTGTGGTTCATACATAAAAGAAGTGGGTTTCCTGCTCCTCCTTGCTGTTTACCCTTCCTTGAACTAACATGAGCTAACTTTAATTGTAATCCACGACCACTGTGTACTGGGTGTTTGTATCCAGCACCTCTGCAACTGCTTCTGTATTTGGACTTTAAACTGTATGTGCCTGAGGTACTATACCCAACTTTTATCCTGTTGGTTTCCATTTTTTTTTCTATTGAATTGTACAGATGAGAATAACGTTTTGTTGTGAGGACCCAGTTTGATCTTTTGAAGTTGCTGACCAAGACAGAAACATTAAAAGGAGAAAATCAAATGTTTTTTTTAAAGATCTTTTATTCTTGTGCAGGTGGTTCAACAATTAATATATACGATTGGTGTCATGTAAACATCAGTCGGTTACATATAACATGATCAATGAGAATGAGTTGGTTTCGGGTGATCAGGGGCTTTTTGAACATATACAGTAAATCTTGACACGGGGGGAATAAAAAAATTAAGATGTGAGTGCTGCCAAGTACCGAATACTGAAATCTGGCTTGTTATTTTCTAGCTAAGCTTACCCGAAACCTTATCTGACCTAAAACATTCTGATATTGTTGGGCTTGAGTAAAAGTAATCTAAACATATCTGGACACTAGACAAGGTGCAAATAATATAAAACGGTGACTTTAGAAAATGTTTAACATCTAAATACTTGGTTGTTGGGGAACAAACAGCAGCACTGACTGGATGCAGACTAGAATAGAGTAGTATAGAAATATCTCTTTTCATATCCAGTCTGTTAAAAACCACTTCAGTGCTGCTCTGAAACACTTAACAGCAGTCACAGGCAACAGGACAACAGTCGCTGATAATAATTACAGAGCCATAGATTTACATGATGTCTCTGCTTTAAGTTGTAAGGTGACTTATGGTGGAGACCTGAGGCTTTGCTGGCAGGTCAGCGTAGTAATTAGAGGCACCTATTTTTGTGTACAAAACCTTGCATAACAAAGAATCATTCAGTGCAGTAAAAAAGAGTGTAAATTTAAAAAACAAAAGGAACAGCACATCACACATCAGCAGGACCACCAAAACATCTCCCCTAGTTGATATCAAGTCCTTCTGATTATTGTGTGTCAAGAAAAGGTGCTCTGTAACAAGATAAATCAGTACACTATTGGGAAATGGGAGAAAATATATATTTTGAAGTGATATGGAAGAGCTAGATAGCATAACAGGCTTTGAAGTAACTCTCTGTTAAGTGGCGTGGCTTGCCCTTGTAGGTAATTCTGATATCTGATTATTGGTCGTCCCCTACTCCATGGACTTGGTTCCATTGAAGTCACTTTGGGAGTCGGCCTCCTCCTCTGAGGCATCCTCGACCACCCTTCGGCTTCCACCCATACGACGGGCTGTGCTGCCAAAGGAGGGCTCATTTCCACGCCTAAAATGCCACAAAGATGGACACCAGACACAGATACAAACACAAAAACACCCCCCAGCCCGGTGTGAGAAAAGGTGTTGTGACAGTTTCTGAGCTGGTTTGGATTTGATTGAAAACTGATGAAATGGGTGAAATACAGAATGTACAGGTTGTGCTTTGGTTACAGAATAAAGCACGCTGGTTATCTTTGTAACTCATTTGACTCCTGGCTCAGGAGAATGAGTTTGGTTTATGGCAATCAAACCAAGCATTGAGAAAAATATGGCCACCGTTTAGAAATTGGTGTAATGGAGAGGTCACTTGCTACCTAATATTTTATTTTTTTCCTGAAGAAATCGGGGTGGCTGAGCCATATTTCTCTCAGTTAGGCCCAATGAAAGAAATGACAGCATTAAGAGTGTGCATGGGGGAATGAAAAGCTATGGTAAGTTAATAAGAAATGGTGAATGGGTAACTTTCAGGTGCAGAGGTACCTGCTGTGTTACTCCTTGGGTTCAGGGTTGCCTCTGGAATAGAGATGGACACGATTGTTTTCCTTGTGCTCAGTATGTCCACCAAACTAAATCTAGCTAAGATTTAAATAATCGTGAAGATGAATGTAGTGAGAACTGTTTGTGTTGCTTTATTTTGTGTGACAAGATGTATAATTTGCATATTTTACACATACACAGATACTCCAGATAGTGACTATTTACCATTGTAGTTACCTTTCTTACCGCTGTATCTGTGTCCTGCTTTAACGTCAGAAATAAAAAGGTGAGCGAGACGAGCGAAACAAACAAAACCTAGCTAAGACAGACAGTCTCTTTGGCACTTTGTCTCCTACCTGAGTTTGCTCTTGAGAGAGTTGACCTCGCGGCTCATGGCGTCATTGGCCTCAGTTGCTTCATCCAGCTCCCGCTGCAGCTTCCTGCGTGCGGCTGTAGCACGCTGGGACTCCTCCTCTGACTCCTCTAGCTGCCGCTTCAGCTGCTTCATGCGAGTATTGGACTTTTCCGCCTGGTGAGCGGAACAGAGGACATAATGCGTCAGATTAGTAATCCGTTGATAGGCCAATCCAAACTAAAACCGTCCCTGTGCACTGACTGGACTCAAAATATCCATCCACTCACAATTAAGGATGCTTTTTTAAAATTTTGTCTATGGACGAAAGAAAAATGTGCAGATTTGTTTGAGCATGGGTGCACAAAGTGATCGTACCTGGTCTTTGTACTGCTCTGCCTGCTTCCTTTCGTCTTCCACCTGCATAATCAGGTCCTTGAGCTTCTTGTCCTTCTGGCGCATACTCTTCGCAGATGCCTGCTTCTCCCTGAGAAAGGACAAACGAGTTCAGAGAACAATAAAAACAAAAAGTATAACTGATGTAATTCTAGAAAACCAAAACTATAATAATGTACCTGGAAAGCACTGTTCAAAGTGAACCATAAATAATCAAATTTTGCTACAGTCATTACTGAAACATGCAAATTCACTCCTTGTCATCAGTTTTAGATGAGTATGTGCCGAGTGTAATGACAAAACAGTTTATCAGATTTAATCCTTGACTCTTTCTCTGCCCCTGACCTGTTCTCCTGCTCCAGCTGCTCCTCCAGCTGTGCCACTTTGGCCTCCAAGGCGGTGATGGAGGACTTGAACTTGGACTTGACCTGGTTCTCCATTTCCTGGAGCTTGGCCTTCAGCTCCTTGTTCTGCCGCTCCATCTGCTGCCGAGAGCTCTCGTTCTTCTGGGAGGTGGTGCGCTCCGTCTGCAGCTCGTTGTTCAGCTGATCCACCTGCGGGAGGGAATGCACGCAAAGAGAGGGGTGAAGCCTCTGCACTTTCAGAGCCCTTTCACCACTCAAGCAGCCGCCACCGTCTGTTTACCTGCTGCGTGCTCTTCCTCAGCCTGTCGTTTAAGATCTCCATGTTGCTCTGCTCTTCCTCCAGCTCCTCCTCTAGCTGGGAGATCTTAGCTTCCAGACGACGTTTCTCATCTGCCAAGGCTGACCTGCATGCAAGGAGCATAAAAAACAAATAGTCTGTCTTCTATGTTCATTTCACAGACAAAGTGACAGAGTGAAATCTCCACCCACTTTCCAGAGGAGTTGCTGGACAGCTCATCAGACAGCTCATCTCTTTCGGCCTCTGCCTGCTTCCGTGCCCTCTCAGCTGCAGCCAGGTCCTAGAAACATATTAGAAAAGTATCCTTGATCCTTGAATCCTGCTCTGAAACAAGTTGCCACCGTGTTAGGCAGAGTCAAATGTGTTACCTCCTGTAGCTGCATGAGCTCTGCCTCCAGAGTCTTGGCCTTCTTCTCACTCTCCTTTGCGGTAGCCAACACCTCCTCTCTGGCAGCACGAGCGTCTTCCAACTCCCTCTGGAAGTCCTTCGTCTGGGCCTGGTGGGATGAAGAGAAACGGAAATAGAGACAGCAATAGGGAAAGCAGTGAGACAAACAGCATCAGAATGTGATTTATTTACCGGCTATGTTTACAGCTTTACATTCTTAGGCCAGAGCTTTGATGTCATTGCTGATGCAGTGCTGCATGTAAAACGTCACATTTATGAGTTTCCAGCACATAACCACCATTTAAAGTCACACAGTAAGTATTAGGTACCAGTGGTTAATAAACAATATCAAAATTTCCGAGTTGTGACATTTTATGCAGGGTTAGAAAAGACGATAGCGTTACGAGGAGCTCTGCTTTAATTCTAATGTTTTCATCATTTAATTAATGCAGTTGGCTGTAGTTGCCCAATTTTTCAGACCAGAGCATTTATATACCTGTTTAGTTGGAAGATGGTCCTACAGACACTTTAAGTACAAGCTTCTAACATGCAGTTAGAGGAAATGAGTAAAGCAAACAGTGCATCTATAATCATTACAGTCAAATCTATAATAAAATTGCAGTGTATAGACATAAAAAGTCCCCTCTGCTGGACCTGCTGCTGCATTTCGTCCGTCCCTTCACTCTCACCTGGAGCTTGCGGAGCTGTTTGATGGCCTCATCTCGTCCTTTACTGGCCGTCTCGATCTGTCCCTCCAGATCTTTCATGTCTGTCTCGAGCTTCTTCTTGGTGGCAGCTGCCAGGGCCCTCTGCTTACGTTCGTCCTCCAACTCCGTCTCCAACTCACGAACCTGCAGTCAATATGCATCATTGCTTAGATTACTGACACAGCTGGTGTGCCATTCTCTGAAGGTGGGTCACTTTTATTTGGAGGGTTCTCTTTACCTGCTTGACAAGCTGTCTCTTCTTCTCCTCTCCCATCTCATCTCGTCCCTGGAGGTCCCTCTCGAACTGGGCCTTCAGGGCCTGCATGTTGACCTCCAGACGCAGCTTGGCATCCTCAGCCGCCTGCAGCTCGTCCTCTAGCTCCTCCAGCTGGGTCTTCATCTCTTCCACCTGGGCCTCCAGGCCTCGTTTGGACTTCTCTAGCTCGTGGACCTGCCAACAATGTTTAAGAAAATTAACTTCTATATTTAGGTTTAAATAGCATAAAGAAATGAAACCAGTGGACTCTCAGATTGAAAAACAACTGTTCAGTCCAGCTAAAACAGTCTCATGTGGGACATGTTCAGTGATGTTTTGAATGAAACGACGTTCCAGCACTAACATTTTTTCCCACATCGTCCTTGGAGCTGATCAGGTCCTCCATCTCCATCTTTAGGGCCTTGTTGGCTCTCTCCAGCTCCTCTCTGGAATCCTGGGCCTCTTCCAGAGCTCTTGCCAGGGACAGAGCCTTGGTTTCCTTCTCTCTGGCCTCGGCTTCAGCGCGGTCTCTCTCCTCTGCGTATTTACTGGAGATGCTCTTCTCCTCAGCCAACATCTGGATGACAGAAAACCACAAATAGCATTGTAATGTTTAATGCCATAGTACTGCAACCATTAATGCAGCAGATTACTTTATCAGGTAATTACCTAATGAAGATAATTTTAAGGTTTTAATGTGCAATTAATTTCTTTTTTTAATTGTATATAGAGAGTGAATTATTTTGGCAGGTATCCTAGTTTCACTAGTTTTCTGATTTAACTGACCTGGTCAAACTTTTTCTGCTTCTTCTCCAGGTTGGACACATTCTGTCTCTGGTTGTCCAGGTCCATCAGCGTGTCCTCAAGCTCCTGCTGCAGACGGTTTTTGGTCTTCTCCAACTTGTCATACGCAGAGGCCTTCTCCTCAAACTGGGTGTTTGCTGCCTCCAAATCTCTCTGCAGACGCTTCTTGCCTTCTTCCAGCAACTCAATGTTTACTGTCATTTCCTCTAGCTTCTTCTTTGAATCTGACAACTGTGGACAGAAGACTTTGTTAAGGCACAAATTATGAAGACAATAAATCTACCGTTGAGGTTTGTTCATCCTCCAATGTCTACGCTAACTTCTTAAGACCTCACCTACACTAAAATGTCAATGAAATCTCCCTTTGACTTTTTATTTCTGTTTTTCCATGGTATTTTCTGATTTCACCACCGACTTGTACTGTAAATTAACTCAGTGACCCCTGGTTTAAACTCTGACCTGGATGTTGAGGGTGGACACGTGTCTCTCCACATTCCTCTTGGCCTCCATCTCCTCTTCAAGCTGCTCCTGCAAGCTATTCTTGTCGTCTTCTGCTTGCCGCAGCTTTGTGGAGAACTGCAGTTTCTGACGTGTCTCCTCAGCCAGCAGTTCCTGTAGCAGCACACCAGGTCAAAGGGTCAGTGCTGTAATTCTGACCTACTGTCAGCAAGCGTTATGTAGTAGGTTAACTGTCATAGAAAAGGGCTACCTGTAGACTGTATTGGGGTTATAACACGCTGTTTCAGCTCTAAACATTCAGCTTAAAGTCCAGTTACCTGTGAGTCTTGGAGTTGGGAGGTAAGGCTGGTAACATCTTTGCTCAGTTTGATGTTCTTGCCCTCTGCTTCATTCAGTAAGTTTGTCACACTCTCCAGTTCAACCTTTATGAAGACAAAGATTTGGTTTCTGGGACTTTTTCAGCATATCAGTGTGGTAGCTATTAAAATTGCACCTGTTAAAAGTTTACAGTATTGATGCAACTAATGATGGTCATTTACAGTGATCTTAGAGCAGCGCTCTCCCAGCTCGGCCTTCTGCTTCTCGCTGTCGTTGAAGCGTGACTGCAGATCTGCCACCTGGCCTTCCAACTTCTTCCTCTTGTGCTCGCCGTCTTGTTTGGCCTGGGTGAGTGAGCGCACCTCTATGACTAAATCGGACGTCTCCTTCTCCAGAGCTTGTTTAGCCTTCTCCAGGTTTGACTTCACCTGAGGAGAAGAGAGAAAATACAAGATTAACATCCCGTGTGTTAGAATGCCTTTCAGAGACAGTAGCAATGTTATTAAACAAGCTAAATGTCAATTGAGTGTTTGTAACACTCTATGAAATAATGCAGGCCTACTCGTTTGGACTGCTCCAACTGCTCTGTGAGCTCCTCTGTAATCTGGGTGTGTTTCTGTCTCATCTCCTGTATCTGGGCCTCATGAGTCCGGTTCTCGTCCTCGATGGCTCTCTTCAGCAGGTTCACCTCCTGCTCACGTTTGGCCCTGGTTGGATTGATCATGCAGATGTTTGTGTAAATATGGGGAAGGGAATATGGGGATATTTCTGTTTCTTGGTTTAGTGCAGTGTTAATCTTCTCTTTAATATTTGTTTTCTTATAAAATAATTGTAATTTATCCATAAATCCTAAATATATAATAACTTTATAAAATCCCTTTGACTACACATTCGTATGTCAGTATTGTCTGACAGACCTTAGTTCCTGCTGTGTGGCAGTGGTGTCCAAGGTGTCCTCTAGTTCAGACTTGAGGGCCTCCAGCTCCTCTCCGAGGTCGCGTTTGATCTTCTCTGCCTTGTTCCTGGCCGCCCGCTCAGAGTCGAGGTCCTCTTGCAGGTCGGAGATGTGTCCCTCCAGCTCCCTGATCTTCTTCAGTGCGTTGTTCTTCTGAGCTGTCTCATCTTCTAACCTGAGAGGAAGAGGAGTGCATTGAGGAGGATATTTGTTAGCATGATAGGAATGGCATCCAAAGAGGGTACAAATGAATGCGGTACACAGGAGGTCTTGCTCTGCCTCGGCTGTACTGAAGATGAATTTGTAGATTAAATCTGTAAATGGGAACTATTTTCATAATTCTCAGGACTTTACCTGGCCAAGGCGTTCTGTAACTCCTCCTCCTTCTTTGCGAGCTGGGCTTTGAGGTCGGCAATCTGGGCCTGCAGGTCCGCTATCTGCTCTTGCAGGTCATTCGACTCTGCTTCCAACTTTCGCTTAGCCTTATCCAGCTCCTGACGACTCTTCTCTTCCTTTTTCAAGCGGACTGTAAGTACAGCAGCGAGATCACAATTAGCATGAGTGTTTTTCAATACTACTTATATACTCATATGCTCAGCGACAGCTGTTAATGCATGAGGGTGTTAATGCATGACAGCCCATAGCAGATTGTTACCCTCTAGTTCAGAGATCATGGACTCATGTTTATTTTTGAGCTTGGTGAGGTTCTTTGACTTTTCCTCTTCCTCTGCCAGGTTGCTACTGAAGTCTGCAATCCTCTCCTCCATCAGCTTCCTCTCCTACAAAACACCAAATAGGTAATCTATTTGCACAAATCTACTTTCTTCCTTCAATACTGTAACTCTTAAAAATGACTGACCAATTTAAGGGCCTCTCTGATAAATACCATTTTTCCATACTTACCTTTAGCAGCTTGTTGTTGTGGTCCTCCATCACAAGGATGTCGTCCTCAAGCTTTTTGATCTTCCCCTCACAGGTAACCTTCTCCAGCTGCAGCTTTTGGCGGGCATCTTCCTCCTCCTCCAGATGTTCTTCCAATTCCTACATGAAGAATACTGAAGCTTCAGTTTCTGCTGCTATTTCGTAAATGAGTATCAGAGCGTACACAAGTGAGCGTGGAAATGAGCGAGGTGACGCCCCTTACTTGCTGTATATAACAGCAACAAGAAACATTAACCGATGAACAAGAAACAGACCTGCATCTGCTGTTGCATCTTCTTCTTATCCACTAACAGTGCCTGAGCACGTTCTTCTTCTTCATCCAGTCTCGCCTCCATCTCGTGGAGGATTTCCTCCAACTCCTGCTTTTTAGCCGCCAGACGAACCCTCATCTCCTCGGCCTCGGCATACAGCTCTGTCTCTGCTTGAAGCTGCTCCTGAAGTGCGTTCCTCTCCTCCAAAACCTGAAGCAGACGGACAAGAAGCTTTACTGTCTCTAGATTTCCGGTAGGTCTGTAATTGGCTTAACCACTGAAAGGGGACATAAATGGGACCTTTGACGCAGTTTTAAATGGCTATGATATCAAGTGAAACCAAAAGAAAGTTAAGAAATGTGTATGTGTCATTTTGTCATTAAAGTAGTCCTTTACCGATGTGTGTTTCAATGTGATCTCCTTCAGTTCAGATTCAAACTTTAGCGCAACATCTTTGGCTTTCTGCAGCTCCTCCTCCTTCAGAGTCATTTCCTCCTCCTGTCGGGTCACTTGCAGCAGAGGCTTGACCTTTGGTTCAGAAGGATGAGCAACATCACATTTTTAAAGATGGGGTGAAGACAATGTAAGGCTCAGTTTGAAAATGTAATAATACATGGAGAATTCATTGTAAGAGTACATTAGAAAAATTAGAAAAACCTAAAATACAAGGTTGCACTGTGATTTTGTTGCATTGCTATGCAGAATGATTAGCTGACCTTTGTGAAGAGCCTCCACCACTGCCAGTTCCTTAGTTTGAGGTAGGCTGCACAGTTCCTCTGGATCACTTTCATGGCTGTGAGTTGCTGTTGCCTCTTAGCAAATGCCCTTTGAAAATACAACAGTGAAACCAATATATCATGTATAATACAAAGAAACGTGTCCTATTTTCTAATTTATAGCAATTACATTGAAGTACAAAAAAGTTATGAATGCCTCCCCCTACAGTTAAATAAAAGGGTCCAAAATACTGTCTAAAAGATGACATATTCATAGATATACTGAACTTTTGATCAGTGTAACACAGATACAATTTATTAGAGGGTGAAGTGTGTGAGGTTAGGCTTGTATATTCATACTTTCTGGCCAGGAAGCCTCTCGCCTGAGCCTGGAAAGCGATGATGACCACAGTGATCTTCAGATCTCTCTCCTCCTCTAGCTGGGCCAGCACTCCTGTGCGGAAAAAGATCTTACTCTGTCCGATCCTGTACAGGTTGGGGTCCAAGTCCAGATGCTTGATCTGCACAGACAGGAGATCAATGAGAGAAAGGAGGCTCACACAGGGTGTAAACGTTTCAATTATTGTGGATGGGAATTTTAAACAAATGTGTTTACCATGAGGCAGCAGGCTTGTTTGCCATCCATGAAACCTTTAGGGATAGCACTAGCAGCCAGAATCTCATAACTAACAGACGGGAAAGGGAAAGAGAGGTGTCACGCTTAGTATGGTGATACATGTTTACAGAAATATTATAAACTCTAGTAGCACTTTAGTGACTAAGCACTAAGTTAGTGAGTCTCCACAGATCCCACTCACCGCTGGCGAAACTCCTGGAAGACGATTCTGTTAGGAAATCCTTGTCGGCAGATTCTTATCCCCTCCAACACACCGTTACATCGCAGCTGTTCCAGGACCAGGTGAGCATCCAGCTTCCCTGCCTGAGGAGAACAGGATTTTAATTTTATTACACTGGTTTTTATGAAGGAAATACACATATATCACTTAGTACGTAAAAGTTACAGCACCATGTGGATATTTGTTTTTCTATTATATAATCGATGTCTTAAGGAATACATACTGTTGATGTCTAAGAAAAGCAGATTTTAAGCTAACTGCGCCAAATGGCAACAAAATAAAGTGCTGCATTTTGATTTACTGCATTTTATTTTATTCAAAACATACATCTGTATCTGATTGGGATATTTTTCAGGGTTAGAGGGAGCTGCAGTCCAGACAGATCACCAGTCTACCACAGAGGCCAACAACACATTTAGACTGGTGACAGCAGCCCTCCTCTAAGACAATATGACTGATCCAATGAGTTATTTTATCACCAAAGACACTGACTTTTTTCACAATGTCAATAGTCTGCATCTTGAAATGAACTTTGCCTGAAGAGGCACTCGTGTTAATGACTCTGCACATTTCTTTACCCTCTTCTCGTGGTTGGGGATGATGCATCTGACGAAGTTGGGCTGGGTGTTGTGCAGTGTGGTCATAAGTTTGGCCAGAGACTCCTTGTAGAGCTGTCCCACCGTGCGGAACATTCCCTTCTTGGTCTTTGAGGCGCTTGGCATGGAGCTGTCTGTCATCTTGGCTATTGTGTCAAGACCCACCACCCTGTCCGCTGAGATAGATAACACATCATTTTTATTTATGGAAAAAACAGTGTGATCACTCATATTAATATGGTCTGCTGGATCTAATGTGTTTAGTTCCTATTGTAAATTTAAAGCCCCCATGTGTACAATTTTCCCATGCAAATAAAATCTACAGTACGATGTTTTGTTTGTAGAAAAATGAGAGTATATAGATGGAAATCATTTTCACTGTTCACAATACCATTCAAGTATTAGTTATTCAAAATCCAAATGTATAAGTATCACTGCACTGACGTCTTTAATTCATTTAAGATGTTAACATGTTTCCTTTGCAAGTCGACAGTATACATTGAAAACTATATTCAAATTGGTTGTCTTTGATAAATCTTTATGTATAAATGTGACCCATTGTTGTAACATCTCACTATCTTTCCAGAGGTCCTGAACAAACTGGCTAGAGGAGTTGCTGAGAAGCGCTGTGACGTTGTCATTTAGAGGGTCCATGTTCTTTGTCAACCAAGATGTGGCATTATAGTCCACCTATAAACAAATCAGCATCAATGTTAGTTGAGTGTCACTGAAGCATTTTTGGCAAATTGTAATAAAAAGCAATATTTGTCATCATGTTACTCAAATTATAGCTCAATATGAAATTTTCTGTCCTCAACAGCCATATAATGCTTTCATCATATTGTACGCCTTCCCTCATACTCACTTTCCCAGCATAATGAAGAATAGAAAACTCTGTTTTGTCTTTGAGCTGTTTAGGTTTGGCGAATTTCACATGGCTCCCTTGTGTGTTCATGAGTTTCTCCACAAAGGAGACATCTGTAGCTTTGGGGAACCAGCACTCTTCATCCAGCAGGGCCAGGATGCCTGGAGGGTTGTTCTGCAGAGAATTTGAAGTCATTACAAAGTTTGGCCAAAATTCAAATGAATATACATCATACTAAATAACAAAATATCAGCGCTAGGCAGGAGAATTTACCTGGCTTAACCTATGAATAATATTGTCCTTTTAATTGGCCACTCACCGGTCTCTCGATGAGCTCAATGCAGGGCTGCAGGTCCAGGCCAAAGTCAATGAAGTTCCACTCTATGCCCTCCCTCTGGTACTCCTCCTGCTCCAGGATGAACATGGTGTGGTTGAAGAGCTGCTGCAGCTTCTCATTGGTGTAGTTGATGCACAGCTGCTCGAAGGAGTTGTCCTGCAACAACCAAGATGCATTATAGCATGCATGCCTGTGGGTGCCTTGAGTTTAATAAGCTACACAACAATCAGATCAACATATCCACACCTCAAAGATCTCAAAACCGGCAATGTCGAGGATTCCCAGGAAGGAGGCTCCCTGCCGTTTGGTCTTGTCCAGGGCCTTGTTGACTCGGCCCAGGATCCAACGGAACAGTCGCTCAAACACAGCTTTAGCCAGGGCTTCAATAGCAAAGTCAGCCTAACAAATAAACACATGCACAGAAAATATCATCTAAGAGATATGAGTGATGAAGTTGATTTAAACTCAGAGGACAAGTGTTCATTAAATGCAGTATTTGTTTTATTGGACTGGATTATGGTTTCACACAGTGCACTCCCTTTAGTACCTGCTCTTTGGTCTGTGCCTTCTGTACCACCTCTCTGCCCACTTTGATTCGAGGAGTGAGGATGGCTCGGGTAAAGTCTGTCACATTGATGCCCTGCAGGTGACACACCTTCTGGGCCGCTAGAGAGAAAAGAAGAAATATGTTGTTACACTTAACACAAGTATTTTTTTGTTATTTTCTATAGTTTGTTTCACCACTGTAGTTAACATAAGTGATTTTGTATTGTGTGAAATTGGACAAAGTTGATAACCACATAGTAACAAGTTTCCAATAGTGAGAAGTTGTGGTGTCTAACCAGTGTTATCTGGCATTGTTGCCTGCTCCTGGTTCCTCTCTTTCTTGAACTCAATGTTTCCCAGCTGCATGACAGTGGAGCACACCTTCAGGATATCTGAGACACAGGGACATGACAGTGTCAATAAAAACAGCAACCTTATTTAATCCCACTCCAAGCAGCCTATCCTACTGAGTTATCACTGGTACCGATTCTCTCCTCGTCGGTGAGGCCCATGATCCTCATGGCCTCCATGGTCTCTTCATACATCTCATCGTCTTGCTGGCCGGGGATCTGAACGTGGCCCGCACTCAGGAACCGGTAATTACTGAAGGGCTCCAGAAGAAGCTCCTCTGAAAATATAACACACAACGTTAAACAGATTGTGACTTATCATGTTAGTTAGCTGTTGTGAATCTATTGCTGCCATAGAATACCAATATTGGTGAGCAATGCACAGAGAACTTTAACTTAATTAACATGGTTTAACATCAGTGGCATTACATAAAGCTCTATGAGTCGAGGGAAATTTTGTGACCTTAAAAATACTTTTTAAACAAATGACAATCTGAAACAGTGATGTGTCAATTAGCCTGCAGTAACTGTTCAACAGGATGTAATATTACTGACATTATGGAGGCGAGTAAAGCAGTATATTTTAACTCACCACGCAGTTTGTCCTTGGCTCCGGCAATCATATAGTAGAAGATATGAAAAGCTCTTTCTGTCTTTGCTTGTCTGATACAGCGAGACTTCTCCAGCAGGTCTGAGAGTTTCAGCTGTTAATGAATACATACACACTCTGTGCTCTGAACAGCGGTTTAACATTTAAACCATATGAGAGTCCAAGTTCAATGGTATATTTTTGTCTAAACTGGTTTTGTGGTTTCTATTGTCTAAGTAAAAACAAATAAAAAACAATAATAATGTACAGGTGTCACTTCATAATACACCTACAAATTATGTATCTAAATACACATATTGGAAGTAATACGGAGTTGATACTTATAATCAGTGATATCCACCTTCTTTAAGGCCTTTGAATTTTCCTAATTAGTTTGCCTTTTGGTCCTTATCAAAAGCTGTTTTCCCAGAGTGAGTAAAACCCACACAGACAGGATACAAGTCTCAATATTGGCTCCAACAATGTAGCCGGTCACATCAAAGTTGATACGGATGAATTTACCCTGTGAGAGAGATAAGGAAAGAAAATGTTACATGGTGTAAAGGTGTAATTAAAAAAAGATGCAGAACATATAAATGATAAAAAGTTGTCTGGTACTCAGAATAATGTATAATATTCACAATGCATAAAAATGCATTGATGCCGCAAATCCTAAAGAATCATCAACTTTAAAAACAAGGCAAACTCACAAATCGGGAGGAGTTGTCATTTTTGATGGTCTTTGCATTTCCAAAGGCCTCCAGGATGGGATTGGCCTGCAGGAGCTGCTTCTCCAGCTCCCCCTAGTGACAAGAGTGAAACACAGGAACTTCACTGTAATACACTAATTGGTGGCTGGAGGCGAAGTGCAGTACGTGGTGACCGGTGGGATGAAGTGGTTCAGGGTGGGTATGGGTTGGGGAACGTTTATCAGAAAATGATCACTGATACAGCTATAACTAGCTGTGAGATGACAATATAAATCCTTACTAATCTTCTTTGACTTTATTCAGTATATTACACAACACAGACACATGACCTGTTGACTTCTCCCTCAGTTTTGAGAGAATTTTTTTTTTTTGAAATGAGGAGAAGCTGGTGTTGACGATGTGGAAGCAGAGAGGGAAATGGGAGAGTGAGGTTATGTTCGGTCAGATGAGGCATCCGAATAATGTTACATTACAAAACCTTTGATGAATCCAGGCAAACTTTGTATTCAGTGCGTCGGCAAATTGACAATTCACAAACAGATGCGATTTGCGTGACTGCAGGGCCTGCAGACTGGTGGGCGGAGCTGGGTAATGGTTGGTAAATGGGGCAGACACTCCGTCATACTGCATCGAGCTAATCCACCTGATCAAAGGGGTCTGTCTCAGCCTCGCTTCAAGGTCAGGTGCTGTAGATCTCTACCTTTAATACTCTCTCGCTTAAAAACACTCCCTTCAGCTCCCCCGTAAACGAGCTAAAGCCATGAAGCGGAGAAGGGCACACCTTGCGTTTATATTGTGATAAAAAATGGAGCAAGAACAAGAGATTAGATGAGAGATGAGAACAATGATGAAGATTAATGACATGTTCAGACATTTGCTAACCTTGTATGTATTGAGCAAGGCAGTAATTTGACAAAAAATGTATTAAAGTCATCAAAAGTCACTCTTTTTTAAATGTTTATGGCAAAAAGGGAATAGATACAGACCAGCTGAAGAGGTGCAGTTCAGAGCTGGCAGAGCAGAGGATCTTGTTCATTTAAGTTGCTGAGGAAAAGACAGGAGAGAAAAGAAGAAGAGAAATAGAGCACAGCAAAATGGCAGGAAAAGTGACAGCTAATGGAAGGGATTGTTCTTAAGATACAGTATAAATTAAACACTTAAGCAGATAGCTAAGGAGCAGTTGGCTGAGTAAAATAGTGCCTGAGGAAGAGAGAAAGTGAGAGCAGAGAAAACAGATCAACCCAATGCTACTTCAGTTCAGGGGAGGTCCATGGGAGCCTCAAGGTCCTACTGAGGGCAGCATCCTGGATAGCATTTGTTCTGAGGCAAAGACAGCGAATGAATCCTTCAACACCTACACCAACCCCACAAACCATCAATATCTAGTCAGGAGCCGGGACGCCATCTTACTCAGGCGTGATCCTGTCTGAAGCGAGGCCTTACAGAGGGTGACTGACCTCATTTTAGCTCAATCAGTGTGTTGACATGTCAATACAATCTCATGACATGGACGTTTTTAGAAACTTCACGTAGTCCAGCAAACGCTACAGGACAAGACAGCCAGCGCCGCACCTCAGGGCAAATGGCAGGTGGAAGGATGAGGAGGAGGGGAGGGAGGAGGGAAGGGGAGGAGGAGGGAAGGGGAGGGGGGGGGGTCTGTGTTTGATAGATAAGAACAGGAGATGGGCATGCTCACACTGTGCTCTTTGATCTGTGAGGGACCCTTTCACTGCCAGGGAGGGTCCGATCTCATCTCCGCTGGCAGTGAGAGGGTGTTCAGAAGATGACACAAAACTCAACATGATAAACCAGTTCAGGAGTATGCAACACTGGACGTCCTTCACTGAACATACGAGTGACTGCGAGTCAGTACTATGATGATGGTCATGCAGTCTAATCCAGCTCTTGTTGGGTAAGACACAGAAATGACGAATGTTAGGGTAAACACCTTCTAACTCATGATCACTCAGATTTGGGATCTTGACCCTTGGTGTAAGAAAAAAGATTACAAACAGAAAAATGTTTGGTTTTTTTTGGGTAACTCAGTGACACTTTCTTCATGCACTATTTCGAACCTAAGGAAGGAACACACACGAACACCACACACAAAAACACACTCCAGGCATCCCCCTTTACTCACGTAGGCAAACTGTGATCCTGATTGTTGCTATTTGGAGGAAATGGCGATATACAGGATTAAACTGGGCAGTTTCCTACACATTTTGAAGACTGAGGGAACTGGCTGACAGATCCTAACTTTTAATACAGCATGATCTCTTCACACAGATACTTACAGCACTGCTGTCCTTCTTGCCTTTATGTGAGGAGGCCACAACAGCCAGATACTGGATGACCTTCTTGGTGTTCTCCGTCTTCCCGGCACCGGACTCTCCACTGGAGAGGAAGAAGTGAGAAGGGGATTAAACGATGCAGAGGGGAGATTGTGGAAGGGAATGAGAGAGAACAAGAAGATAAGCAGCACTGACAGGTACTCTGTTCACAGTTCAATAAACCAGTTTAATTGAATGGAAATCAAGCGCAGCAGAGATAACTGGACCAACGTCCCACACAAAGCATAATGTTATTGTTCTGTCTAACACTCACTGATCCCTGTATGCCCACATCATTATTACCAACAATCAGGTGCATAATCCATACCTGCTTAGGGAAAAATATGACTTAAACATTTTAAAAAACAGCAAGATTGCCTTTTTTTCCTTCACATTTCTGCCTTTATTTGATAATAGTATAGAGATAGACAGGAAACATGGGGAGAAAGGTCATCGTATGACAGCAACAAAGAGGGTATGCACCTTAGCCATCAGACTGGAGCCAGGTTTCCCTTAAGTTTGCCTCCATTTCCAGCCTTTATCCTAAACTAAGCTAACATACTGCTGACTGAAGCCATCTGACTCTCAGTAAGAAAGAAAATAAATGTATCTCACAAATTTTGATTTATTTGTTGAAATAAATGGCTGCCTGTAAGTAGCACAGAACTAATTGCCTGACACTTACAAAAAAAACAGTGTGTACAGTATATAGCTGTTAGACACCTCATGCTATTTTTACAATGTTATTAGGAGTTAATATGATAGATTCTCTCAAACTAGTCGGAAACCTAAAAGTAAAGGATGTACTGTCCTTTAAAAGAAATGCATCTCAAACTTTTTCAAACATAAGCAAGAATACATTCCACTTCCAGGAAATGATCTTGGATGAAAGACAAAGTTGAACGATACCAGAGCCACCAGCCAGCAGTCCAGCACACAGACACATCCTCACACATGGGTCCATAAAAGGCATGGGATGCTCCTTGTGTTAGGGCTTGGCAGCCCTGAGAGGAATCTAATTACTCTGTCCTGTTCATCTTTGCTAAGGACATATGACATGCAGGCTCCTACTGTAGGGAACAATAAATTCTGATGAGAGTTTTTCCTCCAGATGGTCTATCTCTCTGTCTCACGTCCTGCTTACCATCAATGCAGGTTTCCTAATGATCCCACGATGATTTAAAAGCATACAATGGATATGTGTTATTATGCTTAATCATGATTTTGTGAAGTGTTTCTTTTTTTTCTTGAAAATGTTGAATATTATAAAACGTATCTGTTAAAAAACAACAACTACAACTCTTGTGCAACCTGTGATGGGATCTCAGGAGGCAATACTTGATACATATATTTTATAAAGTTTAAAACATTTATCCTCTCAGTCTTCTGAGGAAAATCCCTACAGTGTAGAGAGCTACATTAAGGGGATTCCCCCATTAATACATATGATGCATTCCAGCCCTCAGCAGGGCCAGAAGAGGTTGTGAATCTGCAGCCACATCCTGCCACTTTATCATTCCAGTATTTCACACGCACGCACGCGTGCATGCGCACACACAATGAATATTAGACTAAGGAAACTGGTGACCCTGCTGAGATGAAATGTCAACATCTCAAAAATGGATGTAGTTGGCTCCTTGCTATTTCCCATGGCAAAGTATTGCTACTGTGTGGAGGAATTTAAGGAATATAGTCACTGCTAGAATCACACTCTGTGTGAAAAATGCACTCAGTGACCACAAATACAGCAGAAACCCCTGTGAAAGCTAATGCAGTCCAGTCCATGCTACATTTTTGTTGACACTCTATTAGAGCATTGTCACTTCAGTTATGTTTTTCTGAGTTTTTACAAGAAAGCTAAATTATTCCTTAAAAACTCTTTTTGGTATGTTGAGGCCAATCTATGCCCTCATTCTGTATGTCTTGTTTTGTTGCTGTGGTTTGCAAGTAGAATAGATTATTTTCATTGACTTTTCATTGAATCTAATAAAGCTAGGTTTAAAGAGAGAGTAGTGACCTCTTCAAATGATGACATTTCTGGAGATGGCAGAAATCCGTCTACTCATCCCATCATTTTGTCATAATTCCCCACCTACAATGTACCACAGTGACGGGATATTGCCATCAAGTATACTACCATGTATTTCTGACCGTTGTAATCTGGTTGGATCTGAAAAAGTGTTGACTTTTGTAATCTAGGAAATCCCTAAAATGATAGTTACACAAGTCTTCCATGACAACTTATAAACAAATATTTCTGAACTTCATGCTATAGAGATGAAAGGCCCTATGATGGATTTCTGTAAAAACAATACTGGCAGAGAACACAGTTAAAGAGTGCAGTTAAACACATGTGCACGCACACAAGCAGGAGGAGAGTGTCATACATGACATTCCATGTATCGCACCAGAAACGTTTATACCATATATGGCTCCATAGGCCTGCTCAGGCTGAGACCAGCTGTAGCTCAAACTGAAACCTTAAAGTGACTGTGTGGACCTGCCTCTCTGCCTCCACAGAGAGGCAGAGTTTGCATTTCAGCTCTACCGTATCATATCACTTTAAGTAGATTTAAATAATGCTCCATGTACGTTTTTAGCATCCAACAGTCATCTTTATGTCCACAACTGCATGCTTGTACACCATAATTTTTTTTTTATGAAAAAAAAAAGCTTGATAGTAGAGGAAATGGTCTCATGTGAACTGCCATCAGTACTGTCAATATAAAGCAGAAAGAGCCTTGAGGAGGAAGAACTACTGGGACCACTGGATGCTGAGAAGCAAAGGTGATGGAAACACAGTGGAAGCCTCTTAGTGAGCACAGTTAGGGTTTAACTACTTTTCTGGATCAAAAAGCTTGAGACAGAATCATTCCTAGAACTACTGTAGGCTACACACTGCAACATCTAGGCAAGATGCTCACTGGATTGATTCTGATATATTAACAGAATCCTCTCATTGTGCAGGGCATGGCTTTCTTTTGATGGAAATTAGCCTATTTCATTCAAAGGGCTACTCCGGTGTTATTGCCAGAATAATTGTTTACGTTGTAAAATATTATGTCCATTGATGCTTTAGGAATAATCATATTGTACTGGGTGCCTGTAATGTTAGAGAAGGCAAATCATATGTAGTGCCCCTAATATCAAAGCAAGACGTTTGGTTGGCTACATGTCCATCTCAAGATACAGGCAACAATAGTAGGCTAGGCAGCTAGCAATTGTGATTAAAGTGATTTTATCAATATCTTAATGTAGATTATTGACTGTAGTGAACTTAGTGGAAGAAGAACACATTGCACTATACGTCAATTTGTGCAATGATACGTGCTGTTTTATTTTTGCTACTCATATGTGGTCTTTCTCTGCTTGTTTGATTTAGTGCATAAATACCCACCCTCTTCGAAATTATCCTCCCGATGACGTAAGCATGCAGTACATTTTTAGTGAAAACGGACAGAGATAAACACAGAACACAAGCCGGTGGGATGTGGAGTACATGAGAGTGGAAAATGAGTTTGTGGAGAGCAACCTAGGTTGCAATGGTCCCTAGAAAAAGTGTGAAAATATTTGAATTGAATGACCTGAGCATATATACAACCTTTATACAAAATGTGAAGCCTATGAGGCCACTAAAACAGAAAAGGACATTGTATTAAATGGTTAATAAATAAAAAGTCAAGTTCAGGACACTGCCGGACAAAAGAAGGTCGTTTGTCCCTGGATGTCCAATGCCCCAGTCAACGTTCTCAATAATTAGTTTAAAAAAATAAACAAACAAACTGGAGCCCAAACATTTGGAGATCTAATCTGGGTCTCCCATCAGGATGCAGGGCATACTTCCTGACCGAGGGTCTGAGAGGAGAGGGAGGCCACAGCCCTCTGGGACCGATGTGAACGCTCACCCAGTTTGGCTCCATTTAAATACAACACAATCCACTACAACAGAATCTAACAAACTAAAGACTTCCACATCCAACCAGGAACATCCTTCAAAATATGACTGTATTATGAATGATTTCTTGCAGGCTGAGGCTGGGGGCTGGCAGACCAGAGAGGTATCTCAACCCTGTGTTTACACAAGCATTATGTAACTGTTCTTCCACACATACACACAGATATACACAGCTGCCCTCTTTCTAACATTAATGTGATGTCCAGGAAAAAGATTAAGGAAAGAAGACAACGGGTGAGTTTGGAGGCGACAGATTTTTACTTACGTGCAGAGAATTGACTGGTCCTCACGATCTGTAGAAACAAAGCAAGTTTATAGTGTTAGTCAAATTTTATGACTCATTCACAAACATAAAGCATGATTTTTTTTTAGAGTCCCATTGAGATTAAGAACCTCTTTTGCAAGGGTGACCTGGCCCAGACAGGCAGCAGCATATAAAAAAATACAAACACATAGGTAAAGACAAATAACACAGAAAACTAGTAAGCTAACATTTTATAAAGTCATTTTAAATCATTTTACAATCTAAGATCATTTACATATTAAGGCATCTGCCTCTAAGTCTTTCTTTAAAGTATATGATTGTCCGGATCACTCATAAAGGCATAAAAATTATGTGGTGAACAAAAGAATCTGCAATAACCAAAGTACAAATATGTAATTTTTTTTGTTTTCCCTGAGGATGTACTGTATGTACAGTCATGCACAATAGCTCAGTACTCTACCGTACATACCACATGTGAAACCACAAGCCTTTCTCCAGGAATAGAGATCAATCTAGCGTTAAACTTAAGACACCAGCTGGGACTCAGTTCAAGGCTTAGAGGAGGTTGTATGATTTGTGGAGGCTCCCTCATGCCTAAAGAAACATGTAACTCACACAAATACTTAGATTTTAACTATGAAAATCAACTCTGAATGTGCTGAGCAATGAGTCATTATACCATCTCCAAAAATACTCTTGGGAGAGTATGGTGAGTCCTTGTAAGGCTATTTTAGAACTGTATCCTTCAATACAAACCACACCTGGGGGAGTACAGGGAGTACTGCTGTTTTTGACACAGGACCTCTTAGCAAATGACACTTGAGCTCTAATGCAAAAATGATGCAATGTGGGAACATACAGTGAAGAACGTTATCCATGTGCAGCTTCATCATTTTCATGCTGTGATTCATTAATCTGTGTGTGTATGCACAGGACAAACACACACACACACACACACACACACACACACACACACACAGTTACAGTATGCAGCCTGCCCTGAACTGTAAACTACCATGGATGCTGTTTCACCATTTGGACTCTGACTTTGGCTGCTGTTCCACTGGTTCCATTCCTAACATACACACATAAAATGTAGCCTGTTCCCTCTCTGCACTTCCTAATTAAGGCAGATGGAGAGAGAGAGAGAGAGAGAGAGAGAGAGAGAGAGAGAGAGAGAGAGATGGCCAGAGTTGTGAGCTTTTGTAAAACATCCAAAAACAACACTCAGAGACTCGGAGAGAAGAGACAGTTTCTAGTCACTGCAAAATATTCAGAACATTTTTAAAACTGATTCAATCATGTAAAGTAAAACCCAAAATTTGATTACATGGGTGTGTCAATGTCTTTGCACCTGTTTGCCAGGAAGTGTAAATAAACTGGGAGCACAGAAAACAACACATCAGTCATCTGCTGCAGCAAGACATTATTCAAGGGACAGCAAACTCCCTTCGGGAATTTCACATTTTTATCTCCTGGACATCAAAGAGTGAGCGAAATTTTTTGAGAAATGGGATCTCAGCCAAGACTGCAGGAAGATTGTTTCAAAGCTTAGGAGAGTTATCTGGATTTGCAGTAGTTATGCACCACTTCCACTCTAACATGTGAACTGTTCATACTATGGCACTCAGTGTAGAGCACTGCGCATCATTAGTCACTGCTTCATGGGAAATCTCACTAACACATCAACAATAAAGCATTTATACTGCAAAAAGAAAAGTAACCTGAAGCTTTATAGCTCTCTTTCAATATACATTATTCTTTGAAGCAGCTTTTAGACTCAAAAACAAGCCTGATAAAGCAGATTAGGATTTAAATAATGAAATACATATTTATTACCTCTCTCTTACAGTTTGCCTTTATCTTTTCCTTTGAATGTATTAACTGACAATGCATGCTTGTGCTGCTGAATTCATTGTCAGGTCGAAGCCATATTTTACATTTTAAAACTGAACGGGCAGTCCGAGATCTTAAATATCAATTCTCATTTCATATATCACGAGAAAATGTCTTACTTGTTTACTCTAAAAATAAATGCAGCATTCTTTTCTATGTGTACATTGTGTCCTGGGTGGTAACAAGTGTGTGATTCTCCCATAATCTGAAAATGCTCTCCAAGTTGCAGCTGTATAAATTCTTCTGCAGGGATGGGCTGAAGAAGTGTAATCCAAACACCCACACAAACATCAATGCATCTCCCCTTTCTTGTTTACTTGTGACACTGTGTTTACACACCATAGCTTTAACGCTAAATACAATAATTTCCTGTGTACCGGTCTAGTGGAACTTAAAATCCTCAAATGTACACATATTAGTGACAGTTGTATTCTTAAAGTCAGATAAACCATTTATCCACATTATCAATGACCCAAAACACATTAAGGATATTTATAGTGACAATGCCAAAAGAAGTGAACACAATCTGATGTTATAACATCTATCCACAGATTAGAGATGGATATGGTTGCAGCTTCATTTCTTAGACTTCTTCTCTTCCCATTTGTTATTTCTATGAGCTTCCAGATTTTTGTCAGATATCATTTCACCAATTAAGTTATCAATTCCCTTAAAATGCAGAGACATTAACTTGGAGAGACGATCTAAGAAATGGACCAGATCAAAAGTTAGCTCTCATAGTGTATCTGAACACACTTGGATAGCTTGTGGGTGGGTTGCTAAAAGATAAAGAAAAAAAAAAAAAGACATTCACTAGAAGTGATCCATCCAATCTCTTCTGTCATGTCGGCCCTTTGCTGTCTGGCTGGAACCAGCAGCATTATCATTAGTTTGAGGTGAGTACTTGACTAAACTTAAATAAACTATCAGTTTTCGCCGCTTTCTTTGCAGCCAGAGAGGTTGGGTGGTATGGTTTTAGAAGACTAGTTAACCCCAGCTCTCTAAAAAATTACTTCTTAACTTTACTGTTAGTCCTGTCCAAAAATCCTGCTTCATCATGAAACTCATCAGAATCTGAATCAGACGAATCAGAGTGAGCTTTATTGCCAAGTAGTGTTTTACACATACGAGGCATTTGCATTGGTGATAAGGTGCTACACGTAGACAAACATAGAGTTGACATAAATAAATGTATAAATATATAAATATAGAATAAACAAATGTAAGTATGCGAATAATAAAATAACAGAGAAAAATAATACAACTACTTACAGAGAAATAACAATGTGGCAGATATATGTGCAACAAACCAAAGGAGAGAAGTACAATCTCAAACCCATTTAATTGACCCTGTAAACTCTCCTTTCTTGTACAAGAAATAGTTTTTGGTATTTACACTGACCAAAAAGGAAAAAAATACATTCAGAAGGTTTTAAGGAAGCCGAGCTGCTGAAACAGGAAATGATTTACTGCCCTCCACCCATCTCTCTATCCAGATGTCAACCCCTCTGAGAGAATATCCTCACGTCAACATGAAGTCCAGTGGGTATGACCCCCTGGAAACACACGTAACAGATTCTATGGGAAATTAGCTGCTCTGAAGTCGTACTGCTGCAGGGTTATCCAAGAGCCATTTACTGTAAGCGTGACTCTGCCAAGGCTACTATCGTCACCTCTACAAGACACTGACCCCCAAACATGCCATAAAAAATCCTTTTAGATAAGATTTTTGTTCATATTCTGTGACCAACTGTGTAATGAACTTACTGCAGATAGTTGGAGCTACAAAGTTGACTTTGAACTGCATACTACACAGTTCTGCATGAAACTATCAGCTTGACACCAGCTTGTGGTTTTCATTAACTACTCTGTCAACATGACAGACATAAATGTTGGCAGCTGTCATCACCCAGACAAAAGCGAGACTTTTGACAGCTGATTCCACAGCTCATCTACACCGAACTCTTAGAGCTACTGGCAAGCACTTAAGTCAGAAATCATAGAAAACATATGCCAGCAGCTTGCAACTGCACACACTGCGCAAACAGCTTGCTTGGTTATGATTACACCAGCCGTTAAGTTGCTCATTCATTTGATTCAATCAGTTAATGGATGCTGCAGCATGTTAACAGGATGTACTGGGCAGAGCGTAACTGGACAGGTTTACCAGCCCTTCCCAAACTAGAAACACACAACACTGGACACACGTTTTTGTAGTTCCAGTGTATGTAGTTTGCATGTTTATGTAATGTGGGAGAAACCTTATATTACAAACACTGTAAGAAAATGAACTCCACAAAGAAAGGACCATCCTAAAGAGATGGCAGCGGGTGAAAATATCCTACCTTGCATCATGTTTCTGTAGGCATTATCAGTGATGGAGTAGATATGAGGGGGGACTTCATGCCGTTTCTTCCCTTTGTACATGTCAATGATCTTCTCTGAGTAAATGGGCAGCATTTTATAGGGGTTCACCACCACGCAGAACAGGCCAGAGTAAGTCTGAGAGAAAAGATGACAAGGAAGATGAGCACGAGTGAGGACTTTTTGTACATGTTTGTGGTTTTTTATTTAGTCCGGAGGACTAAAACAAGTCTGGGATAGAAACCTCTGATAAAGACTGAAATTCTGCAAAAATCCACAAATCTGAGGACATTTGGTTGTGACATATGTTGGGTCTTATTTAAGGTCTGTATTTGCATAAACATTTATTTCTATATTATAGTTAAAATTAGAAGATTATGTTCAAATTAGGACTAGTGATTAGGGAATCAATAAAGTCAAATTAATTATCCTCAAATATATGTCACAGACAAATGTCTGTGTACTGACACATTCTTGGGGTGTGAGTAAAGGATTGTGGGAACATTAACATGGTTTTACAGTATACTCACATAAATAAGCCCAGAGAAGTATCTCTCGCGGATATTGTGCAACACAGAAGCTTCGTTCAAGCAGGTGAGCTCAGCCATATCCTCCACCTTGCTGAATTTGGGCGGGTTCATCTTCTGGATGTCATCCTTGTTGACTGTCACCTTCTTGCCATTGTCAGCCAGCTCCACCAGCACCTCGTCGCCGTGCTCCTCCTTGACACTTGCTGCCTCGAAGCCATGCTTCTCCGATGGGATCCACACCAGCTTCTTGGCCGACCAGTCCGCCTGAGCCATGGGGCTGTTCAGGAAGTCTTTGTCAACAAAGAGGAACTTCTCGTCCTCGCTTGGGGCCTTCTTGGACATCTTGGGTTAAGGTGGAGGGCCAACTGTTGGAGGGAACAAATTAATTAGACGTTGGAAAAGAGTGAAGAAAGCCAAGACGGAAGGGCGGGGGAAAGTAAGGAAGGAAGGAACTAATGTAGGAAAAAACAAGGCAAGAGGGAACAAAGAAAAGCAGGAAATGTATAAAGATGAGAGGGCAAGAAATTAGGTTTCAGCAGAACATTTGACAGGACATGCTATTGCTGTGATCAATTATAAAATAAATAATTTGGAGAAACATTTCACAACTCAAACTTCATAATGCACATCATAGATAAATAAAAACCCAGCGGCTACGATTCTGTTTTTCTTTTTGGGGTAAAAAGACAGGAAAAACAAAGTTTTTGCCCAGGGTTAACTAAACACGGCAGTAAGTCATGAGTCTCTTAGTACAGGAGGCCTTCTACTAAAGCTGCCTGTGATTGTAACTCAAAGAGTTAACATGTTTCATCCATCGGGGAGTTCCAGAGCGCAGTCATTCTCACACACATCCACCCCCTCTCCACCCTTCACTTTCACACACGCCACAAGGGAGACGCACAAACAATTCCCCTCCCTAATTTAGATAGAAAGATTGAGGCTGGGAAATTGATACTAATTACCTCTGTCACAAAGATATAACAAAGACCAGCACATTTTATCAGATTTATGTGAAATATCCAAGAAGCATTAATGCTCACTGGCATTTACTTATACTCAGTGTTTAATTGACAACCATTGTTTCCATGTCTTTCCCCCTCCGTCTCTCTCTCTGCTAGGAGGCTTCAGTCTCGTGCTGTGATGACCATATATGGGCCGCTTCTCTGTAGCAGGACTCTTTTCTGCGGACCTAAACAGCAAGGCAAGTGAACTCCCAAACAAAGCCCATATAGGGAATAGTATGTCTCTTGCTGGCCTCGTCGTTTACTCCAAAATGATAACAGCGAGGCAGCGAGCCTGAGGGGGGCCCTGGGCTTTAACAATCATGCTTCATTTGGGCCCTTAGCGGCATTCACTTTTAAATGCAACGTGCAGTGTAAGTGTGCAAGTGTCTGGGATTCAGTAACGTCTGGGAGTATTAATTGTGGTGTGGGGTACTGTGAAATGCAAACAGGAATAGGTGCAGGAATTGTTCCTGAACCTAACTTGTTATGCACTACATGTCTGACTCTGTCACCAAACATAATTGATCCAGTGAGTCTCATACTACACTTAAAACATATCATGATGTTGATGTGTCAAATTAGACTGGCCTCTGAACTACTGAGCAGAAAACTTAGTGGTTCCTGGATTCCAGACAATGAGTCACTCCTGTACACCGGCTGTTAATGCACCCTATCTCCATCCCTCTGTACACTGAGACTGGCACACACTTTAACTGAGTGGGAACTATGTAAAAAAGCCACTGACCCTCCTGAGAAAGCCTATAAATGTACCCCAGGGACTAGCCAAACCAAACCACACAGAAACTACTCTGCATAAATATTAACTTGAGCTATTTGTCAAAAACTGCAGAGCTGGCAGATAAGTCCAGTGAGCTAGTACTGAGGAAACAGGGACCAGCTGATGCTTTGATGATCAGCTATTTCCGCAAGGTAAAAGTAAACAGACTTTTCCGGACACCCCCACACCCATTCTTAAGTGTATGCAGCCAATCAAGGTCCTCCTTCTCACCCCCTTTAACTTCCCTCACCACTGTGCCTTAATACCTTTCTAAAGCCCCCCCCCCCCCCCCTTCTTTCTGTTGTGTCAACACAGCTCCCAGCGTTGCACCCAGCCAGTGTATCTTGACAGCTGTGGGGTTGACAGGATAACAGGTTGATACAGACTGACTGGAAATTCAAGAGATGACAAGGGCTCACAGCCATCACAAGTGTCTGTTCGACACCTCATGCATCATTTGCCATGAGACTAAACTACCCATACTCCAATTAAATTATGTGTTTAGTCATGCCATAATTAAATACTGAAAAAATAATACTACTTTTTCTGGCCTGCATAGTTCAGTGCAAACCACAAACTCAAAGCTGTATCACATTTCTGTTAAGATGATTAAATCCTTCCCTGTAATTAGATATTGTCTGAGAAGAATAAAAACAAATTCAAATCTATGATGTGTCCAATAATGATTACTTAATTTTAGAATTTCTATTTAAAGTAATAATAATAAATAAGTGAAAATGTCACCCTGGAGACTACTTGACCTTTCTATTTGTGGGTGAAAGAGATTGACCTACAGGGCCTGTGAATGATTTTACTCATTTCCTCTCTTGGCTGTTTCACAAACATTTTTACTGTTATCATCTTGGTATTAAACCCTGACACATTAGGATTTCCATGCCTTTATACCAGGATTACAAAGTAAAAATAATTCAACCGTGGAGACTAAAAGAGACTAATGACACTTGGGCTGTCCCATTAGAGAAAAGATCCTTCTTGGTCTCCACATAACTGTCCATTATATATACAAATTTGGCAACAAAATAAAATCTCAATACTTCCTTCAACCTTTAAAGGCATTCAGCTTATAGCCCACTTGTCTTGGCATTTTGGCAAAATGTGGGCACCTTTGCCTGAATCAGTTTTTCATGTTCAATGAAATCTTGAAGTGAGAAAATCTTTAAATGAGAGTAATGCTGCTGTTTCTTTGGGCTAATGCACATTTTGTAAGAAGACTGACTGACTGTTACTAGACATTAATTCCCATAATTATGGAGAGAACAAACAATAAATAATCTCTTTCAAAACCAACACAGATAGGTTTCACTTCTTTGCATCTTCAGCCACAACAGTTCGTCAGACAAGCAGCTTTAAACAACCATATTTGGGAAACAGGAAACTCCATGGTTAGAGATATTCAGACCAAACTTCCTGTACATGCAGCATTTTTACAGTGTAGGCTACAAGCAGTTCACTGTCTAATGCACTTGATTAAAAACATTTTTTTTCGATGAGTAACGATGAGTAAAGATGCATCGATGCAAATGCACACAACGGTACAGTCAAAATATGATAAAGCTAAAACTAATAATTTTCTAGCCTAAATAATGTTTAATACCGCTAAAGGAATATTAATGTTTTTCTAGTTTGTTCGGTTTCCATTCGTCACCTTAAAAACATATAGTCCTCTATTTCAAATGCAGTTAAAGTTAGCAAAGTGTGTGAGGGGTGACAAGTGCACTAAGCTACAGCATCACCACTCGTGCAACGACGCTCTCCTGTAAAAGATAACGTTACTTACATGATGTGAAGAAATTTGTGTTCAGGGGAGCTTCGGATTTGGAAAGTTCGGGTTTGGCGTTGACAAGGTACTCCAAAAACGGACAGTCCAAATGACCCCAGTCAAATTCAGAGTCTTACCATTTAAACAGCGCACTGTTGCGCGAGGGTGGAGCTGCACGAGCTGGCCCTCCTCCTCCTCCTCCACCAGCATCGTCCAGCGGCAGGCAGCATCCATTAGCAGGGCAGGAGGCAGAGGACATGCGCACTGCGGATACCAGCAGTTTTGATGAAGATACAGTTTCAATGAAGAGGTGCTGAATGGAGAGTCCTGCAGATAAAATGTTGCTAAAAATTAAACAGCCAATAGCCTACAATGAAATAGGAATCGATGTAAATTATGAATGACCGCTGTAGAACACAAAAAGTTGAGGTATTTCCACTTTGTTTTCCATTTTATGCTACTTTACATTTATGCTAGCTCTAGTTACTATATTCCACGTTAAGATTTTACTTGCAAAGCATATTATGAGATTAAAATGTGATGTGATGTGTTTTTATAGATTAAATGACCCAACAGTGTAGCATTTTTTTCTGTTTAAAAAATCAACATTAAAATACTGCTTACATGTTAATTAATCAGTAACAATAATATGTAAACAAAATATGGTAATATTTCACATCAGGGTTCACGGGACTTTTGGTACTTTAAATACATTTTGAAGATAAAACCTATGTACTTTTACTTAGGTAACATTTTGAATGCAGAACTTTTACTTGTAATAGTTTTGTCACAGCAGACATTTTTACTTGTCATGCGAAGATAAGCACAGGTGTTACTAATAACATTTATGGTGGCTCTGTTCTATTTAAGTGTCCCAGTTAGCAGTGACAGAGTGACAGGAGAGCCAACATGCACAATGGACTTCAACCATCTTTAATGTATTCAGTTTTAGCATCTAATGTAATTTTTGCCTCGCTCAGGCTCATACAATATAAAACACTAGAAATGCATCACTATTATATGATGTAGACACAATCACTAAAAACTAGTGGCTACATGCTCCAATCCCACATCCTGTAGGGTTTACAGGTTATGCAATTTGTTCCCACTCCTCATAAGGCAAGCTGTTCCCAGCACAGGAATCCCCCTTTACTGTGACCGCTCCAAGAGATTCCCCCAAATACATAAGTGTTTCTGTGTGTGTGTGTGTGTGTGTACATCCCACATGTCTTCTATCGTTACGCACATCACATTCCACTATCACAAACAGTCCTCCATCCCCCTCCCTGCTGCATCCCCCCTGTTTCCAGTCTCTTTCCAATGGAACTTCCTATATAAGGACACCAATCTATTTGCTCCAATAAATCAAGCTTCTGGTCGATAGCCGAGGCCTGTTTTGTGCCAGAGAGGCACAGCACTGCATGTGTTTGTGTGTGAGTGTGTGAAACTTGATGACAGACCAAAGACCAAAATGGAGGACCCCAGGGTTTCCTCTGGCCACCATCAAGGAGGCGGGGTGGCATTAACAAAGGAGAAACTAGTGTTGAAAAACTCATGGAGAGACAGGGTGAGAGACAAAGCAGAGGGAGGGATGGAGACCTAGACATGGAGGAGGAGAGGAGGAGGAGGAGGATGAGGGAGGGAGGCAAAGCAGCAGATACACTGAAGAGAGAGGTTGCAGTGTGTGCCATATAAGGACAGTGGGGTCTGTACGGAATCTCGCCAGCTTTCTGTGTTACTTTCAAAGTCTAGCACAGGCAAGCACCCCGAGCCCAAGTGACTAAATATGGTCCAGCAGCAATAGCATTGTTCAAACAAACAAAGTTTTCTTTACCTGTAGTTAGCTGTGACAGACAAATGATTTATTGCATGTAAATCTACAGTACAACAAGGCAACTAGGGAATGTGCTGTCAGTCCAAGAGGAAGACTACACAGTATGTTAATATAAAATATTTATAATATGTCTTGTTGAAGTATGAAGGATGCTTAATAAAAGAGGCTATTTACAGTTTTCTGCTCTTGATCTGATTAAATACACAGAGACAGTTGGATGATTTTTGCATTGCACTGAACTTTGTGTCACTGCTTCACTCTCTATGCTAATCCCCACATCATTACTCTATGACTGCTGTCAGAAAAGGTCACTTCTATATAGTTCTCTTTAATGCGATGTGTCGTGATCCATGCCAGGAGAACAGAGGTTGGGAACATAAACAACTTTAAGTGGAAGTATGAGGGCACCGTGTGCTGACAAAATTATTCTGCTCTACATTTTGGCAAGAACATTTGTCCATCCCTGATTGTCTGCGATGGAGAATAATGTCTAAGTGATTCCTCAGAGCAATGCAAAAACCCACGAAAAGTCTACAGTGGCAAGGAGGGGAGAGGGCGGTGGAGGTGTACATAGATAAAAAGTCTGGGTGTAGGATGGTTAAATCAGCAGTGGTCAGTGAGTCCCATTTGAAAGGAATTAGACAAAATAAATACATCTAAATAACATATATATCTAACATATTAAAAAATACATGACTAAATTTCGACTGAAGTTGCAGGACTCATTTATGAAGTTCATCTCTTACAACTAAACCAGCCATAATGACAACAACAGTAAAACAGGTAGAATATATAATAAAAACAATATGAACTGTAATGCAGAGATTTCTTACAAACAGTATATTTAATGTTTTTCTTCACCCTCATGTCCATAGATGGCCATCTATTGGAGAGAAAATGTGTTTATAGATATGTTTGACCCTCGTGGAATGCAATTGCATTCTAATTTGAGCACAGGGGCAAACATCAGTTCACTCTGCTGCAGTCAAAAGACCACTGCATTCAATAGTATTTATACAGCTGTCTCTTTCACACACAACTAATTTATACAGTGGAAGAGAAATGCTACCTATTATAGGGCAACCTGCCAATTGAACAATCATGTGCCATTGTTCAACTTCCTCCGCTTATATAGCCATTTTCAAGAGAACACTCATATCTGGTGCCAATAAACTGGGTGCCTCGGGGCCACAGCCTTTAAGGGCAAAAAAAGGTCTGCGCTAAGGAAACTACTACAAATGTCCCAGATGAGGCTCACTGGGACTCTATTTTCAGCACACTTATGCACTAAACAACACATTATTGTTATTAATGGGACTAAGAAGCAATAACTTAGGACTCAGTATTAAGTTAAGTGTATATTACATCTCGTTACACAAACTGTGCTGATGGTAAATGGTTACATTTTATCTTTATAGCTACTCGCTCCATAAGTGGCACGGGTAAATTCAGCAAAATACACCGTGCGCTACATGACCTCATACTTTCAATGAACTAATTTGAGAGCTATGACCTCATCTATCAAAGCTTCTACAATCAAGAATGAGAGATGCAGATTTGGCAGAGGAGACAAGATAAATAAACTTTTAAAGCCTCAAATTATTATTTAATTCCTAGGCATGGATTATGTTCCAGATGGTAGAAGGGGTGCAACTTGTGTCCAGCATCAGTTATCAGGCTGAGAAATAAATGGCCAGCCCCATAAATAATCAGTTTCAGAAACTCAGGACTTAAAGTCATGTGTGATCAAAAAAAACGTTACCTTAAATGGTGGCAGAGGTAGCGAGATGCAAGAGTATGGGCTTGTTGCTGTGGATGTTTGTATGTGCAGCACTGAGGCTCCATGTGGTGGTTGTTCCTTACTTGCCTGACAGAAAGGTGTCAGAAGGACCCTCTTTCTTTTCCTGCACAGTTAATATACTTTGAATATTGCTATCTTAGCTATTATGGAGGTGATAAGGTTCCCAGGCTTCGGAGAACACAGCAAAACATACCTCTTAATGACCATGAGGTATCTGACAATTACAAACAGACGAGGGTCAAGTAGGAAGTAGTAGGAGGTAAATACTTCTTAGACCGACGGGAGCGACATGGGTTTGGCTGCACAGACCAACACAATGAGTGGCAACATGTTAAGACAATCACAGGAAAGTAACTGAATGTCAATTTAAAAATCTTTCAGGCGCAGGTTATTCAGCTATTATTTAACTGTAAGGTGATGAAAACTACGAGGCACATGCTCAAAAGTTTGTGCTGTGCTTCCAAATACAGTTCTGATTGCAGGCAGTACTCTTTGTTTATTTTACAATAGTTCTGAATAAAAAGTAATTGACATAATATAGTAGTAAGTAGTAACCACAATATTAATGCAATTAAAGGATTATTATGCAGTTGATATATCCATGACATCTCTGTTCAGGCTTTTGGCAGCAACTGTCTTCAGCTTTATCTTTGGTGATTCCTGCCACCATGTGGCAAGCCAATAAAATAGCACAATTGATTTTAATTCAATGTAGTGCATAAATATAAAACATTTATTGTTCAACAACTAAAACACAATATAAAAGTAACAAACGTGTAAATTCAAACAGAGAACAGATCTAGAATGCTATTTAAACTTTGAATTATTCAGAGAACAAGCAATATGGATTACTGTGAGCAGTACCACCATGACTGATGCTAAACCTGTTGGTAAAGGCAGATAAAGGCCATCTGGAATCATTGGCAACTTACAGTATAAAGCAATACAAAGGGTTTGTGCCTTTTTACCAGCTCAGCAGAATGAATATAGTCCATGCTGTAATGCCTGTTGATTATACTCCAGTGAAAACACGGTGAAAAATCATGGAGAAAAGGATTAAAATCCAACAAGATGCTGCAACATTTCATAATTGGAGTGTAGAAGCATCGCTTTAGTCCAGGACTCAGAGCATTAACTTTTAGGCATCATGTCCAGGTACTGTGTTGCTGGCACTAATACCAGCTGGCAGAGAGGCACCCCGCAGAAACACCTTTCCACCATTATCACTGCTGTTCACGAAGTGGCACACCAAGCCATAGAGAAGAGGCCTGGAAAGTAAAATTATGAAAAGGAAACTTTAACTTGTTATAAACATTTTTCTTCTGGGACTGAAAGAAAATGGATTGACTGACAAGCTCCTGGACCAAACAATCAAACCCAGGTCATAATGGTCACATTGGTACATGCTCTATCCAAATGACTCCCCAGTTTCTTTTAATCATGTGTTTTACGGTTTTCCCTGATGGTACACAGAGGTAAGTATGAGGGAAATGAAACAGTGATATGAAAGTGACACAAGCCAGGCTACAACATCTGGTGCATCTGCTGAGCTACATATGCCAAGCTAAGACCCACCAGAGAAATTCTAATTTTTTCACAACACAAGTTTAAAGATGAAACTATGACTATGGTGATAACTCACAGAGCTTTTGAGATGATTACCCCATAACTGATCATACCCCCCAGAGATTCAGTACATATTTGAACACTGTGTTAGACAGCAGACTGTACAGGCTTACACAGACTTGGAGCTTGTATCCTCTGTGACTTTCAGCTCATTTGCCAGGAACTGTCTGTCCAAGGGAGCTTCAGGTTGACCTGACTCTGAGAAAAACAAAGGAGAGCTGAGTGTAGAAGCTGTTACACAGAAAACTGCAGCTGGAATCCAACTAAGAGACTTTGTCGAGTTTAATAATCCTGCTGCTATCCATGAACTACTCCATGATCCATGATCCATGATCCATCCAAAAACTACTGACCATAAAGTGATCAATCCAACAGGATTTGGGAGGGCCTAATCCCAAATATCACCCCCCCCCCAGAAAACACTAGTTATGCTGGTATGTTTTTTTCCACCAACCTGCTGTTAGTACTGAGGCAGTGTATCTGTACTTGTTGAACTCCAGGTACTCCCGGATGAGCTCGTTGATGAGGAGGTTTTCGTGGGACAGTGGCGGACGAGGTTCACGCTGGTCATCCAGGGCGCTGAACACTTCTGCCCGGATGCGAGCCTTGAGCTGGCCCAGCACACCACGGGACTCCAGCGTTTCCCTCACGGCTAAAATATTCAGGTTTTATTTGATTAAAAACTCAGGTGACCAAATAACCGGGAGCTTACGATGAGTTGTGGTATCTAGTTATATTCAGCTACCTTACATTAACGTTATCGTTTGCCCTACAGGCTGTTGCTTCTAACAGGTACCATACTCCACTCATTAATTTGCTAATTTAATGTTCCCAAACGTGCTGACAAAGATATAGACCTCTTAAATTATTACTCAATATCGTACCAGAGTCATTAGAAACCACTCTTTAAATCGGAATACATGTGATTATTCGGGCTGTCTGGATGTCACAGTCTTCGATTAAAAGTAAGCTAACTAACTTAGCTTGCTAACGTTAAATGTAAACGTAACGTTACGGTGCAAAGTTGACGTGCAATTCAAGACAAAATCATGTGGTACCTATGCTGTATGTATATAAGCCGAAGTGAAGTGTGCATTTTAGCATTAAAGAAAGATCAGAGTCACTAAGCTGGCAACTAAGTTAGGGCCACTTAGCTATCAAAACTGTTGGATTTTTGAATGGAGACACGTAACGTTACACACAACTTAGCTAATCGGTGTTACATGCAATTTGACTAACGTGTGCAGTAAAATGAGCTGTCGTTTATCTACTGTATTTTTATTTTAAGACTGTAAAAAAGTACTCAAATTCATGAATGAATGAAAACGCTTACCGCACTTCAGTTCAGTGATGGTCGCCATTGCAACATGTGTGTAAACAAACGACGGTCTGCCGCTGTTCATACCCATAGACTTCTGCCATCTAGTGACTGAGATGTATAACTACAACTAAGAGGTTCAGGAAACCCCATAGTCTGTATATAAAAAGGGAGACCCCAGCCATGACATTCACGCTGTTTTGAAATATGTACAAATCTCACACCATTCGTCTTCCACAATTTTAATACTTCACACTACTCTAATCTATTATGTATGTATGTATGCATGTGTAAAATGTCTTTATTGTATGATTAATAGAAGACAGTCAAGCTGAATGAATGTGGATTCAGTGTCAATCACATCCCTGGCTGTGTGCATAAAAAATTGTGGTTATTCAAACTTCTCTTTTCCTTTGGTACAAATGTGACAATGTTAATAAGAGCTGTGGACTTGGGAACTGAGATTTTGATTCAAGTCAGACTTACAGTAGGCCCAAATCACAAAGTAAGGACTTGATTCTTGATTTGAATCCATGGAACACGAGAATGCACAGGTCTTAAGTTTCGACCTGTTTGCCCTGCACAGCTTGCCTTGCACTTTGACTATTTAAATTAAGCATGTGGCAGGTTAGGACTTTGAGTCAGCTGACACTAATAATACATCTGCAAAAGAAACGTCCTCACATGCTGTGTTATTTCAATGGCCAGCTTTCAGAGACCTGAAAGTCGTGTATCTTTACTTGGGATTTGCTGGTGAATACTTGAGACTTCCTCTGACAGATGCAAGACTTGGCGTGCAGTTGCTGCAAATAACTTCAGACTTTAATATGCACCAAAGTTAAGATTTGATATTAATGCACATATCTCAGTCACATTACCACAGTTGTCAGCTGTCCCCAGCCTAATTTACAAAGACATTCAAGTATAACCGTATTATAGATTCAAATCAGTTTTATTGTCCAGCATGATGGATGGATCAAGACAGTACATTAACAGTAAATTGTCAGTGAAAAATGAACAAGCTTGTTATAAAAAGTATAAATATAATACAATCCTCAGAATTTTAAGGACACTTAATACATTTTGTCATATGACATAAATAAACTACAGGGTTTCTCTTACACTATATTGTCTAAACCAGTAAGACAAAAACAGTAAATTTCTCTTCTCTTTGAAAATATCATAGGGTTCTTTCTTGATTTGAGAGTAAAGGTCAACGTGGACTATTTACAGTGTGTCATGTCAGCACCAAAAGAACAATACAGATTATTTTCTTCTTGTCTGTGTATATGTGTATGGCCTATGTAGTGTGGTGTAGGCAAAGACACAGAGATTTATCACCATTGTTTTGAAGAGGCATTCTCCTCATTCATGGTGGTTTTCACTACCGGCGTCAGGTTAAATCTGACCAGCAAGGTCTCTATTGACTTTTTACGTGTTTACTTTGACAGAAATACACAACAGCCACAACATAGTTGGACGATTGCTAATGTCTTGGCTCATTTCAATGTTTTTCTCTTTACCCTGACATATAAAAACTCTAAATTGGCTGCTTCCTGCTGAAATTTTGAAGGCTTTGTAAACCTCACTTCCCCTGTGTTTGCCAGGGTGAACCTTTTTGAAGGTTAGTGTGTCAGAGTATTTCCTGTCCCAGTTTCTGGGACAAGACGACAAAATACATTTTTATCAATTTACAGTTACAAAACTGCCTCTTTTTGGTATACAAGGCTGAAAAAAGTTTGAGTAAACATCAACATTTAAGCCTGAGACAACATCAAAAAATAGCTCTTGTGCTTTATAACACTTACAAAAACTACAAAAATAATATAGCTCCCATTGAAAAAGAGAATGAAAATCCTTAAGATGCATGGAACTCTTTCATTCCAGTTTAATCCTTTCATGGAATAAATTGACTCCCCTACTCTATATACAATAATTATAGCTTTGAAACTCTCAACAATCCACTGTAGCTTCCTTTTGAGTGTTCATCATCTGAGGTTAACAATGTCTTTTCCTGACTTAGGACAGCTTGTCTGTGTGTGTTTATATACCAACATATAGGGCGTCAGCACCTGCTCTTGAGATTCACTGACAATGCCCTCCTGGAGGGACGTTTTAAGCTGCCACAAAGCTTGGAATGGCCCAATGTAACGTATGTTTGAGAGCCACACAAACAAGGTGCCACATCTGTACACCAGGACACCAGCACCATGGTACGAAGCCCAGTGAAGACCTAGACCAGCCCAGACTCCCGGCACATTTGGTAAAACTGTCCCCGCTGTGCGATGAGGTTGGCTGGAGTGTCCATCTCAGAAATGTGGCCTCTGTCCATGACGATAACTCTGTGAAGCAGCAACAAAGGAGGAAGACGGCTTTTAGATGCTGCATTCTTTATGACACCTTTATGACAGCATTTGGCTAAATGTCATTAGTGGATTGTAGGGCTGCGACTGAATATTACTTTCTTTAGAAAATCATATAATTTTTATAAATAATTTTGTTTATAATATGTCAAAAATGAGAAATGTAGGTTACAGGTTCCCAAGGTAATGCCTTTCCTTGGCTTACTTTGTCAGACCAACAGTTAAAAAAAGGTATTCAGTATTACAGTGATGTGAAACAGACAAAAGCAGTAAATCCTCAGATGTGAGAATCTGTAACCATCAAATATTTGGTATTTTAAGTGATAAATGACTTTAAAATACATGTCCTTAACGCGTTTTCTGTCAGTCCACTAAATACCGCAAAATATCGACTCCTTAGGAGACTGTTATGTACCTAGTGTAGTCCATGATAGTGTTAAGGCGATGAGCAATGGTCAGGACAGTGCAGTCTTCAAACTGTGTGCGGATTGTCGACTGGATTAGTGTGTCTGTCTCCAGGTCCACAGCAGCTGTTGCCTCGTCCAAAACCAGGATCTTGGTTTTCCTCAGCAAGGCTCTGGCCAGGCACACTAGCTGGCGCTGACCCAGACTACACAGACAAAGGGGAGTTGGAAAGAGAGGGACAGAGTCACATGTTAGATTCTATCCTGTATGTATCCTGCAGCGTTGAGTGGATATCCCTGTAATGATATAGCAGTGACTGACAAGGCAAGACAATGGCTTGTGGTTTATCTGTCATATCAGTGTACTCGCTTACCTGAGGTTTTCTCCTCCCTCTGAGCATTCATGGTTGAGTTTGTCAGGCAGATTAGAGACAAAGTTTTTGAGGTGAGCGAGCTCCAGTGAACGCCACATCTCCTCATCAGTGTAGGTGTCAAAGGGGTCAAGATTCATCCGGAGGGAGCCTGAGAACAGCACGGGGTCCTGGGAGAGAGGACAGCAGATGTTACACATCACCAAACTGTCCAGATTGGTTTCAGGATTAATACAATTTAGAACGGCTTATTTCACACTGGATACGTCTTGCAGCTATTGCAAACAGTTTATGTGATGAAAGCCAGGGCTCAGTTTCTGTTATTACTACTGTCTTACCTGAGGAATGATAGTAATGCGGGATCTGAGGTCATGGAGTCCGATGTCTGCGATGTTGACTCCATCTATGAAGATCTTTCCCTTTGCTGCCTCTAAGATCCTGAAGATTCCCAGGGCAAGCGAGGACTTCCCTGCTCCTGTCCTACCGACAATTCCAACCTGGAAAAAAATTTTTTTGTCAGAATTTATGTAAGACATAAGTCTGCAGTTTAAGCAATTTAAGTGATCCAGGATTACGACTGGTAAAGATTGCAAACAGCTTTGATCATTCAAGATGACTCACCCTCTCTCTTTCATGAATATTCAACGTAATGCCCTTCAGAGCCAATTCAAGGCCTTTACGGTACTGCAGCCCGTAGTCCTGGAACTCTATGGTACCTCTCTGGGGCCATGCCAGGGGCAAGGAGCTGCCCTCTATACTCCAACTGGCCTGTGTGAGATAATAACAATGTTTTTTTTTAAATTGATGTTGGATTTTGTGTCCTGGGCAGTGATTTGATGCAGTACATTTTGTGAAATGTAGCACTGAAACCCATCATGTATTTGTGTCTGTGTATGTGGTGGGAACACTGACCTCTTTAGCAGTATCAGCATACTCATTGACTCTCTCCACAGAAACAATGTTGTTTTCTACATCAGTCCAGGATCTCACGATCCAACTCAGGATCCCAGTCACCTGCAATATCCAATGCAATGAGGTTTGCTTTAAATCGTTTTCTCTCCTGCACTGAAAATGCATTTGCTGACTGAGCAAAGCAACACAACTCTATCCAGTTTAACCTCTAATTGCCACATGCAACATGCAACTGGAGTGACTTCCCACAATGCTGTGTGGTCTATGAAATTGGCTGTCTTTAATTTTCATAAGTCGGGTATTGGGACACCTCCTGGGCTGCAGTGTGGGAATGTGTGTGTGAGCGTGAGTGTGGGCAGAGCCTCTTACCTGGAGGGAGTGTGACACAGCCAAACCAACGATGCCTGGGCTCAGGGTGTTTTTACCCATCACAGAGAGAATGGCAGCAGCTAAGACCACACCATTGCCAACAAACTCCAGATTGACTGCCAGCCACCTGTGGATGTAACATTGATTTAGCTGTGGGAAGGCTAGTTTCAAAAGGTGTCCTAATTACTAAAGCAAGGAGTAATTTTGTTTAACAATTTGACATAAGGCAACCGTGTTAACTCAGTTAATCATTACCATCCATCACAAAATGTAATTAAGCAAATGAATGTATAAATTAAAGTTAAGCACATTATAATCATCACATATCATCTCACCGGGTGGCCACAAATCGCGGGAAGTAAGAGGTCTGATTGAAGTCGACCCTCGCATTGGCCTGCTGAATGAATCTGGGCTGCTCACCAAAGGCCCGGATGACGCTGGCGCCCTGCACCGTCTCGTTGAAGTGGGTGTAGATGGGCGAGCGGCTCACAGCTTCCAGCCTCCGCAGCTGACAGGATGTGGCGACGTAGAAGCTCTGTAGCCCACAGTGGAAAAGTAAAACACCAACTTTGACGAGTGAAACCAAAAGGGAGCACTGAGGGCTTTCCCATAATTCACAGTGAATGTGTGTAACATCTATGTCAGCAGGTGGGGAACAAAACACAAGTGAACAGCAAAATCAGCAGGGTTGGTTTTGGAGCCCAGAGCTTTCCAATAACACACTGTAATGGAACCCAGCTCTTGCTAAGCTGCCTTTAACTCTCAAAGAAAAATCCAAAATCAAAGCCATTAGGGTTGAGTTTAAAAACGTACCTGGACAAAGGCGTAAAGAAAAGCAAGAGGCAGGATGATCACGGCTGCAAAAGGCGTCGCCATCAGCACAATGATGCACACCTCCATGAGTTTAAAGACATAGCTCAGCATCATCTTCAAGCCGTCGGGGACCATGCAGTCGATGGCATCAATCTCCTTGGCAAAGCGGTTAAGTAGGTTGCCGCTGGGCGTGCACTCAAAGAAAGACATCGGAGAGCGCAGCACGTTGATCAGCAGGTCCATGTGCAGGTGGCGAGAGGCGATGATGCCGCAGATGGAGATGCCAACTGTTGTACCAAAGATGGCGACACCTGGAGAGAGGGGATAGATGTTTAAGTCAGAGCGTAAGGACGATTCAGTTTTACCATCCTGTAGTAGACCACCTCAAATGAGCATCAACATTTCAGTCAAATGGAGCTCTTCTATTTATCTTGTCTAGTCTTTTTTTATACTATGATACTAACTGACCTTGTACAAAGCCCAGTACACCAAACACGGTCAGTTTGAGGTCAGTATCGATCTGGGTGCCGTTAACAATAGGATCGTCAGCCCACATGCTAAGCCAGTAGTTGTAGGCCAGTGAGGCGTCCTGCTGAAAGGCGTACAGGAAGACGATGGGGATGATGATGGCCAAGCCGATTGTCTTGAAGTACTTCTTGTACATCTCCAACTTTACCTGTTGAGGAAAAACACAAAATAATGTGTAAACACTGATATTACCTTTTAAGTTGATATGGTGAACAGTTGCCTACTTGAACATCAAGCAGTTATGGCACAGCCAGTTTGGTCCAAAAGAACTCTGCAGTTAGCTCTGTTTTACTCTTCACCAACTCCTTAAGGAAATAACTGGCTCATTAATTGCTAAATGCATCACTATGTTTTCCCACCAGTTGCTAACTGTGTGCGTCTGCTGTTAGGTGTTGAGCAGGCAGTGTACAGTGAGTCCAACAGCTGCCTGCTGCAGCCGGAAACCACACTATGAGAGCGGTGAGAGTGAACCAAAACAGCAAAGCCAGACAGCTAAACAATGGGACACTAAAAAGCTGTATAAAGCTGAGGCGAACTGCAGAGTCAGGTGATCACTATGAGCAACCCCTACCACATACAAGTGATCCATTGTTAATATAAAAATGCTGATTCATTCAGCTTTGAAAAGAGAAATGTGTGAATAGATTTTGGAGCAAAAAGGTAGTGCCACTAATTCCCAATTTCCAATAACCACTACAGGTGCCATCAAGCCATTTACAGCCTTACCCTTCCAGTTCGGGCTTTGTCAACCTCGGTCAGTTTGCCCACATCCTCCGGTACTTGTTCCAGGTCTGTTTCAGACACAGGCTCCATATTCTGCAGGTTGGTATTTGTGGTGTCACCCCTAGAGGATACCAGACCAGTCAGTTTTTTAGATAAGAAGTTTGGGTTGCCAAACATCCTTTTGACAGTTTTACAATGTACACGTTTGTTTACACACCCAATAAGCTGCTCCTGCGACAGGTCTCTGGAGAAGGGCATGAAGTCGACCATGCTGAGACGAGCATTTGATCTCCTGGAACCAGCTTCAAGAAAGGGACGCATTATGATCATCAATCATTTTTAGACTGATGTTGATTAATATTAGTCTCATTTGCCGCCCTCTGTGAAGTTTATTTTATTGTATTTTTAAAAAGCTGACAAAAATCAATAAACAGAACTTTGTCTTTTGCATTTTTTGCAGAAATGTTTTCTCACCTCTCTGTATAGCGCTCTCTTTTCGCTCTGTGCTGGCGAAGGTGTGGATGAAGTCTGCAAAGGCGCCATGGCGGCTGAGGAGCTCCTGGTATGAACCACTCTCTGTGATTTCTCCATCTACCAGGACGAAGATATGGTCAGCTTGCGGCAGGAAACTCATCCCATGGGTCACCAGGATGCGGGTCTGTGTAGCAAGCCGCACAAGTCAGGAAAAATGAGATGTAAGCACAATTCCACACTAATTGGAGGCTTTCTTGAAAACAAAAAATGTCAGCAAAGTCATGGTTTCCATATTATGATAACAATAGCGCAGTTTACACGCCTGCACGCCTGCACGCCTGCACACCTTGTTGTAGGTGTTGTGAAACCATGTTTTGACTTTTTTCAGCTGAATTGAACAGGCTTAATTGCACATTGCAGGTTCTGTTAGATGTGTTACCTTATCTCTAAGGACACCTTTGGGTCCAATGACTTTGTCAAAGATGTGTTGACCCACATGTGCATCAACAGCAGACAGCGGATCATCCAAGAGGTAAACATCAGCCTTTCTGTAGACAGCCCTGGCCAGGCTGACCCTCTGTTTCTGCCCACCTGAGAGGTTCAATCCCTGCATGGACACAGATTTTACAGTTTAGATAAAACTCAGAAGATTTAGAGACAAAAATCATGTAATATCCATTTCTGAATTTCCATACCTTCTCTCCAATTTCTGTAGCATCTCCAGCAGGTAGGATGTCCAGGTCGGGCAGCAGAGCGCAGGCCTCCAGCACTCGGTGGTACCATGTCTTCAGTTTCTCACGGCCAAATATGATGTTGTCTTGGACTGTGGCGTTCTGGATCCAGGCCTGTTGGGGCACATATGCCACAGAGCCCTGCAAAGACAGATGTCAAACGGGAGGCTGTCAATATTTATTAAATGAAACCACAACTATGAATAGAGCTTGCACATGGAACATAAGCTCAGTACCTTAACAGCGACACGCCCACTTCTTTTCTCTGTTTCACCGAGCATGGCGGACAACAAAGAGGACTTTCCACTGCCCACGTGTCCGACCACAGCGACGAGGGAGCCTCGCGGCACATGGACGTTGATCCTGCCAACAAAGATAGGAATTTTACCCCAAGTCTCCTTCTGTTTTTATTATAGATTTTGTTTTTTAAAATTGATTTTTCATAACTCATACCTTTTAAGACATGGAGGGCCCTCTGCAGACCAGCTGAAAGTGCCGTTTTCTATCGCCACGTCTTCCCCATCTAAACAAGAAAGAAAGATTGAGGAAAACGAACAAAACCTGCAATAAACACTGAAGACAAGACGTGTTCTTTCAACCTGAGCCACAAACAAACTTTCAAAACAAAATTCCCCCTTGAAGTTACTCGTCAGGGTGCAGCCTGGGCGTAATTACAAGTGAATTTACTTAATCATACAAATTACAGAGCTGTTGCTTTTTCACAAGCTGTTTCAGGAAGTGTTGACAGATTACAGACAGAGGAGTGCAGTCTATTTTTTTTTATTCCTCTATGAATCATATGTCTGAATTGATGCTGTGATTTATGTTCACCCACTAAATGGGAACATCCTATAATTACCCTGTCTACCAGTCAGCCCTGGACTCAGAAAGTGACAGTGCACATGATCCATACAAGGCTGTGGTACTCCACAGATATAAACAACAAAATCTTGTGGGCTGCTTGTATTGATTATGACTATGATTTCAGGCAGGATAGGGAACAAATTGTGGAAATTGTATAGTAGTATAGTAGTATATTCATTCAATGCAATATTTTACATATGGGTGGGGTTCTTACCAGAACTCAATGGAGCCTTTGAGACATTGTCCACTTTGAGTTCCTCTGAGCACAGGTACTTTCCCAGACGTCTCAGTGAAACCATAGCCTGAAACAAAGTTAGTGGTTAGTAAAGTGACCTATATCCATCATATGGGATCACGTAAATATAGCTCATCAGGCACCATAGATTGAGTAAACAACTCAGCAACCGTGAGTGAAATGTGACCTACCTGCATAGTCGTGCTTATAGCAAATGGAAGCTGGCTAAGTGGAGTCTTCAGGATGTTGATCAGAGCCATTGAGACAAACACTTTCTGTGCATCCAGTACGTTCCTGTCATCGAGCGTCACGTAGACTCCAAACATAGCAAAGGCAATCTTGGTGGGGGCCAAAGATGCTACATATTACCTTTACAGGCAAAAACTTGTGTGATGGATGATCTTTAAAGACACAATTTTAGGGATAAGGCAAAGTCTCTAAGTGTCAATATATCCCATTAAAAGACCACAACTAGCAACAATGCATTAGTCTGTCTCGCAGTACTCTCTGACTTCCCCGCCCTGTCTGTGGCACTCAGCCCCAAGCCCCTTTGTTCCTCCTGAAGACATGAATACCAAGTATATAATTTCATCATTTGCCACGTTAGCAGCTTGACTCTGGGGATGGCAGTGTTGGTCTGTAGGTTGGTCGGTCTGAAGGTTCAGTCCAGACACAAAATATCTCAACAGCTGTTGGGTAGATTAAGATGAAATTGGACATTCATGGTGCCCAGAGGATGACTCCTAATGACTTTGGGGATGCCCTGACTTTTCCGCTAGTGCCACCATGTAGTTCGCATCTGTGGTTTTCAGTTATCGAATGGATTGCGATGAAATTTGGTAAAAATTCATGTCGTGTCGAATAAAAATATTAATTTGTCCGATACTTGGGTTTATGACCTTTTGAGTAGTAGCTCTTTAAGTTTAGTGTTCTTACCAGGAAAGAAGAGGAGTTGAAGGACGCAATGGAGATGGAATAAAGGATCTGAGACTTCTTCAGGGCTTTGAGCTCCTTTTCTCTGTGGCCCAAAACCTGCTCCAGGAAGGCCTTCTCCCAGGCATAGAACTTCAAGATCTTTATTCCATTCAGGATCTCATTCATCAGTCTGATGCGGCCGTCCATGAACTTCATTTGAACCTCCTGTCGAGCAGACAGAGTTTTATTTATTCATTTATTTTTTTACATTTTATCATTAAAAAATAAAACTATCCTGAGCTGAAACTGGGGCACAGTGACAATAACCAGACCAAAGCAAATACATGCATTTGTGAACATGGGTTTGTCTGTTCTTGTTACAGCTGTAGTTTTCCTAAACATCATGGAACTTGTTTAATTCAGTAAGAATTTATTGCTTGTTACATTTGAGTGATTTTTATGACAAGGAAACAACAAAGGGCCAGGGATGCGGTCACTGCATTCAAGACTAAGTTCGATTAAATTGGCATCCAAATTTATAGAACCGTCTGTTGTTTTTCCAAAGAAATGAAAAATTATGTCTTCCTACTGCCCACCCTTTCCTTTCATTGTTTTTCAAACACGTTATATGGGGCAGACATCAAAAGGACAAGAGAGAATGTACCATCCAGGCCAAACACCCACACGGCTCTTCAGCCACTATCTAAACCAGCTGTGGCATCCCTGACCTACAGTAACATGCCAGATGTCAGGGATAGTGTGAAGGATTCCTGTAAGAGCTTTTACCTGCAGCTTGCTTCTTTTCTTTGCTATGAATCCGTTTAGTGGAAAAATGAGAATGACAGTGGCGATTCCTGCCAAAGCTGATGGGCCAAGATGCTGAATAAAACAAAGAATACAACAGTGTCAAGGGCTTTTCAGTGGAAATGCAGTTGTGCATGAATGGGCGGCATTGTGAAAACACTACATTTCGACAAACCTGCCAAAGGAAGAAGAGACAAAGAGCAATTTCGATAGGAGCCAGCCAGACAGCGTTGAAGTACACCACAAAGTCCATGAGCTTCTGAGTGTCTGCTGAAACCAGATTCACAATCTCGCCCACAGTGCAAGTCCTCCTGGCAGCGCTGTTTATCACCAAAGACTGGATTGACAACAAAAGAGACAGAGACATTGTAGCCCTCAGTGCACTGTGTACAATATAAATTTACAACCCCGTAAAGATTTCAGAGGATCATTCATCTTAGGTAAAAGCTGTTAATCATATGCTGTGTACTGTTTTCCTGTCTGGAAGGCGGGACAGCTTTTGTTTTTGCCATTTGTGACATAATTTATGTTGCGTCAAGAGGTTAGCGGCTACATGTCCATGGATACAGAGTTACCCACCTTCCTGTAAACCAAGCCCATAACAGCTGTCTTCACTCTCATTCCCACGGTGAAGCAAGTGTACATGTACTGATGGTTGAAGAGGGACTGGAGACAGCACAGCAGGAACATCAGAGTGGCGTAGAAGTAGCCTTTCCACAGCGGAGCATCTTGGTCTCTCATGAAACCCAGAAGAAGACTGTGGAGGAAGAGAAGTAGGAGATTATTACTTTATGCTTAATCAGGATATTCAGCACACGTTCCAAATTTTGAGAGTTATGACCACGCTGTATCAAAACCCGACTTCTATGTATGCTTTTCCCTGGAAAGTGGGGAATGATACAAATCACAGCAGACACAGGCAGGTTTTTACTCTGTCAACATGATTTCTTTTTTTCCCCTTTTTTAAAAATTGTGTTTTGTCATTCAATCTGGTATTATTTGACTTTCATCGTGTGCCTTAAACCAATGGCCTTGAGCGCCGCTGTGGCTGCCGGCTGACTGGTCCACACAAAGTAGCTCGGGTTGCACAACAGTGCTCAGCTTGTGGCCGGGCTGCCCTCGCTTGGCCAGCGGCTCCCTTATTGTGGTCCGACTACATTTCTGCCATTTAGAGCCTCCTCTCCCTCTCTGCCTGTCCTCGTTACTGGAGCACAGAGGGCTGTGGTCTCGTCTACTTTTCTTGCTCACAGCTCTGTGACCGTAATTAACACTTCCACTGATTCGGTGCTGTGCATCAACATTGTGCATCAACAACATTCCAGTCTGGCTAGTGGGATGGTGCGGCGGGTGGCGACTCAGCCATGACCTGTTTTCACTGCTGCCAGCTTCTGTTATTGTTTGGTTGTCTGTGTCACAAATCATTGAAAATAGGACAATGAAGGTGATATCTGAGGTGATAACCAAGGAGTTGTTTATACATCTATCCATCTACACAGTGTTTTTTCGTTTCTGCTAAACCCGTGTTTCTTTACATTGTCATACTAAGAAATTATTATCTCTTTAACTTAAATCTTCAAATTGTATGAGACAGTTCACTCCAACTCCAACAAACACAATTAAACATATTTTACTCTAGCAGTCCACCCAGGTAATTTCAGTCTGTGCTGAGGTAGCTGTCCTTAATACAGTGCACTCAATGCCCTTTGGTTTGTGGGAGTCCAAGCACTGAAGAAGTTATATTTTAAAAAACTCAACAACAACATCTCTTTCCAAAGATAATGACATGGTACTTGTGATAGTAACCTTCTTATGAGCAGTTTTTATTGGGAACGCCTTGTTATCAAAGCACAGCTGCCTGATTTCTATCTGCATGCAGAATGTGCAAACATGTACACAAGAACATTTGTGGATTATCTTGTTATTTTGGGGGGTGTCTGCACCACAAACCAAATTCCCCTGAGCTTACTGGGTTGAGATAAAACTGATATCTCCAGACATTGGCAAATCACACCGCAGCTGTTTGTTGCCAGATTGCCCTCATGGTGAGAGCAGATTTAGGTTTTGGTGCACCCTAGCTTTTAGTCTTACCTGAGCACCTGGGGGATGGCGAACATGAAGGCATCGTGGAATATGATACACAGGGTACCGTTCAGAAAGTATGGACCAAACTTCCTTGCCAGCGTCCTGAGCAGGAAGAAGCCAGAGCTCTGCTTCTTCTGCAGCTTCCTGAGGAGCTGAGCCTGGTCTGGCAGTCTGCTCCCCAGCGCCACACCCGACGCCAAGGCCTTCTCCTGCCTGCCAGAGGGAGAAAAACGCAGTTACAGACAAGACAGCTGTGTCCGAGATGGCCCAACATGGCGCTGGCGCCTTTTTATGTCTTTAATGTAAAACAGACTATAAAAAAAACCTGTTGTTATTCGTACCATCACTGATGGACTCAAGAATTCACCAGCAGCAGTAAAAAGCATTGTTCACTGACATAATTATTGGACTTAACGATAGATCTTCAAAGCGCTGTTAACAAGCTTTAAAAACAACACAGAGCTCTTGTCTTGAAATTATGTTACTATATGTCCTAAAGGGGCTCCTTTGGTTTAAGTCATGCTCTGCTTGGGTCATTAATTCAACCAGCACCATGCTGACATGTGGCCACATTGCAGTAAAATGGAATTGATTCTTTGGCTGTTAAGCTGTGACAGTAGTGAGAGATGTATGGTGGATCACAAGCCTGTGGCAAAACAGAATAAACCAGAGGAAACATGACAACATGTGTTTGTCCTGCACATGTCTCTTTCATGCAAATATTGGCCTTCTGCTGCGCATGAAACAACTATCAGTTAATAAATCTGAGATTAGTCAGCTGATCATAACGCTCAGAAATCACACAATGTCTTGATGGAGCTGAGGAAGTTATTATTTTACTCAACAACTATTGGATGGATTGCCATGGAATTTGGTGTTCATAGTTATGCCTCCTTCAGGAGAAACTGGTAGCATGTTAGCCTTGTAAATATGACATTTTTATTAATTAATTATTTCTGACTCTTTGTTTTTAATCTGTCTTTTGTGATTCTCCCAATTTTATGAGCATGCAATACTAGCTTCCTGGGGGTAAACTGCCAATTAACAGTTAATCGGGAGTTCTCACTTTTGAAGTTTGGCACATTCAGCTGTCCAGTCCTGTTCCAGCTCAGAGATGATCTTTTGGGACGTGTCTTCCTCCCTCAGGGTCCACAGGTCCTCTGCCACCAGTGGCGCGATATCCTTTCACAACAAGCCTGAGGAAGGAGCGTGGAGATGATTCACACATGATCGTCAACAAAAAACACAAATTATTGTAAACAAGTACAAACTGTTGCTGTAGTGAGTCAGCTGAAGCCTAAAAATGAAGGGGTTTTGAAGAACCATCTTACCCAGTGAACCACCAGAAGAGAATCTTTGACAGGAAAGAGGCATCTTTCACTGGACAGGGATTCTGCAACAGATTAAAGACCAGACTCACTGTTGTTTTCGCAGTAAATCTCACAGCGTTTAAAGACTTTCAAGACATACACAGCTTCACTGAGGCTGTCCGTTGATGGTTGAATGGTGCACTTGTGAGAAGTGCTTTTAAAGAATGCTTTGAATGTGTGTAGACAAAGCTGTACAGTCAGGTGGCCCATTGTGGGGAGCAGAAGCCATGAACTCCCACAGGACAGAATAAATAGAGTTCAGTGTTAGCGCATGGTGAAGATGACGTTTTGAGGTCTGGTGCAGACAGAACGGAAATGTGTCATCACAAACTGTCCAACAAGTGGATACACACACGCGCACACACACGCACGCACACAGAAAGTTCGTCCTCTCATGCATGCTTTATGGCATCACTCCACCCTGACACCCCCTCACCAGGGTGTTTGCTGTTTTCATTACTAGCACTTTTGCTCTTCATCCCCTCGCTTCCTCTCTTCCTGTGAGTAACTCTAACCAGAGCGTGGGGCAGAGGGGAGGAGGAGGTGGAGGAAGAGGAGTAGAACACACCAAGGAGAGACCAATGGGTGTGTCCCCCACACCAGACTGTGGCTTCTGCATCCTCAGCCTCCTCACCACCGGCCAAGAGCTTGTTAGGGACTTTTCCAGCTATTTTGATTGTTTATAACCAGGGAAATATTACATTGCCCTGTCTGTTTGATTGATTAGATGCTCATTTTCATTCACCTGTCAGCTGGACTTGCTATTTTGAGCTCGAAAAAACGTTGCCAGGCTCATGTTTGATGGGATAGTGAGATCTGTGTTAGGTAATGCCTGTACTGTTGTGTAGTCACAGATTCTAAGCAGTAGCCATGATATTAACAAACGCTGAAGTGAGTGAGTCGTGTTGATGGTATGCAGGAGAACGACGACAACCACACAGCCGCACTCATTCACACTCCCCTCATAAGAAGCTAAAGCGGTGAGGAAAGGGAGGAGGCACGGAGGTGAATAACATCATTTCCTCCAAAAGGGAAAAGTGTCCTAACAACAAAAGTCTAAAACCACAAGATAGCTCAGGCATTTCCCGTGGCTCACGGTGAACGTTTTTTGACGGAAGTGGGATACATTCTCTTCTGCCTACCTTTTCCAAGATGGGTTTTCCTTCTGGAGGTTGGTCAGCAAAACAGCACAGGAAGAGCTGGGCCAGTTGGATTGTGAAGTAGGAGAAGAAGGCGAGGTATCGTACAATATCAGAAGCAATGCCCTGCGGAATAAGAAAACAAATATTAAAGAGCTACTGCCGTACAGCTGAATTAGAGTTCCTTCAGTTTATTCGTTTTAAGCTATTCCAGACTAGTTGCGCAAGTTAGACTTTTAATTAAAGGACCAAATTAATTGGCTTTTGTGGCCGAGCACATGCCGCAGAAAAATAACATTGTTCTTACATTGGGACATAAGATTTTTGACAAGATCCAAATGTGTTTTGTTTTTTTCATGTCTCTCAACTTTACTTAACAAATCACAACATCCTGTGGCAGACAGTGTCATTACACTTCACTGTGGCTTCGTGTGTAGTTTCACAACAACAATTTCACAAAAATATTCATTACATGGCTTTTCCCATGCTTACACATTGTATAGCAGAGGATATGGTTTATACACCAAGATCACAGGCACAATAAAGAGTATTTTAGCCATTTAAGCTAAATCAAGGGTGAAACCCAAAAGTCTTTAATGGTGTACTTTATATAAATGACGAGACAGTTAAATCTGCCTCTCAGTCACGCTAACAGCCTGTATCTGTAAATAGGGAGATTGTGGTTTTACAAAAACCAGCACCCTTACTTTTAGTCAAGAGAGCAGCTGCAATATTAACCACTCAGAGACCTTTGTGAAATGTAGGACTTGCATGTTATTCTTAACATACAGAAATTGTGGGTTTTGGCAGAGATATCGTTTACAACTGGGTCTGCCACAGCCAGTCTGTTGTGCAACAGTAGGGTGTGCATGAGAATCAGAGTCATGGTAAACAGTAAAGCGATTTTCTCTGTAATGTGTGGTGCTGTGCCCAGAAAGGAGATATGAAGGGGCCGAATGGATCAGGCCACACAGTAAAAAAAACAGGGTGATGATGGCCAGAGAGTAGGCGGCAAAAATGTAGGTCAAGCAACTAAGAATGGCCAAGAGTCCACAAACATGAACTCGGTCAACTTGAGCCTTCAACACTGCAATGTGAATTAGACACTTTCTTTATAAATATTTAGAAAATGTGTCAATACAATATGTAAATGTGAGGTGACAGTAGAGGGACAAACTGCTGAGATGTGCTGCAACTCTATTGTTTTTAAAACAAAAGAATACTTAGCACCAAGACTGTAAACAGGGGGAAACAGCTAGCCTGGCTCTTACCAAAGGCAACAAAATCCACCAGCAGACCCTCTAAAACTCACTAAAACACATTAAATCTTGTTTAATTCATACAAAAAGTTACTGGAAAACAAACAGACACATAACCCTACAAAAAGAGTTGCTTTTTCCTACTTTTTTTATTTTTGAGCTTTAGATGTGCTGGTAGGCAGATTTTGTTACCTGTGGACAGAGCCAGACTAACTCTTCCAGGAACATATCTAAGTTCCCAAGGTCTCCCCTAAGCCTGCGCCTACCCCTACCCCTAGAAGTGGGCAACGTAGGACTCTTTGTCGTGTTACCATTATGCAAATCTGGGGAAATGTTGTAACCATAGGAATGACCCTGCTCTTTCCCCCCGTTTCCAGTCTTTGTGCTAAGTTATGGTAATTTGTTTTAGCTAGCGGTAACTTCATATTTAGGCCTTCTGTGCAGACGTGAGAATGGTATCTGTCTTTTCATCTAACTCTCTGCAAGAAAGTGGATAAGTGTAATGTTAGTTGTCATAAATGTTGCTCCATCTTATGAACTTCTTGAATTTTGTAACTGACTTTATGATCTCTGGTCCAACTTTCACTGCATTTTCGGCAAATCTGACACTGCAGCATACCATTTAATTTCAGTCTTTAAAAATGATGTACCCAGTGAATAATGTTACCATTGACTCCCATGACCAAGCAAAAGAAAGGACAAAAGAAAATCTTTTTTTAAAGGAACAGAATTCAAATGCAGATGAATGTGGTTAATCAAGATGTATAGGCTACGATATGATGGAGAAATATCTGTGCGGTCACATGTGCATCCTATCTCTACTCGTGCGGTTGTATGAAATGAAAACATCTGTGTCAAAATTATAAATGGCCTTGCATTATGTGTGGATGCATAGATTTCCATCTGGCTGTGTTTACAGCCGTGTAGGCCCATAAACACAGCGCTGACGTTCCTCTGGTCTGACCCTGGGCTGCCATGTCTCACCAGCATTTATCCCAGAGCCATCATTACTCTCCCCCCAAGCAGTGTGGGAATGTCACACCGAGGACGATAAAACAGAAATATGGATGTGTGTGTGTGTTTTTATAGAAATGCAAATGCAACTGCCCCATGGCTGCATGTGCTTAAATAGAAACTTCCCCCATACAACAATGATTGCAGTGTCTGACAGAAGACACAGGAAGAAAAGGAAAACTTAAACACACACAGGCTTGACCAGAATTGGCAGTGTCATCCTCCAACACTTGGTTAACTTTAGGTTACCTTGGTTGAAATTGGAGGATGAAATAAAAACTCTTTGCTGACACAGGGTATCTCAAGCTGTGCTGCTGGAGTCTTGTGTCTAGACTATGGGTAGGATTAGATCTGATTAGATATATCCCTGCACAGTGTTTTGAAACTGCAGGTTCACCAAGTTCAAACCTGACAAACACATTCACTTTGGCTCTGAATTATCCCTTATTTTCAGGACAGACAGTACTGTTTTGTTTTTGGATGCTTGGAATATACAGCATCATATGCTAATACATACGTCGTGATTATATTTTTATTAAATGATGTTAGTATAGTGCTAATATACCATATTAATTAATAGGCTAAATACATACCTCATCCATGGCCAGCTGGATCTTAGCTCTTAGAGGCACTAGGGAACAGACAACAGCCAAGACCCAGAACAGGAAGAGGAATACAGAGGAACGACAGCCTCTTACTCTTTCCAGCTGGATGATGCATAAGGCCAAGATCTAGAGAGAGACAGATACAGAAAGACTTAATTTAAGAATTCACTCTTAGAGCACAGGGGAGGAAACAACTCTAACCCAGAGCCAGAAAGCAGAGAGCCAAAACCCAAATCTGTGATGCCACGTTTATGAATGGCCTGGAGTGACTTCACTAACAACAAAAGGACAAGTAAACATAAAATTGACCTTTTGAACCCAAACTAATCTTATTCACATACCAATTAGCTTAATATTACAGCTACTATCAGTTCTAAACTTCAAAACAAGCCTTTTTCTTTTTGTGGCCAATATTTAGTGAAAATGGAGTTGTTCTGGAAAAAACTTGCCATGATCTAATACAGCCAGTGGTTGTTTTGAGAACTTGGGTTTCTGGGATTTCCGTGGTTGCAACCACAGATGTGATGTGGCTGACTTCCGCTTAGGAAAGATGACACAAGTGTGGTAGTTGCATGCCCTGTGCACATTGCTTAATGTTATTACACACTTTCCTTATCAGAAACAATACAAAACTATTATGCTTTCTCGCAAATACAACTGATTCAGTGTTTGGACACGGCTGTCTGTTCTCATAGCTGTCACACATCTGCTGATGAATCACTATAATTGGTCCCTAACTGAGTGGTTGGCCAAGTGAGACGTCATGTTGTCATGCCAGCTCATCACCAAGCGGGGAGAAAGAGGGTTTAGGTTTTATAATGAGTACCACATTGGTTACTTTGGGATGAGCCACAGCACTATCCTCTTATAAACTATAGTGGTCTGGTAATTATATAAGCGCTTAAGGCTACGTGTACAGATATCTGTGTTGTTCATGTGTTCTGGTCGACACAAACAACATCAGGGGTTCTGCTGTGGTGACACACTGATTATTTATTCGTGTGTTCATTCATTTTCCCTACACACGTGATACTTGCCAGTATTGAAGGATGAATACAGATAGACAGGCACTTGCAATCATACCTATGGGGAATTTAGAGTCTCCAGTCCACCTAACTTGAATGTCTCTAGGAGCCAAAGGCATACCTATGGAGAGGATGCGAACACAGGGAAAACCTGCAAACTCCAAGCACATGAGTGTCCTAGAATTCCATGTGCCTTAGGGGTGAAAATGCCCCGATCACAAGTAGTCTAGTTAGTAACTGAGTAGTTTTCTATTTTCATATTTTTACTTTATCAACGCAAGCTGCCTTGATTGAGTTTTGACCACTCAAAGCAAGCTATAAACTACTGACTTATTATCACATTTCAAAGTTGATATTGCAAACATGTTGACAAACAGTTGCTTATTCACACACCCAACTGACATCAAGCAACATCATCATTTAGTTGTGTGGCAAATCTCCAAGGCTTCATCATTGTGAATACATAACATATAGTCATTTAGAAATATTGATTACAGCAGCTTTAAGCAATAATTAAATCAAATAACAGCACTAAATGATGACTAAATTACAGTTTTGACAAGCTAAATATGTGTTCCAATACCGCACCTTAATTTTTCCCTGATCAACCCAAGGGAAAACTCAAGTCTTTTAACTTTATGTCCTTGACTGCTGGCACTTTAAGTCCTAAACTTATGAGATGGAGGCTGCATCAGCCCCAATCCAAACCATAACATAAGTGAGGAAAATGTAAAGCTGACCTTGGGTCAGCATCTGAGGATAAGGACCTTCCTATTCCTAGTCTTCCGCTCTGACTTGCCATATTGATGCAAACCATAAGCCCATCTGTTAGTACAAGTCAGTGGGTGGAACTAAGTCCATCACAAAACCATACCTTATAATTACACGGGAAGTTTGGAGTGCTGGAGAAGGAAAAGGAGTTTTACGTCATGGTATTGCTGATTATAGTCAGTGTACTTTTCATCAATAGTGACCACGATTCGTTTTTGGGTTGACTGATTTGGGCAGAACTGTTCCCATACATTAACTTGAGTCAAAAGGCAACAAAACAAGTTGGTCAGAGCAACAAGAGCACAGTGTTCCAGGCCTGTACCCAGGGAACGAGCGGTGGTGGGTGGCTACAATGGGCATCAAGAAAATGATATCCTTATAATAAAGATATGTCTGGCAAATAGATTAAAAGATTGCTGACAAGCTCTTAATATGATTTAGTAGATATTCTCAAAATAAATACACTTTTTTTGAAATGTATCCCTCGATACAAGAGACATCTCAGTGTATTTTTACCCAAACGTGCTGGTATTTACTCAGGAGTCTGAAAAGACCACAGGTGGGAAATGCTGTCTGACTTGGAGAGAGTGGGACTGTGCAGGACCTGTATAAGGCTGCAGAGAGAGGAGGCTTTGTGAGCAAAGCTATACGGCTCCTATGGTTTAGCTTAAGAGGCTCACTGGGCTAGAGCAACCCTTCCTATCTAGACTCAGCAACCTTGTACTGCATTGCAATTCCTACATCACCTATACTGAGGGTAAACCACACGTTAAGCTTGCCATGCCACCCATGTTGTGAGCTGCACCCCTTTTCTGTTTGCTCCTACTGTAGGTATCATTTAAAAACTGCCGAAAATGAGTGGGATCAATGTTCTGAGAAACATTCAGGGCCGTTTCCATCAACACAAGCCACTGAAAACATTTCTCTGATTGCACACCAGCCCTTGTCTTCTATAAATAATGTTCTGTGGCCCACCCTACATGCTGATCCAGGTAGGGGTTTGGGTGGGGGATATAGTTTGATTCAAGATGTTTGGAGGGAGAAGAGACAAACAACATTTGCAAAGATTAAATATCTCATCTAGATAATTTACATCTACATCTGCGTGAGGCTCGCACTGATTTGTATCTAACTATCAATGTACATACTATGAATTTGGGGTTTAGGTTTTGGGCTTTGTTTATACAAAACATCAGACTCTTATTCCGACGTAAATTAGATGAATGTTTTGTCCTCTGTCTTTTCTTTTGTTCTATACAGCCATTGCAATAATGTTACACCTTAAATACAGTTTTGGTCAGAACAATGGCGCTCAAAAAAGGAACTGGCCAGTCCAGCTGCACACCTGTAGCCTATATAAAGAACCTTTCTATGTAATTAGGTTTAACTAAGGCTACAATTGTGTATCATCACCTTTGTATTCAGCGGTTTTGTGTTCTTTGAAGATGAACCAAAAGCTTGGAAGACATTCATATGAACTTGATTTAAGGCACATGATCAGACAAGTCCACTGGACAAGTGATTTGCATGCAAGTACATGATTGGACAAGCATCAACAATAAACTTGAGTGGACAAGCACTGACAGTCCACCTAAAGTAAGATTGAGCCAACAGTCAAAAGGATAGGCCTCTAAATTTGGGAAATATTTTGGTTTATACACATTTTTGTCCTCTGACATGTGGTCTCTCACTTGCACAGCACCTACCAATCGCATTTTTCATTGTATTGAAACTTTCCACATATGTGCGCACACTGATTCCATATCAAATAGTAACTGTCCTTACTTATGTGCTCTGCACACTGATGACTGATGGTCAAATACAGGCTGTGTTTGCAGGGTACTGCAATATTTGCACTGCCTGCAACACTATAAATGTATCCATGGTTGAGCATCTTTGCACTTAAGTGTCTGGCCAACATATGCTACACAGAGTATATTTTCTTTCATTTGTCTGAATTTAACACGTGAGCCAGCAGGACACAGGCTGAAATATTCCCAAAAGGAGAGAGGGATGCCAAATGTGCGATTTGAGCTACAAATCAGTGTCATAGTTCAGTATTAGTGGTAGTTTTTTTCCATACGCAAACCATGGATGCATTGGGTTTCTGTAAAACTAATGATTCCTTGACAGTCACTGTGTATTATGCTTCCACCCTCTGATTTCATTACACTCTTAAAACTTAATCAGGGACACACAACAGGACACATCACATTTTCTTATCACTAGAGACGTGTCAAATTGCTTTAGAGTAAGACAGCTATTATTTAGGGACCAGTCAACAGCTTTATGCCATCTATAGGTTTAATAGTCCGTTAGATTTAAGTGTTATGTATAGAGTGCACTTTTGTCTGTATATGCACTAATTGTTTATTGCAATATTTACAAACTGACTTATGCCAATATCCATGTTGAAGATGGACCTTGATGCACATTTGATGCATTGTGTATCGAAGGTTGTGTAAGTCAGGAGTAAAACCAGGAAATAGCTACAGTATTTACCACAGTCATACTGCGTATGATGGGGCTGAGTAGGAAGACCATGTGCTGCTGGATCTCCTGGCTCCTTTCCAGCAGGATGTAGAAGAACTCCACAAAACCAAAGGAGGCCAGCAGGAAACCCAATACCTGACAGGAAATAGTGGGAATATGGATTGGAGAAAATTTCAGGATCTACAGTCAATATATATCTGTTGATGTTGGGGATATTGTTGAGAAAAACTAGTATAAATGTTGCCTTTGTATCTGCTTTCAGTCATGGGAAAAAACTTGAACAATAAACTATAGACTGCCAAAAGTATGTGTGAAGTCTCACCATCTTGGCGGTGCAGAGGCAAGACATTCGAATGTGTCCGTGGTCATGGCAGTAGAGGTGAAGACAGTAGAAAGGGGCCAGCAACCACAGATAAATACAGGGGACCCACACCAGTACTGTGTTTTGGAAACACTGGGTCAGGTCTGGGTTGGCTGTGTACCACGTACGGTTCCAGTCCTACAACAAAGAGAAAGTAAGACAGTCCAAAGTTCATAATATGCCAGAAATTGAGGTTAAACCGTGAGATTATATCCATCATCTGAGAAACAGAGCAGGCGAGGACCAAGGCCAGAGGATCCAGACTTGGTGCAGGTCCTGCCTTTCATCCATCAAGGCAGTGGAGAGCGAAACCTCAGCAAGTCAACACAAAATGTGTCTGTGCCCAATCCTGACTATGAGTTGGAAAAGGCCTCCTTTTGCTGAAAAGCTGACTCAGTTTGGGAATTTTTCAGACCACGTCTCTGGCTTGTTTCCTAATTTGAGTAAGACAGTGTAAGCTGTCAACACATTAAAATGTGAGGTCAAGGATTATGCTAATAATTAAGCCTATAAACAACATAAATCCAAATCAGGCGAGGTGTGTTGGGCAAATGCTGTCAAAACCTTGATATTACATAACAGCAGCAGAAGCAGGATAGGTTGTCTTTTCTTTAAAAAACCACCGGGAGCTAAGTGGCTTGTTGTTGTCTTGCTTCCCTTGTTTATCACCTCACTGTCCTAATGAGGGGCAGGGTGTCTGGCTGTGCTAACGAGGCTGCCCTGCGGAGTCACCACAGGAAGTGGTTTAAAGCTTCTAGCACGGCGGAGCAGTCTGGCTCTGCTGGTAGACTCCCAACTGGGATGCAGGAGAGAGAGAGGCCACAATTGGTGGCAGCTGTAGGATCATTATGTAACGAGCATCCACCAACACCCCTGCCAATGAACCACAGCCGCTTAGATGCACTTCACGCAGATAGATGCTGCTGCTCAGGGGGGGCATGTCTCAACATGAATGATGATTCAAGTTTACCTTCAATGGCTTGTGTTTCGCACCTCTGGAGCCACAAGGATCTGAATAATAGTCTGACTGTGGGCGACCTGTTCAAATCAGAGTTTTGCCTGCCTCACCACAGGGTCACAAACGTTTCACATATAAATCTTGTAATGAACACATAATTTTGCACAACTGTACTGGTGCTCTCTGTGAGCGCTGAGGTACCTAAATCCATTTAAGTGATAAATCTTTTGAGAGGCAGCGAGTGGGAGGCTATTTTCGCAGATCCTTCTGACTCCTGCGGTCAATGGCAGGCAGATGAACAGAGTACTTTTATTTTTAATAAATAAATACACCTTCAAACCCTCTCCAAGCACTTTCTTGCACAGTTTCTCATCCTTTGCCAAAGTGGTTGCAGTAAACTAGTAGATGCCAAACGCTTGGGTGCCTCAAGGTGTCTATTTTACCTGACAAGCACAGGTACCTGACAAGCACAGCGATGTGAAAGAAGTAGAGACTTACTGTACTGCAAATCTGCTAAATGTCCAATTTTACTTTCTCTAGATTTGATGAAGCAATTAGGTGCCTAATAACAAGTTAAACAAATTAACTATTGCAATGGTGTTGTGAGGAAAACAGCATTATGCACCTAATGTGAGTATGTGGTGTGTATGAGCTGAGGACACTGCATTTTTAGAAGAACCAATCACTTTCCCTCCGGTTTCACCTAGATCCTGTTCTGTTTTTCAAATTACAGGACAACTTGATTTGAAGAGAAAGAAACTAAATACACTGCTAGCTCCTAAATTAGCCCCTTTAAAATGTGTACACCCTAAAACACTTGCATCCTATGTGTTTCTGGATCAAACCTCTTCTGCTGAGCTAGATTGTGCAAATTCAGTTTGTAACCATGAAAATCCCCATCACTACACCACGGCTGTGACCAATGAGTAAGCAACGACGCTGTTCCAAAAGTATGTGTGCAGGATAAAGTTAATATCTTAACTGAAGGTACTTTGCAGCCAACATGAGAGAAAATCATCCGTTAAAACATCCTCTGTGCTTAATGATGGACATAATGTATCGGAGAACATTACATCTGTACTTTGAACTTTCCTAGCAAGGAGAGTTAATTTACAGTTTACTTTCACTTTCTCACAAAAGTTGGTTGAGAAAGAGGCATAATGAGAAACAGAAACAGAGAGGGAGAGAGGGAGAGAGGGGAAGAGGGGGAAAGAGGCAAGTTGGGAGCAAGAGTATTTAATAATTTTTGGCTTTCCAGCTGGATCGCGGCCACGTTCGAGCCGGCACTCAGAATGTGGAGGTTTGCTAATATGCAATACTAAGAAACCTTTCCAACAACAGAAGCTCACTCTGTGTGACACATCTCCACTTCTCAGCATCTCATTGTGCTGAATCACAGAGCAGAGTTACAGTAAACACGACTCTGACACGCATCAAAGTTTAATTTGCCCATTCAGATTCACTTTAGATTAGATTTCTAATGCACTCACGTGCGTAGATGCTGAAACCTGAGAAGGTCAGTGTATGCTATGATTTTCTTCCTGTACTGCTGAGTGCTACCAGCTAACATTTTAGATTGAGCTATCTCCCCTCTTCCTCTTCTACACAAAAGCTTATTTTGTATATATGTTATATATTTCATTCTATTACTCAGTAATGGACAGTAAAACCTGTCTAATGCTAATGAGCAGCATGGTTGGTAACCAGGAACAGCGTGCTAATATGGCACATGCTAATGGGATTTATCACTAAATCACATCAATGGTCAGAATCAAACAAATTAACATGAGTAAGCAATATTAATTATTTCACTGTGTTGTGCATTTGTTTTTACGTACATTTACATAAACAACAGTGAATGATTGTTATTCATCATTAAACTTTTACATACATTATTTCTAACTGATATTGGCAAATATGAAATAAACATGATTTCTGTGACAATACAAACTTGCCTGATGTACCCTAAGTATTAAACTCCTTATAACTTAACTAGATTATGGTTCTACTTTATTTGTTCTTGGTGGAAAAAAAGATGCACACACACAAATAAATGTGAGTTCAGGGTCAGTGAACACATCACAAACTTACCCAGAGAGGGTCCAGACCACTGAGTCTGCAAAAGGCATCCATCCACTTGCTTGCTCCTTCCTCCCTGATGCTCCACTTGCTGAGGTTGATCGGCCCTGCTCCTCACGCTGGGTAGCACACACTCAGTGTGTGTGTATGTGTGTTTGTGTGTGACAGGGGAGAAAGCGTTTACTAAATGTGTCCTTATTAGATTTTTCCTCTGTAGCTAATGGTAGTATATCTTGTGTTTAGCCGGTTCTTGCCTGTCTGTCTGGATAGCACACTCTATGTTTATTAGTGTGAATGTGTCTGTGTGACTTTTCCTCCCTTTTAACAAAACATCTTTTCAGAATGAAATTGTGCTGTTTCTGTCTGCCTCGCTGTTTGAACTCCTGCTGCCCTGGGATCCTGTGTCTTTCTGACTCTCACTCCGTCTGCCTGCTGTTTATGAGTGTGTCTCCTTGTTGGGTGGGTGGAAATATCTCTCTCTCTCTCTCTCTCTCACTCTCCCACATCTGCTGGATTTTGATCAAAACACCACAGCTACTCCCCTCAATGGGATGACAGTCCCACACCCAGACACACTCCTCCCACTTTCACTCACTGCCCCTTACCTCCTTTCTCGCTCCTTCTTCCCCCACATCCCAAACCACCAGTCGTCTGACCACACAGTGTATGTTTGTGCACAGACATACCTTTTAGACTGAAACCAGTAACACTCAGATGAATGCCATGGCTTTAAGACATTCACTATGCTAAAATCAAAAATATTAACTCCCTTTAACACCCAACTTCAGTCACTGTTGTGTCACATCTATTCATATGTATCACCAGTGTGGTGCAAAGCTGAACATATTAGCATGTGTGTGTGTTGAACCCCTTTGCAAGTGGACACTAGCACTAGCATTAACTTAAACATATTGGATAAGTCATAAATTGAAGTTTTACAGTGAGGAGTTGTTGAGTGGAAAATGTAGAGCCAAGTATGGCAACAAACTTGCTGATATGGGAAGAAAAGAGAACATTTTTGGTTAATAAGTCACCTTATTGTACCAAAACTTGCAATGTAAGTGGAAAATGTGACATCATCACTCAGCTTTGTCACAAAGTGTCATGTTGAATTAGAGAGGGGTTAAGTTTTGGCCATTTTGTTAGTGAAGAAACACTGAAGATGATGGAGCACAGTGACATTATCATTGCTGTTTATGTGTGTGAGGGCATGTGTGTGCACAGTCTGGCATACTGAAATTCAGGGACACACTAGCCTTATTAAATTAAAAACACAACTACATTCTGTCTTTAGACGTATGCATACACTGTCTAAGCACAAAAACAAGAGTGTGTGTCATTGAAGCTCTTTGTACTCTGCTGAAAAGCATCGTCGAATGGCGTGATGATGGTCACTCTGGTGACACAGGGGAAAACTTCAGCACAGCAGCTGTGCAGGAAAGTCTGACACTGTCTCGGCTGGGACTAACACCACCACCTCCATCATCGCCGCAGAGAAGAAACATGGAACGTTTGGCAGTGGTGCAGACCACCACCAGGCCTTGTGTCTCGCCATGTGCAAATATGAGATTATTATTCTTTTAAAAATGAGTCATCACTTTATGTTTCTCCACCAGGCTCCTCAAGAGAGTGCTTTTTATTCAGCACTTCAGCTAGCTCCTGGTGCAAAATGATTATGTAACATGACACGTGAACTCATTTGAATGTTAAATGTATCTTTTGAATTCTTCTAAAAGGTAGATTTGAAGTTGTTTTATGGTGCAACTGGAGGTGACATTAAGGCAGGAAACTGGAACTTGTGGTAAAAATGTGTGTGTGTTGGGTGTGCTTTGTTATGAGGTGTGGTCAGAAGGTCAGAAAGATCCAAATGACCGTTGGCTGTCCCCAAAGTTTAGCCTGCTGACTTCAACATTAACCAATTGAAGATTAAGAGAAAAGGAAGGTAACATTTTACAATATGATACACAAAAGTGGGAGAAGTTACTGAAAAACGAGTGAGGAACAAATCAGGCACGACCTGTGTGGCACAAAACTGGGAAAAAGACTGTCTATTTACAGAACTTATTTAGCTGATAAGGGAATTTGATTTAATAGGTTTATAATGTTTTTTCAAAAAATGAAAGCAGAAATTTCATAATATGTCATGTCTGTTGTAAATCAGACTTTTATGATCAGCCATATAATTTGAGGAAAAAAAACATACTTAATACCGAAACGAGCTTGTTAAACAATCCTGTAAACATGTTACAGGTGCAATCATCACATAAACTTAATAATAATAATAATTATTATTATTATTATACTCCATGAGATAAGAGGGATTACTTAGCAACTACTCAGTATAATGTGTCACCTTATTCGAGGGTGCACAAAAAGAGTGACTAATGATTAAGTAATGAGGAATTAATGAATTGTTGCTAGTTTTGTGCCACTCAGTGGCTGCTTAATTATTAACCAGGAACTACTCATGAAGAGAGTGGTCAGTATGTCGAGTCACACAGTCATTAATATAGTATCTCTCTGTCTGTTCTCTTGTAACTCTCCATCATCATGTAAACAGTCCTCCATACTGAGATATTCAGGAAATTCTTTTTAACAATAAGTAATTACCAGGTCAAGTATTTATGGTTTTGTTTAATGTGTTGTAAAGTGTAACCAATGAATTAACAAACGGTAACAAATCCTAATGTAGCTTTCAGACAGATCTAAACAAAAATGATATCAATAGTCTAACAGACTGTTGTGTTATGTCTCAGTCCCACAGCCTGAGTGGAGTATTGCCTTCACCAAGAAATGGTCCGAAACACCTCAGGCAGTGTTCCACAACCAGTAGGGTGGGCGGTGTGTGTGTGACTGTAGCACAGGCTGCAGTGTTTACAGTACACCATTCTGCACCAAATAATACCCGGGGTCCAAACACAGGGAGAGAAAGAGACTTACCATGTCTACTCTTTCTGTTTTAAACTCATGAAACTGACACACTTGAATCTCTGTGGCTTGGTGTGTTTGCGTTTTCTAATCAGCAGTAGACAGACAACATCTGGTGCTTGGAAGCAGGAGGACTTTTTTTGGGGTGTGTGAGAACTTTTCTCGAAAGGGGCCCTGTGCACTGTGGTCACCCCAGAACCAAGTTTGCATGTGCTGTCTTGAAACTGTTCTGTTGTCTGTAAATACCGTATACATATTTAATTATTTATTTATTTCATTTGTTAGTTTTTTTATTGGAGGTTGTTTAATATCTCCACTGTTGCATTCAGAATAACCTTCATTACAACATCTGAGCCTTCAGTTGACTGGTCCCAGACAGGAGCTTGAGGTTGGAGATGTTGCAATTCACTGAGAAAAAGTAGCACAAAAATAACAAACATGCAGAGTCGTGCGCACACAGTGAAGAGCAGGAGCTGTGCAGACTGCTGGTACAGGCCCAAGACTGGCTAACATACACAAACACACACACGTTAGGCCTGTAAATATGACCCAACAAAGATCCACGACGGCTGATGGCCAGACGGCAGACAGCAGACTGTTTACACCAATGGGGAGAAAGAACGCACCCTGCAAGAAACTATTGGTAAGGCTGGTGCTGGAGCAGGGCCACTTGTGGTCATGGCACGTAGTAGTAGTAATGTGGACCTGGCAGGCAGTGGCTGCAGAGGATGGCTGCGGGGGTGGCAGTGCCCCAGCCAACCCGTGGTGAAGCGGTGGTTAACCAGTCTAGGTCACCTACACTTCCTCTGGCCTCTCCCCCTGGGAGGAAAAACAGTCTAGTCAAAATAATGGTGTCATTTTGGCTCCTTACGTTTTGAGCGAGGGGAGACAAATTTAGCAACGGCAAAGCAAAGGGTGGGGCCTAAAACAGATTAAGAAACAAGTGAACAAAATATCTGCCCTATGTACATTTTTTTCTCTCTCAAAGCTCTCAAATAAGCATCTTAAATGAGTGGCACAGCTCCAATGCAGACTGTAAATTCAGATGCGTCAGCCTACGCAAGCAATTATAACTGGGCTCTTTCTTCCTCTCCTCTCCCTCCCGCTTTTTTCCCCACAGTGCCATCTTAATTTGTTCTCAGTATAGTTGAGACTGACCTGCTACCTGCCTGTCAGCAGGACCATTGTGATGTGCAAGTATACTCGATATGATGGGGAAGATGCTGTGTGTATGCATCTGTCTGTGGCAGACCTGTTTCCTCAGTCTGTAGACTTCAGACCCGTCTCACATGCCGCTGTGAGTGATATGAGCCTGAAAGTATTTACCACCCTACTGCCCTGGCATCTGCTGAGGAGTGATTCATTCATAAGAAGTCCAAATATTCACAGCTTGATCACATACTGTTAAAGAGACACACAATTAAGTGTATTCTGGGAAATACATTTATTTGCTGTTTTTAGATGAGAACACTGATGCCAATCTTATACTGTATCTCCCTGTAAAAGTGAGGCTGCAACTGGTTAGCTTAGCAAGCATAGCAAAAAGAAAAGGACAAGAAAGGAGAAAGTGCGGCCCACATTTGTCTGAAGGTAAGAAAATCTGCCCACCAGTACCTCTAAAGCTTTGTTCAAATTGAATGTGAGACAATTTTTAGAGGATGTGCGATTGCTTATAAAGTAAACGGAAAGATGTGAGTGGGTACTAAATTCACCCATGGTGGCACGACCTAAGGCAAAGATGGGAGTGGCACTGACGTTTTAATCTAAATCTCTGTGTCTGTGTGAGTGGAAAATATTTCAATTTGAACAAAACATTGTATCAGGACTTTGTGAATATTCTTTCATTAAGGTACAGTTTGCAGTGTTCAGTCTGCTGACTGTATATTTACCAAGAGGGGTCTTGATTTTCTCATCCAAGTTCTGGCAAAAGAGCAAATAAGCATATCTCCCAAAATGTCGAACTCGTGTCAACGCTTTTATCATTAATTCAGTCATCTGCAGGTGGTGTTACAGCAGCACAAATACACCAGAGTGACCGACATGAGCGTCCAAATGAGTAAAAATGTCTCGAGCCCATTATTTATCTGGCTCAGGGTCAGAGCATTATCTCACCACAGTTACATGATGTTACTATGCCCTGAACAGTACAGTGTGATAAGATGTTTGTTATTCCACATATTCAGTCCATGCCAGGGCACACAGAAATGAACAACCACTCCTTTTTACATTCACACCTAAGGGCGGATTTAGAGTCACCAATTAACCTATTAACCTGCTTGTCTTTGGACAATGGGAGGAAGCGGGAGCGCTAACTACACATGATTAAAATATTTTTTCATAACCAAACATTTCATGGAATCAATTAACAGTTAGTCAAAAGCTGATATAATTCAACCAGATATAAATCAATCAGATGTATTTTATCATTAGCAGTTATTTCAACCTTATATAATAAATCAGCTGTGACATAATCGTAAACGATTTCAAAAATAATTTTAAGAGTATGAAAAAAAAAATCTAATTACACTTCATATGATTTCAACAAAGTATTCAACAGTGTAAATAAATTAAATTATATTATCCTTCTTGTCACAGAATGGCGGATTCCACTAAAGAGATGTGAAGAGCTCTGCTGGCAGTTGCACAGACAAGCCCACAGAAGATTTAACTGCAGTGGCAAACATTGTTCTAGCACAAGGACTCGCACATCATGTCAAAAGGAGAAAAACTCCAAGTACGATGAACAGAGGTGCCAAAAAATTTATCAGCATATTCTTTCATCCTCCTGTACTCAGATCACATGTCCCATCCTCATAGGAGGACCAAGCTCATCAGAAAAGCCCCAAATCTGCCCTTTAGCAGCTTCTTCTCAGGACACATGATGTTAACTTTGAATTTTAGTCTCCCTATGCAACATTAGGAGACTCTTCGATTACATAACCAATTTAGAATTAGTAAGGTAATTACTGCGTCCCAGTTTTTTTGTTGTTGTTGTTGTTTTTGGTGACTCTAATCTCAACCTGACATCTCCAAACCTCAGACACAGTAAAGATGCTCTTTTTCTTCTCAGACAGCAGATGGCTTACCATCATTTTCTCAACTGCCCTGGAACCAGAAGGTGTCTGAATGAGACTGTGCTGTGATTACCCCTCAGAGGAAAACCACGCGGAACGACAGCCAGCCAGAGGAATGGCAGAATTGGTTTGGAGCACCCTCTCTCAAACAAACAGTGTAAATAAACACTTCAATGTCAGTTATTTTTGTGCTTGCTTATATATCCTTATATGTTAAAAATTAATGATCTCAGAAGGTGCATATAATTTGGGTAAATATTGTATTTTGTCAAATACAAGAATGAACTGTGTTGACTGCTTGGTTATTAATGTTATCTAATGAGTTCTTATGACATTAGCACTGTAATAAAGAAGAGGAAATGCAATGAAACAGTGATTGTTTCCTAAAAATAATGTCTGCTTTCCACTTCTTCTTTAGTTATATCACAGATTCCCAAACAGGCAGACCCGTTTGGCAATGTATCAGCCATTTGGAGTACATCGACATTTATCATGTGTTACTGTAAGGCTGGGATCCAGAAATCTGATGATGAGTTCATTCAGTTTTTGGAGTGCTAAAGGATATATTTATTTCGTCTTATACAGCAACCATATGTCTGTATAATGGCTCTGCTAGTGGGTAAATAAATCACCTGAAGCAGTGTGTGAGAGGCATGAGATCTTTATCTCTATGTAATGACTAATCATCATCATTACAGTAGGTAGGCAGTCAGACTTTTAATGACTGGATCTCCATAAACCGCTCAAATATGTCAAAATGTGAAATTATAGTATCAGCATATACTCATTTCATAGTTGACGGATTAAAACTTTTACACTCTTTTAGGATAATTTGGAAGGCCGATTTTTTTTGAGGACTAAATTCAAGCCACATGCACACAGCCAGTGGTGAGTTTTGGTTGGGTCTGACCTGCATGTGCCTCACAGCTGACCCAGCCACAGTCCAACCAGACTTAGACAGCCTCTAAACAAAGTGGAGATGCTGGATGTGAGCCAGGAGGCCACAGCATTGCTGGACCTGTGCAGCTGCGGGCAAAGAGGTTAACTCTCTTACTGCGACTGCTCATTTCTGCTGCAACTCGAAATCTATCTTTCTACACCTAGTCCATCCAGTCCATCCATATATCATCTGTCCTTCATCCATCCATCCATCCATCCATCCATCTATCCATCAACCTATCCATTGCCTTAATTTGTCTCAGGTAGCATTTGCAGAAACTCGGGAACCTCAGTTTAACCAGGCAGGCCAAATACTGCCCAATTACTTTAACAATCCTTAATAGGATATTGTGGCTTCTCTGTAAACTCAAAACAGACCTGCTGCTACCCTAAAATAGCAGCAAGTGGAAATCCACGGGACGGTTCTCCGTCACTAGTTGCCCAATAACCTGGGTGACTGGCTCCCCTTAATGGAGCCCGGAGCCTGACTCCCACTCACTCTGGCCTTGCGTGACGTATGGAGACACCAACTCATCACGAGTCACCACACTGAAGTGGTAAGACAAGCATCAACAAAAACAATTCCACTTGAGGATTGTGGGCCGAGGCCCTCTAAAAATATCACCAAGAAAATCTGAGGGGGAGGCCAAGATTGTGGTTGTGACATTTATTAAAGAATCATCCACTCCCTGCGTACTGTAAAAACATTGTCTTTTTTGGGGTGGAAAACAAATGGGATATGTACAATGTGGTAAAATGATGAAGTGATGACCAGCGGACTTTATGCTATTGTTATAATATCATATTTCTATGTCCTGACTACCACAACTGGCCACAGCCTTAATTCTGGTCTGTTTCACTTCTTATTTTATGTCTTTTGGGTTGCTGCCAGCTTTTGTGTAAGTGTTCATTTGAGTCATGGTTATTTCACAATAACAGCAACAAAGACAGACACCATGTGCTCGATAGTCACCATCCCAGCAGCACCTAAGCAGCAAAAAGTAACTCATTGTTTTAGATTTGTGTTTAAACTTGGACCACATCTGCAATTTTTAACCCCCAACCTGAAAACCAACTCAACTGCATAACATGATATATACATTTAGAAATTCATGTCATTATTTTTATGCATCCACACTATCCTACAATATTTTCATCGATTTTAATTCATTCATTCAAATGTTGCACATGAGCAATGTACTCTGCAGTAAATCATGTATCTGGCCACATCGCGTGTATCCAAAATTCAACAGTATTCCTATTGCAAGGCCATTTGCACTACAGTATGTACCCATACACTGGTAACCGACAGTTTGCACTCTGTAAATCAGAGAGTACAAACATGACTTCCGGAAAACCATATAGGATAGCAAAAGCCGGGATGGGAAAGCATAAAGTACCACATCCTGTGGCTAACAGGAAATCCTAGTTAAATGACAGGTTTCATAAATGAAAGGCTCCTTGGCTTCCTATCACACCCTTTAAAAGGATCGTTTCCCTAAATAGATGTGTTTGAAAGTACTATTTTTATTTTATACTATAGATATTAACAATTAACAATTATACTATACATATTAACAATGACCCCTATATTGAAAAACAAAGTTTCTCCTCAAGTAAATCAAGAAGAAGAAAATTCTATGTATAAACTAGCTCATGTGTCTGAACTTGTCATTGAGCTACATCTAATTTCTGTTGACTAGGCTGTACTTTTGACTCATTTTCTCAAACTTGTTTACGTGCTTGTGTTGAGTGGCCATAAATGTGCTTTCTCTATTTTTTCCTATCTGAAATAATGGTTATTATCTGACTGGTTCATTCAGAAATCTCTGTGTCTTGACAAGGATTGCATAAACACGCATGCGTTTTCAATTCCCTACCAATAAAAAACAGACTTAAACATTATCTCTCATCCCTTTGGTGTAAAAAAAAATATCACTGGAATGAACAGTGCCAGACAGACAAGGACCATTTAACTTGTACCAGACGAAGCTAAATACACTTTCCAGTGTCCATGAAAACAGGCGATTTAGAGTGTGATTTAACTAGGTCTGTACAGTGCACAAGATAGATTTTTGAGTGTAAACAATTCAATAATGGAAGAGAAGTCACTCATCCTCTGGTTTTAATCTTGTACAGCCATCTATAAAAAGGGTTAGGTGGTGGAGACTTGGTGAATTTAAATCAGAAAATGAAACTCTTTTTTGTACTGTTTTATGAGACATCTTGCCTTTTCCAGAGGGATACCACCAAACCATAAAATGGTTGGCTTTTTTAAACAATGTTGCATAACTTTAATTTGTCAACCTAGTTTTGTAACAATTTGGGATGAATAACTTGTTTTCAAGGGAAATACCCATGCAGTTAAAGAATTTATATTTCCAGAGGCAGTCCAGCCAATTGTGTATATCAACAACACTCCTCCAAGGTCATAAATAACACCAAAGTGACATGCAACTGTAGTTATGACAACCCGAACTCAACAGGTCATCTAAGGGGACCTTTCTCTTTCTGATATTACACTTGGAGAGGGTAAAATAAATAAAAGAGACGTATGATGTCTTGCAGGCAGATTTTGGCATCAGAATCAGTAATGAGTATGAGTAGCTGCTAATAAAGCAGATCAGAATATAAAATGTGCTGTGGATTATCAAGATGTGCATCTTGGTCATTAGCTTTCGCTAGCTTTGTGCTAGTGCTTTCCAACAGGACAATGGCGCCATTGTACTCCACCTCAGGTCTTCATGATCTCAATAAGTACCTGCGTCCATATACATTCTCAAAGAAGCTGGAATACTTTGCAGAGGCTGCCCTCAAATCAAAGGCTCTGGTTGTTTGTTTGCCTGCAACTTCACATCCCCGAATCCCCATCCCATCCCTGTGGTCTTGTTGCATCATATGTTCCTCATTACACCATCACAACAAACAATGCTTGTATCTGTCCAGTCCTTTCCTCAGTCCTCACAACGTCATTACAAAGCATTGTTACCTGAAACTTGCTCTGCCTTTCACTCTTTCACATATGCTATCTCACCTTCCACTCTCCTCCTGGTTGATTTCAGTATCCACACTGATGCCGTAGAATTCCTAGAACTGCTACAATTACACATACTACATATCTTCCCCATCCATTGCTGTGGTCACATCTTGGATTTGGTCTGCTGGTCAAGAACACATCAGCTCTGCAGCCTCAGCCTCAGTATCTTTGACCACCTGGCAATCATCATGGGCATTGACATCCTATCTCCAAAGATAAACACAAAATATTGTTCAGAAATCTCAAAACTATCTCACATTCAGCTCTTTCAGTCTCTTGCCAGTAAAATGTCTCCCCACTCTCTTCCGCTGCCTGATAAAACCTCCAGTGTTATCAGATATCACAATGACACACTTTCCTCTGGTCTTGATCAACTGGCTCCCATTAAAACCAAACCAGTCTCAGTCACACACTCACCCCCCTAATATACTCAGCTAAATCCACCTATATTCACAGCTCATACACTGGCTCCACTAACCCCAAGGCACTCTTTTCCACAATAAATAAAAGTCTCAAACCCAGTGACAACACCTTCAGTTCCTTCACTGTTGACAAGTGACAACGCTTTCCTTAATTTTTCCAAATGAAAACTCATGCCATCTACGGCAACATGACTAATGCAGCGGCATTTTTGTGGCAGATCATTCAAAGCCCTAGTTAAACTCCAGTGTAAATCAATGTCATTCACCTCACAGCCTCCGCTGCTCTGATGCCATCCTCTTATCTCCACCTATGAGGACCGAGCACTGGACCTGGGACAACAGAGCCGATAGCTGCCCCCTTCCTCCTTCTAGAACTCTCTCCCCAACTGAAGAAGCCTCTTGGATGAAAGGCACAACGTCTTTGAGTGTCTTCAACCAGTCCAGTTGCCCTTGATTTCAACCTTTCTTGGATAACAATGACCTGGATGACTGGTCATGGATTGGACTGGATTTAGAATATTTATGAATCTATCATTTAATTACAAATGAACAGGGTTGCCCTATTGCAAAAGTGAACAACAACCGCTAAAAATTTAGGGTTCAAGCTTGAGGTGACTTTTTTTTGGCCCTTGTGTTTTGTTTTTTTAAGTCTGTATCATTGTCTCCTGGTAAAGGTACTAGTCAGTGTCCAGCTGCACAGGCATGCAGGGAAACTGCAACAACTCCAGTAAGATCTCAAACTGCATGCATGTGATTTCTGCATTGGCTTGGTGTGATAATTTTGAAGTTCTCGAACATGTAACTATGGTAAATTTGTACATGATACCTTAGCAAGGGTTCCGGACATTGCTGTCATTCTTGAGTAGGAGGGGAAATGCTACTTTTACTGACTAAGAGACATGACATATTATTTGAATTCAAAATTTAAAAGGACACTTTGGTAAAGAATGCTTTGTAAGACGCACACACGTGGAAAAAAAAGTGGAGCACATGCAGTGTGTTTGTTTCTCCGGCAGATAATGGATCCCACTCAAGGGTGTAATAACTTATTTGACCTTTTTTTTCATCCAGGGTTCACTGAATCTTCTTTAATGGGGAACTCAATTGTATATGCCTCCTGCAGGGACTGCTTCAAAGTCTAATAAGCCTGATGATGTTATTTCAGTTTCAGCTAAGAAACTACAAAAACTTTTAACAGAAAGCCTGCGTTACAAACTGTGTGATTTAAAAGAGGTGGGCATTTATCAGACATGGAGGGTTTCATGAAAAATTCAGGTTGAGTCGGATGCAGAATGTTTAGAGCTTGACCCATACTGGGGACTAAAAATCAGGACATCTTAGTCCCTGCTCCTTCAAATTTGAACATTCTTGTAGTAACAAGTCTCTTGTGAGTCTCAACTTAAACTCTAAATCGCTGGAACCCCCCTTTAAAGAACAATTCACATTATTTTTTCAACCTGGACAATTTCAATTGTCATTGCCTTTTTTTGCTGCGGGGCTTTACATAGCTGTGTGAGAGAAATGCCCTCCTATACACTCACACATGACCAGATCCACAAAGACATTGGGAAGTTTCCAGTTTGAGGTGATGGAGATGTTGAACCCGAAGCAAAACATCATCCAGCGCTCAAAAAGGCTTAGGGTGGCCCTGCTCATAAAGCGCGCTTAACCAAATTCATTATTTTTTGAAAAGAAAAATCTATTTGAGGAGAGGGTTGTCAAGAACAACTTTACGTGCGTAAGCCTAGACACTGACGCATGTGGCCGTCATATATTCTACATCTGGGTAAATAACAAATTTTACCTAAAATCATGCACGCCACACGCACACACACACACTCACACACCCAAGCGTTGGGTGTCCCACCACACTAGTCAGGGACCAAAAGAGACAAGACCTATCATGTCTCCTCTCAGTGAGAGCAGACATTGTTGACTCACTGTAGTCTCGCTTAGCTTGGGTCCCACCACAGCTATGCACTGTCTGACCAGAGCCTTGGAGCAAGGGTGTGCAGACTTACACACAACCATGGATGCATGCAAACATTACACAAACACAGTGAGACACACATACATACAGGTACATAGAAACATAGTAGTAGTAGTACATATGTCAGCCTCACTCTTTCTCCAGCTCTGTGGATTGCTCTTTGATCCGCTCATCTGTCCTGTTGTTGTGCTGCCAAATTTAAGACCTAACTGTTGATTACTTCATATATCCGTTACACAGTAATCTGTCTGCGAGTGCTTGCTCTTTGGGGATAGACGGTACACCTGTCAGACAGCTCTCCAAACCTTTTCTGAAAACCACTTGTGTTGAAAGGCTCAGTTTTCTCTTCACGGATCTTTCATCCATGTGCCCTGAGTGTGACAGACACGCTCCAGTCTGTCCACAGACATCCAGCCCCAGTCTCAAGCTCCATTTAAAGGCCAACAGGACTTGACATCATAAGGAATTAAGCTCAGGGATTCATCCTCTGACTCTTCACACTGTGTCATAAGGGCCCAGGCAAAAATTTGCTATTATGGCCCCATTGCCCCCCCCCCACCTCCTCTCCTTTGTGCTCTGTGTATGTACTATTTTGCCTGTATTAAATGCAGTGCATACAGCAGACTTTAAATAGCAGCTTCATTATAAGCCAAGAGACCCAAATAAACAATCACCCAAACAATCACTGTACTGCAATATAGAAGCAGAATAATTAAGGTCTTAAGGGTAGACTGCACCAGTTAAGATCTGGACTTCCATGATGTTGGAAGGCTTACAAGAGACACATTAAAGCTGCTATAATCAATACATCTGGGTCTTTGTGACAGTTGCCCAGCTTGCCCTCTTTTTAATCCAGCCTTATCTTCACCTGTGACCTACACACACATTTGCGCAGAGAGGACAAAGGCAACCCACACGTACCGATGTACAGCCACACATGCGTAGCCACCCACAGTCAGACAGACAGATAGGGAAACACATAACCGGTGTCTCACCACAAACACACAAAGACAAAACCGACACACCCCTCCATTCACTGTCGTGGCCTTGTTTACTCATGACCATCACAGCTCTGCAGCAGTCAACCCCATCATTCCAAAGATTCCTGCATCCCAGCACTATTTTATGTGCTTTGCAGAAAGGCTTGTGGGTTTTTTTCAGCTCGCAGACAAGAGTCATACAGGCATTATTAAATAATGCTGACTAATATAATGAAAGTGAATGATAGTGACAGTTCAGAGAAACTCATCAAATATTTTGATTTAAGGCCCATATTTTCACATATCTTCTTCTTTAAGTTTTTTTGCATTAGAAAAAGGTGAAATCTAATTGTTCTGCGTGCTTTCTGTTTGTCTTTGGAGTGATGCGCATTTGACCGACACTGAAATAATGAAATGAAAACTGGGACCAACTTAGAAGGCCTTTTTTAATTGTGCAGCACTGCCATCTGTAGACCACCAACAATGATTGTGACTGGTCAACAGACTCCCTCAGTTTCTTTGTTTAACTGCCTTCTTGTCTGTGCTTATTGTCAGGTTTAGTGTTACGTAACAAGCCTAAACAAAAGATGCACTGTGATTTGTTTGACACAGAAAAGCAAAGCGTCTGGTCAAATCGTAATTTTCTGTATTTACTTATTCTCTTAAATGTCTGGTTTCCTCCCACAGGCCAAAGATATGTGGGCCAGGTGAACTATGTGAACTCTAAATTGCCTGGCAAGTGTGGCTTTGTTTGTGTTGTGCTACAGCCCTGTGACAGACTAGTGACCTGGCTAACTCTGCACAGCAATGAGCAGCTTCAGAAACTAGATGGATGATTATACTATAGATCCCTGTGGTTCCTTCTGGTTCAAGCAATCCATATTAAAATAAAACATTAAAACATTATGAGCTACAAAAATTAAACAATGCCAAAAGGTCAGTTTTATCCCTTTTTACTTCACTTACTGACCCCATAAATTTTTAAAATGTGCCACCATGCTGAATATTTTAGGCCTACTGATTCATTATTGAGCTCTTACTTCTATAGACTAATTTTACATAGCTCAGTTTATTTGTGAATTTGAGCAATGCTCAAGATGAGATGCACATTAAAGAACCATAATGCCATCTAGTGACAAACCCTGGAGCTGCACAGGCCGACGAAAAGAGAAACTGCCACAGTCTGATAGCAGATGAGATGACTTTACTAGTCTGTAGTGACATTTATTCATTGACAGCTGTAACTCCTCCATTCATATAGACACATTGGGATGTAACATCTCAAAGTTTGACATCCCCTGTAAGGTTTGCCTTGCTGGGGTACATAATATGTGTCTGTTTGTAGATTGTTCATTACAGCGAATTCTTGATGATTTGGTAAAATAAATTACATAGGTCTGCATATCACACATGTTTTGACCTGCGTAGAAGGTCATAGGTTATAAGTGGATTGGTGATACAATATTACAGCTGCACAGTGTCAATTTCTACAATTCCTACCTGGTTGTATGCCTATGCCAATGGCAGACCTTAACATACAGCAGGAATTGAAGGGTTAGTCAGAGCAACTCCCAGTATGGTGCATATTCCAGAACTAGTTCAATCAGCATTTTTCAGACTCAGCGCTTGTGTTCATAGATGGCTCCAATGATCCTGATACAGGTGCAGCAGTGTATATTCCAGTGAGTGAGTTATATATTAAGAAAAGTGTATCAGTACATAGCGCAGAGCTATTGGAAATATTACTGGGCCTGGAGTGGATAGAGAAGATGGAAATAAATAACACCATTATTGCTTTTCAGCACTAGGAAGCATAAGATCTGGCAGATAACATTTAGAACAGACACTATGAATGAAATATTGCTTTTAATGTACAAGATTGAAATTATATTATAGTATATTTACACACACTTCTATTGGGTTTCTGCTCATGTTGGTATGGAGGGAAATGGGCAGGTGGATATTCTGTATGTAGACCCATAAATTCCATTAAGCAAAGCTGAAGCTAAGAAATTCATTAGGACATATATAAACAATCAGTATGGCTGGAGTAGTGGGGGGAAATGGAACTGGAAGACAAGAGGAATCACCTTCTTCGGTCACTAAGAAAGGCAAATTTGTGTTTGTTTGTTTGTTTCTCCATGACTTCATATAACCTCTTGTTCCACACAGTCTATGGTTCCACATTGTAATCCACTTGTTGGCGGTGTTTCACCACTAATCTGGTATGGCAACTGCCAGTAAACACCAAAGAAGAAGAACGGGCGAGGGGGGGGCACAAGGCGGCGTAACGCGGTTACGTCAGACGTCTGCGCCACGTCCACCTTCTAACATTTCAATGACAGTTTACACATTTTCCAGCGTTTATTTGATAAAACAGGTAGTTAAACCATAAACTTACTGCCATGCAAAGGGCCGCACGTACAGCTTTAATCTGCTCTAATGTTGTCGGTCCAGCGATGATTCGCCAGTGTTTAAAATGTAGAGGTAAGCAGCAGGTCCGTAGTTTACTGTAGCTGCGACAGCTCAGAGCTAAGGTGCTAAAAATGCTAAAAACACTTGATCTGGGTAATCTTGATTTATATGTATGTATGTCGTGTTGTGTGTGTGTATATATATTGTCATAACTACTTATCTTTCCGATATTATTGTAGCATGCTGTAAGACATGAGTCACATGATAACAGCCAGTAAAGCCAGAGCTTTACTGCATATAATGTTTCATAACAATTCTGTTAGCTAACTTACAATTGCCCCAGTCTGTGGAATTTACTCCTATGTATATTAATAATTTCAGGAGAACATACATCACTAGCTGTGTAGCTACAGTACATTTCCATCCATACGGATTCTCAAAAACGGCCACTATCATTTTTAAGAAAACAACATCTAGGTTAAGCTTAAAACTCAACACATTTTGTAGTGTCGTAATACAGGGTTTGATGTTTGAGCTCCCAGTACGGAAAGAGTTTAACCCCAACAATTCCTATATAACTTAAATGCCGTCGTAACCATAGGCTGTGTGTAATAGTGCCCTTGCAGCTGAGCTCACGCGCTTACAGTGTGATCCCGCCCCCACGCGACAGTGAGGAGAAGGAGATGTTGGACCGAATTCTGCGCGTGGACCATGCGGGTGAATACGGGGCCAACCGCATCTACGCCGGCCAGATGGCGGTGTTGGGCCGGTCTAGGGCTGGACCTCTCATCCAGGTATGGACAGTGTGTGACACATAACTTTGCGCTCGGACAGATGTCTTGTCTACTTAATTTGTAACATGTATCGCTGTCCTTTACCTGCACTAGGCAACAGTTCACACTGATGGCTCCAAATGTCAGAATATTTGATAATTATATTTGTATTATAATGATAATTGGACAATATCTGGAGTGTGAGCTACACACAGAACAATGTTGCCAGTGAGGCTGCTTTCTACTGGAGGAATCCAAATGGATTGGTCTTCTCCAGAAGGAAGTTGCTGTTTATTAGAAATATGAAAGTCACTCTTAACTTCTGATTTACCCCTTCTTGTACACCGATGAATGATCTGACACTAGAAGTAGAATTTAGTTTGGGCAAAAGGGTGAATCTGAAAAAGTCTGCGTGTTTTCACTTAAAAATCTTGCCTAGTGTGACTTTTTGTCCAAAATGATCATAATTGGAACAGTACCTTGTGTTGCTGTATTGTGATTCTGAAATAGACATAAAAATGTGTGTGTTCATGATTGTAACTGCATGCATTTTGAATACTGCACATTCATGATTGTTTTTCTCCAGGAAATGTGGGATCAAGAAAAGAAACACCTTGAGAAATTTAATGAAATTCTGTCTGAGAACAGAGTTCGTCCCACAGCACTGTTACCCCTCTGGAATATCGCTGGGTTTGTTTTAGGTTGGTACAGCCCATAATCATACAGCAGAGTTCACAAAGTTATGTACACAAAAGAAAAGTGATTTTGAACTGTTTTGGACAGGGATTCGTTGTAATGTTGAAGCTGTATCTGCTGTAGGAGAACGCTAAAATGCCTTTGTCTTCATGCCACATTTGTCCACCAACATACTAGAACTTGTAAGTTTCGACAAGTGCAAATGGGTTATTAACAGTATGCTGAGCTTGAACACGATTTCACTAGTAAGTCTGCTGCTGTTTTAAAGCAATTTGCAGCCTTTATTAAATCTGAACTGTGTACTCCAGGTGCATCCACCGCACTGCTGGGAAAAGAGGGGGCCATGGCCTGCACTGTGGCGGTGGAGGAGAGTATTTCAGAGCACTACAACAGCCAGATAAGAGCTTTGATGGAGAAGGACCCAGAGAGATACACTGAACTGTTACAAGTGAGTCAGCCATTGCTTTCTCTGCAGCTCTGTCGCTTTACATTGGCCAAGGCCCTTTTGTGGTGATACATAAAGGATTATTTTTCACTCATGGTATAGTATTACACAGAAAAAAACCCAAGCATCTATGCCATACAGGGAATCAAGAAAATACAGAAGAAGGAGAGGGAAAAGGTCTGAAATGATTGCTAGTGCAGGACTGCATTTAGCTTTGTCAACATGTGTTGCACAACGTGTTGCTTTTAAAACGTGTCATGTTATTGTTTGTGGGTTGCATAGTTTTCATTCATTGGAATGGAGCCGGTTCAGGTTCATTTATACTGGTTTAGTATAATTGGTATTTCCAAAGTTAAACAGTATGATTTTTTTTTTATATTTTGTTTTCAGTATTTTTGACTTAAATCACCAGTTGGCTACTGACATTTGTCACCAGGCAACGTCGCAGGTTAAAATTTAGGTCTTTCCTATTATGGTCACATTCTCTGAGCTAGACTAGTATCCTTACTTTGTACACATCACTGCACATTAAAATAACTCCCCTTTAAAATTAATTTGGTATCGGTAAAGGCTGACAGAGAGCTCAACAGTGACTGATTTTCCCTCTGGAGATTTTCCAGATCAGTCAAACCAGCACTCAGCACATGAAGGCAGACCTCCTTCGAAGAGAGTCTTCATCTGTTCTTTTGCCTGATCCTATTACATAAACTGTTTGGGTCTCATGGTTGATTCATGCAGTTCATTTTAATAGAAAGAGTGAAAATGGATCCGGTTTGAGGCAACAGTCAACGGTGAACCATGTCAATAAGACACTCTAAAATACTGGTGCTCTTGTATTAATATAGGTTATAAAGGAATTCAGAGATGATGAGATGGACCATCATGATACTGGTTTGGAGCATGATGCTGAAAAAGTAAGTATATTTTATGATTTTTTTGGTCTGGATCTTGGTTTATTGATAATGTTTGTGTGGCTGTGCTTGATGTTTCAGATGTTTTGGTAGTGTTTTGGGTTTAGCAAATATTATTTTATGTTTCATGGCACACACAGAGAGTTTGATTTCACAAGCTCCTGATCAAATGACTCCTTGCTGTATTAAAGTACACTAAAATAATATGTACAAAACACATACTCATTAATAGTCATTTATAACTAAGTAGCTGCCCTCGCAGTTTTTTATCACTGTCATTTAAAGTACGGCAATGTAAGTGTGTTTTCTTTCTTATTTTGTTTTTTTTAGGTGCCTGGATACTGGCTGCTAAAAAATGCAATACAGCTAGGCTGCAAAGCTGCAATATGTGTTTCTGAACGTCTCTAACACTGGATTTAGAATAATTACATTGTTTTGAAATGTTGACTTGGTTTGACTTGGTTTGTATAAAAAAGTATTTGAATTTGCTTGTCAGTTCTCCATTGTGATTAAAGCACCTTGTGATGCACCACTTTGTTGTATTATAAGAAGTATTGTATACAAACATTTGCAGTTCTACAGGAACATACATTGCGCCTTTTACAGTGTATGATACATGGACTGTTGAAGTAGGTGGTGTAATAACCACTTTTTCATCAAGTGCACTTTAGTAATTCAACTAGTTTTAATGTGCATTTCCTTAAGACGTCTGAGTGATTGTGTACATGCCAGAGCGGCAACAGACACGACAATAGACAAAGATCTTACCAAAAGATAAATACATAAAATACATTTAAGAGGGACATGTTACTGCCCTACCTCTTCTGTTTGACATGTAATAGTTCATATATCAAACTGAGCAATGACTTGTCATCTTGGTTTAACTGTTAAGCACCCTCACACAGCTGTTCTGGATAGATTAGGTCACTGAGTAAGAGGAATTGACAAGAGGCTTGTCCATGGGCCCCTAATCTAAAGTCCGAGACCGCGGATCTCCCCTCAGACAAAGCTTGGGATACAGCACCTTCCCGCCACTTCTTTAGTTTACTTTGTAAGTTTCGATCAATTTCTGGATGCCTATGGGATCTGTTTATTTGACCCCATAGACACTCAACATTTGAGCCAAAATAGCCTCATATTGCTGTTTGATGTAACTTCTGTGAACACCAAATAGTTGTAACAAGGTTTGTCCTGAGGCATTTATTAGTTTCTGATTCTGATGGGGGGGAAACAGTTCCTAAAAACTACTTTATCTCTGAACTCTCACACATTTAGGCTATTCTATGTGATCTCCTTTTAATAAATAATGGAATGAGTAATGTAGTATTGTTTCACTTCCATTCACTGAGCCTCCCCTGAAACTGTTTGGAGCCCCCCTAGGGAGGCCCGCTTCACACTTTGAAAACCCCTGTATTAGGCCTTTCAGCAGGTTGAGCAAAGTGTTCATTCCCCTCCTAGCCAATATCAGTTTGTCCTCACGGTACATTGAGTACTGACCCACAGCCTTTTTATCCATGGCCTTAGCCTTTTCATGCACTGGGGACATGATGATGCAGTGATTTATGGCCAGTGGTGAGGGCTGATAGCACTTAAATGCAGTCCTTTGATGGTAATTTGTCTCTTGGCTCTAGCAGGCAGTAAAGGAGGTTAGATTGAAAACCTCACATTATAGAATATATATGAACAGATGGGTGACAAATGAAAGGAGAAAACAGCCAGGGGAACACTGGAGGGATAGAAAAAACACCATGATAGTGGAAAGCTCTGTCTGACACATTGGTTCAAAGTCTCCCTTTGGTGTTAAGTAGGTTTGAGATCTGGTGACCGTGAAAACAGTGGCTTATGATACACACCTTTTTCATACTCATCAATCTACAGCTGAAACAATCAGTCAATAGGGTGATCAACAGAAAATCAGCCTGTAATGAATTAATAGTTGAAGTAATTTTTAGTAATGCTAGCAGCGTTTCTCTACGGATCCACAAAAGACCGAAAATCAGATTGAAATATCTCAAGTACTGGATGGACTGTCATTAAATTTGGTATGCACATTAATGTCCCCCTCAGGATGAAATATGATGACTTTGGTGTTCCCCTGACTTTTCATATAGTACCATCATCAGGCCTTGGACTGTTCGTCTAACACAGGGGTTGGCATCCTTTACTATATAAAGAGCCACTTGTGGCCAGAAAGAGGAAAAAGCCCTGGAAATGCAGGTACCACAGCCTATTAGCCTAAATTAGCTTATCAACATTATTTATTGGTATAAATGAACATTCATTTATATGTTTTACCATAAGGTGACTGCAGTAGGCCTTTGTGCTATTTATGATTATTTGGCTACTTTATGTTACTTTTAGCGATGTCCAGATCCGATCACGAGATCGGAAATCGGGCCCGATCACGTTGTTTCAGACTCGATTTGAATCGGACGTTACCTCCCGATCAGGACTCGGATATAAATGTATGTATATTCTCATTATTTTTTAACACATCTATAGTTATGTGATGGCACAGAGTTAAACCCCACACAGAGATTTATTTTTTATTACTGCGTGCTGTAAAATAAAAAAAATAATAAGGAACATCCTGCATCTGTTTTTTTGCTCTTCTTTATTCTTTTTTTTAAGTATTATAGAAGTATCGGATCGGGACTCTGTATCGGTAGATACTCAAAATCAAATGACTCGGACTCGAGGGCTAAAAAACCTGATCGGGACATCCCTAGTTACTTTGCATTTCCAATGCAATGTTTTGGTACATTTATGAAAGTATACAAGTACCGCAGATTTAAACATTATGGTAAGCCAGCAGTAGTGGCGGTGAAAGCATACAAATCTACATTGCACTATTAAATTCTCTGTTTTCTCAAGATTTTTATTTTTTGTTTTATTTTGAATCCATAGCTATCTTAGAAGAACAGGCTACTCACTGAAGACACCACTGTTGAGTTTGGTGCCGTGGTGACATTTTAGTTGATGGAGTGTAAATACATTTTTTTTCGATGTGTATGCTACATGTTTTTACAACCGAATACTTCTAGGATGACTTTAGGCCCCCAACAGTGATAGAAAAATCAAAATATAACAAAGTTATTAATTACATTTTTTTGACAAAGTTCAGGAGCCACTAGAGAAGGGCTAAAGGGCCACATGCTGCACTGGAGCCCCAGGTTGCAAACTCCTGGTCTAATAGAGGAAGCAATTTAAAGATGAATCCTTGGGTTTCCGCAATGGTTACAGTAATGTGCCACATTCCTGAAAAACAGGCTCTACTTTACAGGCCAAGTTAAACAACCCCATTCCTGCCATGACTGTTGATGGTGGACATTGTGAGGTAATTGTTTAGTGCACGAATTAACAAATAACATGAAACCTGAATTAAACTGCATTGTATTTTTGGGCTTCAGTCTAGTTCAGTGATCATAAGCTACCCTTCTTAGCATTTCTGCACACCATCAGCTAATCAAAATGAGAAATTTCCACTCCGACAGGATAGTGACTACCATACTCCTTATCAAGAAATTCCTGATCACAATGAGTCCCCATGTTCCCTGTTGGCTGCAGTCGATGGCTGCAACAGTTGTTTTATAGTTATAAACACATTATCACTATCTTATATAATATACATGAATAGTATTTTCCTGTTTCCACATCACTAGAACAAACAGGCACAGATCTCACTTCAACAGTCCTAGGAGGTCACACACTAGAAACCTGAGACAGTAGACAGCTTTGCAAATCAAAGGTAGACCATCATACAGTATCTCTGCCCCTGATTAATAGTGCTGACAGTTTTATAGCAAGGTGCAACTGTTTAAATAAAGCAACCAATCTACAGCTCTATCCGTAGCACCATTTTGTTTGACGAAATTACTGGTAAATAAAAACAGGAGTGATGACTCAGTCAAAACGCAGGTGCTAATAACTGTAAACCATCAACTTTACATCGACAGTATATTAGCTACCGTCATTTAACTAAAGATATAATGCTTTTTAGATCACGTTAAATTTTAATTTCACTAAATCATAACACTTCTTTTGCCTCTGTCTATGGCCATCAGGAATTCATGTGAATGTCTTAGGTTTTCTCTGAATCACGTCCAAAGGAATCTGCTGAAACACTGACTGAGATATTGGCAACAAGACTTTGAAAAGAGCAATAAAACTCAACTAAACTGGGACTGTCTTGCTACCCGTGAATAATTGCGGTTGTAAATTGTGAGCAGCATGAATAATACAAATCTCTATAAGTCATAAAAGCTTTCGGATACAGATTGTATTGCTTCTTGGCTTGGAAATACGCTGAATGTCAGTCAGCAGGCCTTTCTTGGGTTTCTGGTAACTAATATGTAACACAAGGTCCGTCTGTAGCATTGAATAGTGACGGGGGATTGAGTAGATATTGCTTCACTGTAGAATCACCAGTACTGTGAAAGTGTCATAGTGATTGTATTCAGTTAATGTGTGACAACATGTCCATATTCACTGTTTCTATTTGTTCTGCCAGGGATTCTGTTACTTTAAGCCTGTTATGCTGCTAAGTCTATGAACCTTGGGAAAGACTAACTTTGTATCTTGACGTGATATGGCTGAGCATGGATCCAACCTGAACTCTGGGAACATAATGATATTACGTTTTGTCTGATGAGCTCAGCTCAGTTGACTACCCTGGGTGATAAAGTTAACACAGATGCTACCTGTCATGTCACCATAACTTTTACGTACAAATCATGTGCATGCTTATTAAGGCATGCATTGCCTTGACCCTTTAACAAGGGGTTCCCAGAAGTGAGGTGACATTAAGTTGAAGTGACTCAGTAGAGCTTTTCATATACTTCTGGTTATCCAGGCCAACTATTCACATACAGCAGCATGGACTGAAAAACAGCCACACGCCGACAGGCAATGCTATAAATAGTGAACCGTAAACATTTTTACTGTTCTTTGGTATGTCTATATAAATGCCTGTAGAGTGATGTCACTGTGTGTTAGATTACAGTGTTACACTGAGTGGAATTTTGTTTATTGCTTTACGTTGTTTTCTTTGTTTTTTGCTTGTGACACACAGGTAAATGATTGTTAAATTGTTGTGCTGAAAGATGTACAGTGCATATGTGCATGTTCATGCGCATCTGAGTACTTACATACATGAAAAATCTTTAGGGTGTTTGAGGAGTGTGTGGCCTGAAAGAGCAGAGACCACATGTCCACATGTCTTCACACTGTGGAGCGACAACACATGATGCAAAGGGCTGACATCACTTCAGCTGGAATCTCTGATTTACGGCCTGTCACACAGTGCCATCTACCAGTCGCTTTGGAGAAAGAAAAACACACCAAGGTCAGTCTCTGAGGAAGGTTCATCAGACACAAAATTTCTAAACATTTATTTAATGATGAAAAACTGCGTATTGCACCATTTTAATCAAACCACCAGATGCCCACTTTAACAAACACGCATGCAGAAAATAACCTCAAAAGTGGTCAAAGTTGTTGCATGTGCATTAAACAAACTGTTGCCACTCTGACAAATTGGACTGATGCGGCATCTACAGCATGTGTAAAGATTTTTATGGTGTGGCTTTCATTTTTATTGCAATGTGAAGTGCGTGTAATAATCATTAAATGAAATTCACAAACAAAATGGCATGTACACACATCTTCTGCCTGATCATGTTGTCCAGCACTTTCTCCACAAGTACTGAAAGGATTTTAATAACATTTTTGGTCTCCAGATAATCCTGATTGGTGATCCTCTGGCGTTCCTTCCACAGCTGTTGCACCAGCAGCAGATCAAAGTTTTCACTTTTCTAGTGAAATGTACTACTGGATGGATTGGCACAAAATTTTGTTTATATTCATGATCCCCAGATGGTTAATGCTAATGACTTTGGTGATCTCTAGTTTTTCATTTGTGCTATCATCAGGTCAAAGTTTAATTTGTTCACCAATGGTTTATGACCAAATACCTGCAAAACTAATGACATTCACATGGTAAACATTACACTTGCAAGCATCAGTCATTGTGGCAATGTTAGCATTTAATTCAAAGCTCCACTGTGCCTAAGTACAATCTCAGAAACACTGACTAATCCTTTTTAAGTGATTAGGGTGTGGATTATTTTTTTTTAAGATCTGGGGTATATTTAATTAAACCATGATATTAAATGTATAACTAGACATCAAGGTGATATTTGTCTGTATCTTCTCTTATCCAATGGGGATGGGCTGCAGCTGTTTCCACTCAGTGCTGTGTGATAGTTGTATTGTGGATCAGGTATGAAGGACCGATTGATGAGTGCCGGAGTTAAGCATGACCCCACCGCTGGTATCCATCACCGCACTGACAGGCCTGGTGGTTCATCCAGCATGACACCAAGGCCACGTTGCTGCTCCACTGTGTCATGAACCTCAAAGACACTTCAAGCTCTTCACTCAAGCACTGTATGCACATTCCCCTCACTTCACCCCCTTTAGAACCGATAGCCCCCTGAGGCAAAAGAACGGTATTGAAGGCTGTGAACTGAGGGCCTGCAGAGTAAAGAGAATTTAGGATCTCTAATATAAGGTGAACAACAGATAACTTCCCTTAAGTGCTTACATTTTCGATAAATAGGTATTTATTATTTGTTTTTTATGCATACAAAATTACATATATTTTGAAGTCTATTCGAATACTTAGCATTTAAATACATATGTTGCATAACTTTCCTCTGTTATGCTCTGTTTATTCTCAAATGTTACCTACCATCCTGATGGAGAAGGTAACATTTCATAGCCTAAATTGTTTGTGGAAAACAGCATACATGCAAGTTGCATGTAATGTGATGCTTTTAGTTCTCTTATCTTACAATTTGTCCTTCACACATCTTCTGTTAAGGATTGTGGTTGTGGCATTCATACTCGAGGTGGAACATATTTTTCCCGGATGAAGGTGCGCCTGGCTCGCCAATAAGGTGGACAGAACGCATTGTTGGTTGTGAGAGGTTTAGCAGAATGAGCTGCAGCTTCTCGCAGTACACAGAACTTGTCAGCTATCCTTTTATAAGCCTGTTACCCCACCCGTCCTGAATCCAGCACCTTGTATCCCTGCCATCGACCCCTTTTCAATCTATCAGACTGATGCATTGGGAGAAGTTTGCAGAAGGTTACCACGCAAAGCCTCTTAACACCTGGTTTCAGGGATAGTTTTGACCTCCCCACCTGCTAGCCTCCTGCAGAGGCCCCAGCACTTTACACCAATCCCTCTACGACCCTGTCTGTCGTCCTTACTGAGTGAATGCGTTGCTCTGGCAGTGTTACTCTGGCCAGGGGCTCGTTCATGTGTCTTGCAAAGATGCCACCCATATCTCCTATTAATCATGGACCTCTTTCCCCAGCTATGCCCTCTGCTGCTGATGACAACATAGATTCAGAATGATGCTGTTGCAGATTGTCAAATTACACGCAACAAGGCAAGTGGAGCTGCAAGGCATGATTGTGGCATAGATCGCAACCCTTTAGGAGGTTTTGTTGTTTAGTTTTTGATACAAATATGTGTTTTGATAATGATACATGAATAGTTTGTTGACTAAACTGCTCTGTGGTTTGAGTCTGTTGTTCACACAGCTGGATTTCAAGTTATTACCCGTGAGTCGCAACCTTTCTGCGTAGTGTGAGCATAAGAATCCTGCATATGACTGCTGTCTCTGGCTCGTTGTTCTTTGAAGCTATCAGCCGACAAATATTCTAGCTCACGGCTTGGCTCTCAGGTTTTGAGGCTGGTGATGACACTCAGCAGACAAAGTGCCCGGACAACCTGGGCTTTAGGTGTCCTGACCTTGGAGGTTGGCTTTGAAAAATAACAACACAAGGGAAGAAAGAATGCCCCCTATGCTGCACAAGCTGTTGCCCCTGTCAGGATGAAGTTCAGCATGTCTCATGAGCTCCCTATGGGTTAATGATTGTTTTTCAAAGGTAAAGAGACAAATGTAATAGACTCCAGAAGTGTGTCAGGTCTCAGTGTTTTGTGTATGTGTGGAGTGTTATGTGAGTGAGTCTAGTATAGATACTAAGAGGGACAATGTTTGGCCCATGACAAGTTCTGGGAATTGAATCACTGGAGGTGCAGAACACAAATTCACTTTAATCCATTGATCTGAAGCCTGCTGTGAAAAACGTATCATTCAGTCCAATCCCATATCAAAGAAAAACAAAATAGCAGCAATGCCATCTTTCTGTTCGTGACATTCTAGCGCAATGGTTGATAGATTTACAGCAACTTCTTTCGTTTTTCAGCTATTTGAGGTATCTGTTAAACAGATTGTTGCATTGATTTCTGGGAAGACAGATGGTGGTGTGCATGCTTCAAGACAACTGAAGGAATGAAGAATTGTTCAGCTCGGTAGATCAAATCCAGTATAGTGATGTCCTTACGGTACCTTTTTAGTGCACGTAGGTGCATATGATCTCATAGACATATTTCTGAGTAGCTTTGTTTTCTTTCTGGCCATAGTTGAAAGTAGCATGAAATGCTTGAAAATGAGACAAAATACCATTTTTTCTTCCAAAGCAATAAGACAAATCTGTCTGCCTTGTTTAAGTCTTTAAATGGTAAGGCCATTGTTGCAGACAAAATATTGTCTGATTTTTATTTTATTTTGCCAAAAGAGACAGATAATGCTCAACATACTCTTAATAAATATAGAAAGACATTTTGCTACCCATTTTACAGTACATCTTTGACAGAAAGATGTTTTAGTGTGTGCTTTTAAAATTTAAATCATTGCACGGGCCTTCATCTGTTTCATATTTCAAGTCTGATGTGTGTCCAGTCTCTTAAGGATGTGAGCCGAATTTTTTTTTACTTTACTTTTATAATAAAGGATTTTTTTTTTTTTCTGTGCTTAACTAATTTTCAGACGTCCTGCCACCCAGCAGTCCTGTTAGCCCCAGCAGTCCCAGCAGCCCCAGCGGCCCCATGCAGCCTTCTGGCCTTCCAGGCGTCATTATTATTTGCTGTGATTGACACGTTGGGATGGTGTACATTTCATTGATGAGAATTTTAGAGACCTGGGGCTCGTGATCCTTTAGCGATCAGTGGTACGTCACCCTACAGTCATCCCAGGGGCACATGGCTGGATTACCAACTAGGCAAAGCAGGCAACTGCCAAGGGGCCCCAAAAGCCCCAGGGTTACGACATATCATTTGGGCCTACTGTAAATAATTTGTTTTGTTTGTTCCATGTATCAATATCATTAAAAAGAAGGGTGAGAAGTGATTCCAGTGAATTTCTATTAAATTTTTTGTTTAAATGGCTTATCAGTCATCAAAATTGTTCCCAATTAATGTTCTTTCAATCAACGAATCAGTTAATCAACTAATATCCACTCTAGAGTAGTGGTTGCTTTGTGGGTGCTTGGAGAAATAATGAAACTGCCATGTGCTGTGGGGGTCAAAAGGGGCCAAAGACCCATTTTTGCCTTGGGTCCCACTAAGAGGTTTATTCGGCCATGCGGTGGGACAGTAATAAATCAGTTTCAAATACTCTCACTTTCTTCACCAAAGGCAAACTGACCTAACTTGCCATTCACATCCAGGAGTCTGCAAAGGCCAAGCTGGACGGGGACAATCACAAGTACAGACACCTCATCACATGGTGCACAAAACCTTTCATTCCTAACTTCACTGTTATCTATCTGAACTACTAACTTAATATCCTATTGCAACTCATTGTTTGAAGTACTCAAAGTTGTATCCCCAGTGATAAAAACAAGGTTAGAATGGTCAACGAGATCTAAGGGCCTAAGAATGGAGTTAGCGGGATAATCATTACATACTCATAATCTAGAATGTCTTCAACTATCCTTCTTCACCTGTAATCTATATCTCTGAATCCCAGGAACAGCATACATTTTAGTGGATTTGCAGTATGTACCAGTTTAAGATTAATAAAAGTCACACAAAGTGACACAGTATTAAATAATGCCATCTGCATAAAAATGTATTTAACAATTTTGCACCTATATTGCAATTCTTGTTACAATCAAGTTACTAAAATGTTATACTGTACAGTCATATTTTCTCATAGTGTGTAACAGAAAGATCTATTGGAAAGTTAGTAGACCTGTATAACTCCAAATAAAGAAAAGATAGGAAAACATTTCAATCTTAAAATGCTAATTAGATCATTGTTTAAACTATGTCACAATGGTGTTTATTAACTTTCTCCTTTGCCTTCTTCTCTTGAAGTGGAATTATTATTATTATTATATCGAAGGAGATCAAAGAATACAAAAGAGTATTAATACAATAATTGGGAATGAATCAAAACATGTCACAGGAAATGATGTTTTATATTATGTGGCTTAAAAAAAAACAAAAGCCAACTGCACTTGTAATGTGACGACTATTCTCCAGTAGATGAACACATAAAGGCTGTTGGAGAAACTGCTATTTGGCCAATGCCTGTTATTATTACTTACTATATGGAGCATTGTTTAGGAACTTTGGGGAACATGCATAATGTGCTTGGTGCCACAGCTAACTAGAGTGTCCACCACCTGTGCCGTGAGAGTGTCCGCGAAATTGTGACCATGCGGGAACCTTACCGTACTATTCATTCCCTTGTCGGAAGGTGTTTGAGGTGCTCCAATGACCTCAGGGTCACATACCACGCACAGCGGCTATGCAGTTATGCTGACCATGTTTAAATCAAAACACTGGCAATCATAGGTGGATAGTGGGAGGGAGAAGAAGAGGGACGATAGGGGGAAGGAGAGCTTGTTCTTGAGCCATGGTCAGATGGGAGAGAGCTAGGTGGTGGGTGTGTGCAAAGACTTGAAATATGTTGAAGAGACGCGTGTGTTATCTTTTCTCCTCGCCACTGGTTGTCCAGTACCTCCCCTCACGGCGTGTCGTCAGCAGTTTATCTCAGGGCCTGGCGGGAGCTGCAAAGGAAAATGGGAGGAAATCTGATCCATATGGTGGCACTATAAAGCTCACCGCTGATTTGCAGGCTTCATCAAAATTTGGTCAAGGCTTTATCGCTACTCATGACTGGCATCCTCTTCTCACACCTGGCCACTGCGCTCTGAACTTCTCAGTCTCTCCTCAGCAGCACCAGTTATCTTCCTGACCCCAGGGGTGCCTCAGCAACAATTTTCAAAACTGATTCTTCTTAGAGAGGTAAGTTCATTTACAGCTTTTTTTTTGCTTAAATATGGATGTATGAAGCCAAATTTTGAATGAGTAATGATGCATTGCATGTATCTTTTTTCTTACATTGCATCAGATATGAAGATACTGGGACAGGTTGCTTTCCTGCTTTTGCTAGGGGAGATCTGGTGTCAGAACAACCGTAATGCTAAAGCCAGTGGCAAGTCCACCAAGAAGTCTGGTGGGAACCAAGGAGGCGACGTTGGCCAATCTCCCCCTGTGGTTGATCTGACTCCTGGAAGCACTGGAAGCAGTAAAGGCACTGGAGGGACAGCTGAAGCAGGACCGAATAGTGCTGCAGGAGCACGAGCAGCTGGGCAACAGACAGATGATATGAGGCTGCACTTCCTCAAGAACACCCAAGTTACGTGTAATGATGGAACAGCAGCTGGGTGAGATGTTCTGGGTCTTGTATTTTCTCTCACTTGTTTTCCTTAAACTCTTGAAATTCCTGAAATTAAATTGTGAGATTTTTTGCAGATTAATACAATGATTTTAGGAGCTACACAGAGGATAAGTGTGTTTGCTACTGTATCTTCACCATCCACCTCATTCCTGTTTATTTGTGGTTCTACAGGTTTTACCTAAAGGAGTTTAGAGGAAGCCGCCGATGGCTGTTATTTCTGGAGGGTGAGTATTTAAAAACCCAACTGGTTAATTTGGTCCCCAAAGGTCAACTTGTTTTGGCGTGACGCCCCCATTGGAATTTTAATGGGGATGTCATCTTGTCCCGTCATCTTCTGTTTTTTTCCTTTTTTGGTTGCTGCCTGTCACTTTGATTTTTATGTGTCTTGTGGAAATGTATGTGGATTTTCCTCCAGCATGACTTATGTCCGTATTCTGAAAGCATCGCTTTTCCCAACATTTAATGAAATGATTTTTCTAACAGGATTCAGGATTTATGAGTGCCTTATTCTGAGCACTAAACCTTAATAAATTGGTCTTAACCCCCCCCCCCCCATATCTGTCATAGTTTTGTTGTATTTGAAGGACACAAGCTGAAAGTCAATCAACAACTCAGGTGCTGACAGTTTGGAAATTAAAGGAATTGTTCGTCTTTTTTTGTCCAACTCAGAGTGAACATATAATCTTGTTAGCAGATCAGTCTACAGGTGCGTTCCTTTCCCTCTCCATTCCTCACAGGCCTCAATGATGGGCTAACAAGGGTCTCCACAGCTGTGCCTGATGTGAATGTCTAAAATTAGTCTATTATTTGTAGGTGGCTGGTGCTGCTACAGCAAAGAGACCTGTGATTCCAGATACCAAACTATCCCCCGACTAATGAGCTCATCGGGTTGGCCCCAAACAAAAAGAGGTCAGTCAGTCAGCTCTGTTTTAAAATGCTTGTCAGACATGTTTCCATAGTGTTATTGGTTTACATTATCTTTATTGTGACATCTGTCCCTTCCCTAATCTGGATTTACAGGAAATGGAATATTGTCTTCTCAAGCGGAGGAAAACCCACACTGGCATAATGCTAACATTGTGTAAGTACTTGTATATCCTCACTGTGTGTCTTATTGTGACTGTTGGAGGTGTCACATGACAGACAGACAGCCATCAGTTGTAAATGTTTCTAAGACTTCTCACCATTTATGCTGAAGAAGATAAAGCTAAGCTGCGTACACATTAAAATGTGATTTTCTGTCTAATATTTTAAAACAACAGGAAATCTGTTTTGTTTGTACCTCTAGTTTTATAGATTCTTTTAACTTAAAGATGTATTCAATGTTTAGGTTTTTTTACCACTTGTCAGGACTGGAACAAGGTGTAAGCACATTTACATATACATTGCAAAGTTGTTATGGATACCGTGTTAGCAAACAGTTACATATTTACACATCCAGCAGACTCATTTAGAGTCATGTTCCTGTCTGCATAGCAAGTGCAAGTCCAATATTCACTCCGCTTTTTAGCTCTGTTGTGGTCTCCACCAACTCGAGGGAAATGCCTGGCTCTTTAGCTGCTAAATGCGATCTATTTGCTAAATCTGTCCTTCTGCCATTTGGTGACAGGTAGCGCACAGTGGGTTTGTAAAGTTGTTTTGCTGAGAAAAAAAACTACCTGCTGTGTCTGGAAAAGGTTGATGGTGAGAGTAAACCAAAATAATACAGTTCCAGACTGTAAAACCAAAACAATGATCTTAAAGATGCTAAAACGCAAGAGTAGGGATTGTGTTGAAAGCTTAGTCCAACAAATGTGATTGTCTCCTTTTTTTTCAGATTTATCCCGTACTGTTCCAGCGATGTATGGAGTGGTACTGGGCCTGCCCCAACCCCTCCTCCAAGGACACGACAAGGCAGAGAAAAGGAGAGAGATAGAAATACAAATACAAGTAAATACAAGAGTATTTAAGACTTTTTTTAATGAGGTCCTTGTAGGAATGACAGACCTGTGGCTCCCTTGGCTTTAATGAGATTAATCTAACTTTCTGTTTAGTGTGGTGCTCCCAATCATTTGACGTGTGTATCTTTTATCAGCTGAGTACACCTTTATGGGATCCCTGATCATCCGAGAGGTCATCAAAGACCTCGTCCCCAAAGGAATCAAGCAGGCCATGGTTGTAATGCTATCTGGCACAAGGTGAGCTTGTTTTATCACTCGCACTCTGATGCTGGTTACAGCTTTTGGACAAGTGCCTGCATCCTATGTACCATCTGGATCATACCCATGCCCAACATTAAACAAGAGAAGCCCTATTTTGGTTGCATCCTCTTGTCAACAGTTATGATGTTTACAGTCAACTGTCAACTATGAACAATGACATAATGTCTATTAAAAGGACTTGCCCTGTAATGGTGACCATTCCTCCCAGGTTGGTAACATGGTCACTGGGACACCCCCAAGCCCTAAAACAGGATCCACTGACTGAATGCAAAGCTGCTAAATTTTGACTTCTCTGCTATTAGCTGGCATGTGCTGTCATTTTGATACCCCTAATGAAAATGTCACTCTCAAACCCAAACTATTTATTGATTTTCTTGGATCCCCTGCAGCGCTGGCGGAACAGGTGTTTTGCTGAATATTGAGAGGGTGGCCAGTCAGCTGGAGCAGCTCGGTGCAGAGACTCAGGTCCGCGGCCTTGTGGACTCTGGCTGGTTTCTAGAAAGTAAACAGCAGAGATCACCTAACTGCCCAGAGACTATTTCCTGCTCACCTGAAGACGCTATCAAGATAGGACTCAGGTAAAGTCATGCATTCTTCAGTCAGCCTACATAGATTTAATGTACAGAAACAGAGGCCAGAGGCTCTTTTGCTGTACAATGTACTATACTGTTAAGCTATTGTATTTTGCTTTTTTGTGTGATGTGTTAAAGCGACTGAGTAATAGATGTGTGCGTGTATTGACAGTATGTGTTGCTTCCTCAGGCTGTGGAATGGGGTTGTGCCTGATAGATGTCGGCAGCTCTATAAGAGAGGAGAGGAGTGGCAGTGCTTCTTTGGTCACAAACTGTATTCTACCTTGACGTGTGAGTGCTGGCTAAGTTTTTCTTGACTTTGGATTGCTTTAGATTTTGCCTAAGCTGTTCAAATGTTCAAATGTAATGTGCACTGAAGCATGAGAGGTGTGAGTTTAATTTACATGGAAGCTGAAAAGCAAACAGCCTTCCGTGTTGATGATTATCCTGTTTTTACTTCAGCTGAAGAAGTACGTTCTCCTTTGCAACACTTTGGCAAGTTGTGAATAAAAAAAATGAAGGTGGTTGGCCATTTTTCTCAATACCTGGACAGCTGATATTTTGTAGATCTGTCAGCTGTCATAGTTCTTAAGGGTTTTTCCATTATCAGGGTCCTAGCTGCCTAACAGGTCCACAGCAGCGTGCTGTCCCCTACAATGAGGCTGTAGTGGAAATGCATGTCATCAGTGGGCCGATCAGGGCGCACGGAAAAACCCTGTTACATTACATTTACTCGTTTAGCTGACGCTTTTATCCAAAGCGACTTACAATAGCTGTACATGTCAGAGGTCGCACGCATCTGGAGCAACTAGCGCCATTACCCCTCCATTTACTACATGTAAGTTTAAAGCCCTATGCATGGGATTGAATTATTTCTGACTTTGGTGACTCCTAGTGCGAGTATCAAAAATACGCTGTGGAGACAGCAACACAGAATTAACCATGAAATTTTCAATAGACAAAAATACAGACAATATTGACCATATGGCCACTTCGGGGCAATGCAACAAGCTGTAAACACAACTCTGACATATTATCACCTTATAAAGCTGCTATGGCGAATAAATGTTAGCAAAGAGTTTACACATCCAAAATTCATCTGGAGACAAGTTTCCGGCTCGTTGATGAATGTAAGTTCAACATTTACCCTCCTTTTAGCTCTATTTTGTTTTCCACCAAAGACTGAAGGCATTATCTTGGCTAAATGCTCCCACATGTTCACCAACTGGTTACTAACTTTGTCTTGAGCTGCTTGCTGTGTCCAGATAACTGACGAGAGCCGTGAGACAGAAACAAAAGAGTAAAGTTTGTTATTTGTTTCCCTGTAGCCCCTCTGTTTGTCGTGCAGTGGCTGTTTGATGAGGAGCAGCTGAGAGTGGAGAACATCTACATGGGAGGGCAGAGTCTGTCTGAGGAGCAGTGGCAGTACATACAGAACTTGGGCAGGGAGCTCAAGAACTCACTGAGAGATGTCACGTAAGTTCCCAAAAACCTGTTTGGAAGAGTAACATAACAATAGATCTAATAAAAACAAGGTGATTAAAATAAAGGATAGACTAAAGCCTACAGATGTCTGTACTCTTCTCTGTGTGTTTTTCAGGGCTGTGTTTGCTCCATCCTGCCTCTCCCACACAGTGATTACCAGGAGGTAAGAATGGATTTTTGACTCCTGTGGGGTGGCAATACACTTTTACACCATCCACTACCAGTAGTTACCTCTACAGAGTGAGCTCATGCTGCCGTTTTTGTTCGCTCGTTCGTCATGACACATTCTTCATGTCACCAAGTTCCATTTCACACTTTCCCTAACCCCTCGGTACCCCTTCAACGCACTCACTTCTTTGCTGCACAGATGGACGTTACATTACATTTGCATACTTAGCTGACGGTTTTTGCACACCTTTGGAGCAACTAGAGGTTAAGTGTCTTGCAGGCTAAGCTTAGCTGTATTTATTTAGTTTGAGGATTTTTAATGGTGGGAAATGAAGGTCCACGGTCGTTGACAGTTCTGTGATGTTACATTTGTTGTACAAAGATGAGCCAAAAGTGGCCAAAGATAATTTCAAACCTTGTAATCAGACCATAATATTGTTGGTCCTACTAATCCCATCATCTCACCGATCCCTTAGCTTTCTACCAACTTTTTTCCCCCTCTCTCTATCTTTGCCTCTGTCTTGTTGTTCTTCTAGTAACTGGATGAGTTTCCAAGTTAGAGGCACCTCTCTGCCACGGGCCCTACACTGTTGGGACAGGAGTCTGGAGGCAACCCGCAACAACAGAACCCCTGCCAAAGGATGTCCTTTCCACCTGGTGGACACCTGCCAGTGGCCCCAATGCAACCCCACCTGCCCAGCCTTGGTGGATCAGGCCACCCAGCAGGAGCTCACCCTGCTCCAGATGCTGGTAGCCATGGGCCTTGACCTCCAGAAGTTGGGCCTGGATCCCCAGGGAGATGCAGATTCTCTGGCCAGCATGGTCAGCAATGGTGGCTAAATGTAAAAGTGGGAAGGAACTTAAGAGATAGCCATACAAAGGCTTAAAAGGAGGGGGAAATGTGTTTTAATGTAACCATAGAAATAGTGCAGAATCTGGTTACAATGTCTTGTGCTGCTCAGCATTCCATTATGCTTCATGTGTTTGTTAAATTGGTGACTTGACTGGTGGGTATGTCACTGAGCCTGAGTGGCTTGGCTGTCCTTCTACTGGGCTTTGGGTCTAAACCAAATGTGTTTCAATTGTACTGAATGAATATCTTTCAGTTTTGGTAGATGGCTGGACATACTGAACCTCCTACAACACACTTTCATCCTTATGAAAATTAAACCTCAGAGCGTGGTAGTAGAGTTAAATTCTTTTAACAAATAGAGGCTCCCTCAAAATGTCCGAGGCACAGACATGTTTGTTAGACAGAACTCATAAAAAAGAAATGTTTGGACGCCATATACTGAATTTGTTAGCATTTGAAGGTTTATTGATGCTCTTTCTATCCAACAGTCATATATTTCAGATGATAGCAATTATTTTTGATGCCAAATTGCCAAATTTTAGCACTCTGATTCTTACATAAGAAAATACAACTCAGAATGCACAAAAACTAATGCAATAATTTCTTTGCACACAGTTCCAGAGACAATGATTGTGATTCTTGTGATGTTTTTTTGTCTGTAGCTCCTGATGCTATGCTAACTTATATATACTATGTAATATATATACCTATTTTATGTGCATGTAAGACAAAAGTGTGATTAGTTATTGATATTTTTCTGTGTATAGGCCAGCAGGAGTTCACATACTTGACATGTGAAGTCTGCAATAAAAAGAAAAAACTCCCTAAAAAAAGATTAATGACGCTGTGGTTATTCACTGCTCAGTTGTCTGCATGATCTTTATTTTGTGACATAATTGTCAACATTTAAAAATCATGCTTTTTTCCCATGTCATGCTAGTTTTGCAAGACATTTACCAATGTTACTGTAACTGTTTGATTTCCATCTAGGTACTGTACTGTGTCAACCGATAAAGATTTGATGAGGACTGTACCTGCTGTTAATAAGTATCAGACTGAGTTGTTGCACATGCTGAAACAGGGAATAAATATATTAATTGGCTCTAACAACATGAACACTTGTTTTATCTTTTTTGTTCATCCTGTTCTGTTTGGTCATTATCTTGAAGTCTTTATAATGCAATCATAATCTATATGTGAGAAGGTGGAATGACAAGATGCATTAGACTGAAATACCAGTGCAGAACTTCTGACAGGGCACTGAGAACTACCATTTGATTTGCCACAGAGAAAACCACTCAGAAGATCTCAGTATTTCCTCTGCCTGGAATAAGTAATCAAGGAATACACTGTCTTTGAGTGTCTTAAACAGAAAATACATTATTTTTAGCTTGTGTCATTGAACCTAAGGAAAGAAGCATGATTCCTGCAGTTTAGACATCTAATATGATTATATGTTAATTTCAGTGTGTGGTTTAAAAAACGTTTTCAAACGCAGCTGCATGCAATTATTCATCCTCACCACTTGGTGACGCTGCTTTAAAATGTGTTACTTATTTACTGCTATTTGATATTGATCTTTGTGACAACTGGTTCCAAAATTAAGATTTTTTAATTGGCAAAGTACAGTACAGCTCGTTTAGAGTTGTAGGCAGGCTATACATATTAAAACATGTATAAGATATAAACATTTCACGTTAAATGAAAGTCATATAAACCCATGCTGAACTAATTTAAGCCACAAAACCGAAACGTTTTTAAATGTGCAAATTCTCTCTGCGTCTTTGGATTTTATCGAAGACATAAAAGACAGTTATTTCGTGTGGGTGTGGGTCATCTCGAGTTGAAAAAGTCTTGGGTTTTGTTCCCATAATGCATTGCGATTTTTTTCGACTTCCTCTTTCCGCCATATTGCAGAACCGGTAAGATGGTTTTTATACTGTCACCTTCAATCTTTTAAGTATCTAAAGCATCTGAATGGTAAATCTACAAATTATGTGATGATCTTGAAGCGAAAATGCACGCTAATGATTTGGGACGATTATCGTCTCGATTGGTGAAACGAGTCCGACATAGTTGAACTATAAACTTCACCTAACAGTACCTCTGTCCGGCCCTGGGACTCGGTGCGTTCAAAACGCCCCGCTAGCTGAGATGTTGCGACCACAGGAGTGTCTGTAAATTTTAAACAACTAACACCTGTAAGCTTCCCGCTGATGCCCCGGGTGTTACACACTCCATACGTGGTCGACACTGCGTTGAACATTGTGTCCTCAGATATTAAGCGATGCTCTGCTTTGACCATGTAGTGGGCTAGGCTAGGTAGCTATTCTGTGTGCTCACGAAGGACCATGCTTTGGAGGGAGTCTGTACGTTTTACGTGTTCACTGTTTAGTCGAACAAAAGCAGTGTTTCCTGCTACGAGTGAAAATCAGCATCAGAAAAGTGTTTACTCAACGTAGCTTGCTAGTGTTAGCCAGGTGGTTGACACCAAGGACGCGTCGTGACTTATTCAGGGCGAACCAGCAGGCTTTACTGACTTAATTTACATGTAGATAGATTAATAGTTGCGGGGTTTAGATGTGTGCCTCAGACAGAGCACGATACTCCTCTAAAACAACTTTCCAGTCGTCAGATGAACAAGGGGCCATCAATTGGCGACATGAAAATACAGGCTCCCCTCCTCAAGTTTGGAAAAGCACCGACTGCAGTTTAATGATGTGGGGACACTGCATGGAGTCCCAGACTGCGATATGAAATAAGACCCAGCTTTGTTTCTGTTCAGACAGGTATGTCATCTTCAGCTCCTAATACTTGTCTTTGTGTCTACAGGCATCATGGTGCGCATGAACGTTCTCGCAGATGCTCTGAAATGCATCAACAATGCTGAGAAGCGTGGGAAACGCCAGGTCCTCATCAGGCCCTGCTCCAAGGTTATTGTGCGCTTCCTAACCGTCATGATGAAGCACGGTGAGTGGCTGAGATAGTTCTCGGGTGTGGGTGAATGGGTTTTATTGGTATCAAGGAACACTTGCCTAATGCTTTCGCCCAGTTAGTATACATGTTGTTGAAGAGCTACTGGAACCAGGCACACATTACAAAAGAGAGTGATGTGGGTAGATGTGTAGTCATCTAGCAGAAGAAGAGTGGCCATGGCCGTTGAACTTGGTGTCTCACTTGGTTCAAATCTAAGACAGCTATCTCGTCTTCAAAGACAAGTTTGAAGTGTGTTTAACTTGATGTTTGTCATTTATATCCTTAGGTTACATTGGTGAGTTTGAGATCATTGACGACCACCGAGCCGGAAAAATCGTCGTCAATCTCACAGGCAGGCTGAACAAGGTAAAGCCTCTACCGCTGTTTGTAAATATTGCAAACACAGATAGCACTGTATAACGTTAACACAAATTACACTAGACATTTTGAAAGCTTTCTTCCAGGACTAGTAGGAGCTGCTCTTCCTAATGCCTGTAGATATAAAATATGCTTCTGAACAGCTGCTTTTATTAAAGTTGCTACTTTAAGAAGTGGGGTGCTCTTGGTCACATTGCTTGTAGTAGGCCAGATGGCATTTTACAAAACACAGCTCTGTTTGGAAAGTGGCAAAAGCAACAGCCTTCGAACAGAGCTGAGGGGAACCCAGATGGTGCATCTCACAATAAGCAACCTGTAGCTTTTAGTTCCTGCTTACTACTGTATGTGTGAATGTGGAGGGTAAACCAATGTTTCTTGTCTTTCAGTGTGGTGTGATCAGTCCACGTTTTGATCTCCAACTCAAGGACCTGGAGAAGTGGCAAAACAACCTGCTGCCCTCGAGACAGTTTGGGTGAGAATCTGATACACCAACCTTTCAGACTGCACAGCGGCAGTAATGTAGTGCGACTACCCACTGGAAAGAGTGTAGACACTTTAGATCTCCAGTCCTTCTCTCTTGTCTACTGTGACACTTACTTTTGCTCTGTCTTCCTGTATGGTTGATTTGGAAATTTTGGCATTTTTGGTTTTCGTTTGAGATTTGAAGGTAGCGTTAATGCATTTGTACTCAGAATCCCAATATGCATTACATTGGAAACTAATTGTTGTGTAACAGATGTACTGGACACTTGTCTGTTTAACTAACAGTGGGAGTTATTTTGATGAGTGTTAGTTTGACATTGTTGCGGAGTCAGAGTAGGTGCCAATGAGAGGCTGTGAGAAGGGATGAATGAAAGGAAGAATCCCACAAAAGTGTGTATATGTATCTGCAGGGAAACTGAGTGAGAGAAAACCTTAGATAATTTTATCAATCATTAAAGATCTTGTGTTGTGTGGAGAGAGTGGCTGTTGTTACTGCATTATTACTATCACTTTAATGCAATAGGCTAAATTCATGTAATTCTGAGCATAATTGCACTTTAATAGAAGGCAATTAGCGTGATTTGATTGTGTACTGAATAAGGGTGGGAATCTCTGAGCACCTCAATTCGATTACGATCCAGAGGGCTGCGATGTGATTATAAAACGATTATCGATGCATTATTTTATTTATTTTCTATACAGGATATCTGGATAATTACATAGCATTTATTTCTGCGTGAAAATTCAAAAGAAACGTCTACTAATTTGCTTAAAAAGGACTAGTTTGCACCCCTAATTTACTTCATTAACCTAATCTGCATGTTCCCTCATTTCTTTGCACGCCACAGACTGTCCGGGTCCGAGTTCCACCTTTTTAGCGCTTTGTCAACATTACGCTATCAATTGAGATTTAAATCGACTTATTGACATTTTTTTATCTATTCAGAATCTTCCAAGTCCACATCACGGGTGCATCTAAGAGTCAATTTTTTTTTCTCCCACCCCTACTACTGAATCATATGTAGCTCAGACATTGATCTATTTATCTGTATCAAATTTGACTAATTTAAACCCATTTAATAATAATTACTTTGAACACACTGAATTGCTGTTTCTGTAGATGTGTTTTAGTTAAGAGAATGTGGTCTGTTGCTTTAACTTAAATTTTTGAGTATACCTACAGGAGCTATGGTCAGTAGGGGGGTTGGTCTGTTGAAACTCACTCACTATTACAGCAACTGAATTCTTTACACTTGATGCTGCCCAAGACGAAGATGTTTATTGTAGATAGCCTTGTGCTTTCAGAGGTCTTTACTCTGCAATTTATGAGGCACTTAAAAAAATATTTTTACATGTTCTTTTAGCTTCACAATAAGCAACCTGTAACCAAAAATACTTTTCTCTCAAACTGTGAATTGACTGTCGTCTGTTATCATTATAGTGGTTGGTTTCATTTATTCTGCCTTACCAGCTTATTCACTTTGTTACCAGGCTCAGAAGCTTTTCCATCTGAATTTAATCCACATTTAAAGAACCTTCTGGGAGTTGAGTTAACTGTTTGTTGTGGAGCTTTGAATGACAGTTGTAGTTGCAGTCTGACATGCACTAAACATAATAACTTGGAGAGCACACTGCCTGCTGTAATCTGCAGAGAGCATCGCCCCGCATGTTTCACAGCTTTCTCAAGAGTTGAAACGGTTGGAATAGAGATCATAAAAGAGGTTTTCACAGCAGTTACTATATAACTTAAAATAACTTAAAGGGGTTAATCAAATGGTTAGCTATGAATTCTGTGGCTTGATGTCTCAACTGTAATATAGATATCTTTGGCGAGGCTGATAGTTTTGTTTTATTGCTGTTTGGTTGACATTTTTGGTTTTATATAATCCCATAGTTTGGACCAGTTTCTACAAGATAACTAATTATGATCTGTGTGAAAGATGCTGGATCCTGCATCTCACACTAGCTGTCTTATTGCTCTGCACAGTTGCAGTGTGAGGCATTTATCTGAGTTGTATGATGACCTCCTGACTTTTGTTTTCACAGATACATTGTGCTGACCACTTCAGCTGGCATCATGGACCATGAAGAGGCCAGACGGAAACACACAGGAGGCAAAATCCTTGGATTCTTTTTCTAAAATGTAAACCGCAAATAAAAAAACAGCCAGGGGATCGCTTGTGGTCTGCTGTTCTTTATTTCATATAAAGGTGTGAGAGGTGGCTTTTGGCAGAGGTTAAATAGCAGTCTTGTGGGGAAGACAGATCCTCAGAATATGATATGTGCTGATATTTTTACATTTCCTCATAAGAACACAACTTGACACCAACATACCACAAATACATTAGATTAGGGTTAGACACAATGTAAACACCTCATAGGACACCACAGTAACAAAACAAAAGCCTGCTGACATGGATGAACACAGCAAAAATAATCTCCAAACAGTTCTTTGTTCTCTCTGTCGTGTTAAATTTTCTGTTTTAGTAGATTCTGTGGTTTTTCTAGCCTGTCATTGCCAGACTGATTTCACATCAGTTAATTTTCAACCTACAGCCAATCGCAACAAAGAAACGTGATGTGGCGTTGTTGGTACAATAAATTGACCAAATCTCATCGGCGAATACATTATCACCAACAGCTTAAGGGCTGTTTTGTAATAAACCATTCAGTTTGTTTAAAACTGATGTGACGGTGGATTCAGCGACAGCCATCTTGCTTGTTTATAGAAACTACCTCAGCTGGCAGTAAAGTTGAGCGCCTCTGTCCAGTGATCGTATAAAACTGTACAATATTGGAAATGGTTGTCATTGCACGGGTAGAAATTGAATGGAAAAGAGGCCGCACGTATGTCAGAGCGAATAAAACATGAGCTTGAAAATTTGTGTGGTTCCTAGGTTATAGTCTTTAAGGTCAAGGTGCACGAACTGTTTTAATGAACCTGTTTTTAAATTGTATGAACGATGTCAATGTGCGACAGGTGACCAAACTTGAAAAGCCAGTGGCTGTAAGCCACATTAACTCAAGCCTTCATAATACAAAGAAGGGATTATCGGTCACAGGTGTCAACAATTGGAGCTCAAAAGAATATACAGAAGCAGACAGGACCCCATAAGGAAGAGAAAAACAAATACAAGAAAAAAGATTAATTACAGGTATGTGTCAGCCATCACAAGATATCAGCAGAGTTTTCAAAGCAGTTCTTCAGTCGACAGTCCAAATACCACATGCACACAGGATGTAATGTAATTTGAATTTGGCAAATTTGAATTAGGCAACATGATGACATGGTATGTTTGTTGGATTGTAAATTCATTCATTCATTCGTTCATTGTTGGATCAGGTGTGTATGCTTGTCACGAAATCCTTACCTACCTGTTGATTTGCCTTTGCTGAGGCTTTAAGTGTATAGAACTGAGAAAGTGATAATACATCAGTCAACCATCTGGCTGTTGTGGACAAAGGTATACAGCATGCCTATTGAGACCCTTAAAACCATTACAGAAGCTGTACTGCAAGTGACTGAATTTTGTGACATGAGCAGAGCATACACCCCAGAGAGCCACATCCATTAACACGATACACCTGACCATCCAGACAAACTCTTAATAAGCACATCTGTGTATTGGCAGAGGCCCCAGCGTCTATTAAGAGCTGCTACATCTTTGCTACACGGTTGCCAGCTTGTAAAAAGCCCTGGCATTGTGCCCTTGCAATCCTCTCACCAGTGTGACCTTTTCTGGGGTCCTCAGTGGATTTTGTCTTGTCCCCAACCTCTTTGGAGTCTGGCTGCTGACCTCACATTAGACTCTGAAGAGGCGAGGCAGCAGCCTGCTAATGCAACAGCTCTGTCCAAGTGCTCCTTGTTGGCTAAGAGCATACGGACTGCCTGCCTCCCTCATGAGTTCACAGCACTTAGGCCTAAGAGCTGCCTTGTAAAAGAAAAGAAAACAACCAAACTCTTATACCAGCCAAGATGCCAAGCTCGGAGAGTTCAGAAGAGCTGCAGAAGTACTGCTTTCATGCTCTGTTAGCAGTGAGCCTTTGGACATTAAACCACCTGGGGTCAGCTGTTCTGACAGAAAGAAATAAACCAATTGTTCAGATAGCTTGTAAACAGTTTGATAGTACTCATAGTTTTTTTAAGTGGAGAGATGCTGTGAAGTATCAAAGAGCTACTTTTTGCGTCCAGAGACTGAAAGAGGGAAGAGGCAAATTTTCTCAAAGAGCAACTTACCGTCTGATTTGGTCAAAGGCTCTGACCATTTTGTGAGTTTGAAATCTGTCAGGAACCTTGAAAGCCTCTCTTCCGTCTCTGCTGTCCTTTTCTTTACTTTGAACTTTGTAATAAAGCAGAAATGCCTTTAAAAATAATCTCTGAAAGAGCACTTTCCTGTCAGACTCCAGGGGAAGGATGCTCCCCTGGGGAGAAATTTGCGAAAATCTGCTTTTAAAAAATAACTTCTGGTGAGCCCTGGATAGTGGCATTTACATACCCTTTCAAGGGGATAAAAAGCAATACAGTTTAATTTCTTACAGCTCATCAAGATTAGTATGTTCTTACTAATCTAAAAATACAGGTATGAAATTAAATGCCACTGGAAAGTGAAGAAGTTTGAAATATCAATAGGAATGTATGTAATTACCAAAGAAGTTCTAGAAACTATGAAGTGTTATTTTGGTTGGTTTTTTTTTCAAAATAGTTTTGGTATTTAATAAATAAAATAAAACTTTTTTTTAACCAGAATTTGAACTGAATGAATGAAGAGAGCTGGAGTGAAGCAGGACTTTATTTCAGAAGAAAGAAAACCTAATTAAACATTTTAAAAAGACAAATGACTACAAATCCAGCCCTACAACATAACATGCCTCAACAGAGTTAGGCTACGTGTGGTTCATTCCACATTACTTGATAATGACGGTAAATATATTTTTTTAATGATCTAGTAACATTCATTTAATATTTCTGTTTTAGCGGCCTGTAATGAGCGTGAGATCAAAGCCAGTGACATGTCACCAGCTTCACAAAATGAAACGAGTGTTCGTGGCTACGGACTTGGCCAGGGCCGTAGCCAGGCCTTTCCAATACTGAGGTCACGAGTCCAAGTAAGGTAACAGGGGACCTTAAAGTAGTCACATTAAATATGTTGAGTGAGGGGTATATTGGGGTTTATATGCCAGAAAGACAGATGGAAGAAATGCTAAATGAGTCATAGCATTGAGTTAGAAAAGCTAGTTGAACAGTGGCTTGTTATAATTATAAGCATCCATGTAACCTTCCCTGTATTCTACTGATCTCCATTATTTATTAGTATTTAAAAATGTGGATATTGCAGTACAAATACACATAAAACACGTTTCAGCTCATTGCAATAAATAGCATACCCATAAGCAGCACTGAGAGCACCTGAGCACAGGCTGAAGTCCCGAGGCTCTTTCAAACTGAAAATGGTTTGAGGAGGAAAACACGAGAAGTTAGAAAGGCATTCTGGAAAGCCTCATTCCTCCAAACCTCTCAGTGTTTCTGAGTCTGTTTGAAGACAATATGCCATCATACATCTGGGGATCGGGGTCCGCAGCCTGGCAGCCTCCAACACGTTTCTCCAGTCTTCACCATATGTCGGCTGGATTCCTGAGATGCCCCTGAAGGGTTTAAAGCATCACTGTGGAGGAGAAGAGGAGACATGCAGCTCTCAAAACAAATGGAATACATTAATACTGAAACAAAAAGTCTGCTGGTTGGACCGCTTTGATAGAGAGAGTCAGAGCTGGAGGGAGCAGGAGAGCATCTTGGTTTATCTCTGTGAGCCTTTGTTGAATGTATGGAGAATGAAAATATTGTACTTACAAAAAATGTCATGAAATGCTTATGCGTTTAATATTTTCTTTAGATCAGAATCAAAGTAACAAACCAAAAAAAAAAAAAAAAAAGATGGTTGAACCTGCTGGTGGAATGAAGCAAAAATGGTGGGAAAGTTAGAGGGTCAGTGCACCCAAATCATAAAAAAAACACATTTCCAGCTTAACCCTTATGGTATGTAGTCTAGCAGTTTATTTCATTTTCTGAGATATCCACCATTGAAACATATGCCAACAACACAATAAATATTAACAGAATGCCCAGCATTGATAAGAATAAGAATATTTCCAATGTGATGCAGGTCATTTAAATATATTCATTGGCTGTTGAAACTGTTGCATGCAACTAGTACTTTTAAATACTATTCAACCACATTAATAGATAATGACGGTAAATATGTTTTTTTTAATGATCTAGTAACATTCATTTAATGTTTCTGTTTTAGCAACCTGTAATGAACACCATGTCCTATAAGCGTGAAACCAAAGCCGGTGACATGTCACCAGCTTCACAAAATGAAACAAGTGTCCGTCGCTTCTTCAGACATGGCCAGAGCCATAGCCAGGCCTTTCCAAAACTGAAGTCACGAGTCTAATTAAGGTAATGGGGGACCTTAAAGTAGTCACATTAAATATATTGAGAGAGGTGTATATTGATGAGAATAAGAATATTTTCAATGTGATGCAGGTCATTTAAATATATTTATTGGCTGTTGAAAAAAAAACTGTTGCAAGGAACTCGTACTTTTAAATACTATTCAGCCCATTTTTAGCCTTGACATCTAGTTATCTTTTGACATGCACATTCTAAAATCAGAACTGGATTTTGTTTTTGCTTCTCAAAACATTTAAAAGTCATCTATTAAAAAGATTATAGCAGCTGTTACAATGAAAAAAGCCTTCTGTGTGTGGTCAATGGGAAGAATTCCAGTCAGGTGTGGAGTAAATGGGTGATATTTTGTTATGTGCCACTCCAGTGGTGAAATAGTGCTGCATTATCCACATTGAATTTTGTCCTACTTGCTAACCTCTGTCATTCCTATAGATACAAAATCACCATTGCCTCAAGTAATTCTCTTTTCTGCTTGGGCTGAGAAATGAGAGGACTGTGAAATGGTTTGGTCTCTCTGTGTTCTTTCCCAGTGTGATGGTGATGGAACTTGAGCAAAGCAATTCAATGCTGCAAATTCCTGGCAGGCAGAAAGCATTTTACAGTTGACACCGAGGTCCTTGTGCAAACATCACATCCATTACCACAGAAAGCCGAGAAACTGACCAGTGGAGTCTGGAAACTTATTAGCCGCATGCTATCATGGCATCAGTTTTCATAGAGCCCCCTTGTCCAGCCGTACTGTGGATAATTGATGGTGTGAGTAAGGTCTGACACCAGTAGCTCTATTTTGTTGAAGTTCCCCTACTGAACACTTGAGGGCAGTAGAAATATGTCTCATCTTCTATATTCCAGTCCTTGTCCTCATACTGCATTCAGGCCAGGCTGGTAGGCAAGCAGCAAGACTAATTATGATTGATTCAGAGATAACAGAATTAATATTGGAATAGGAGTAGAAATATGAAACGTGGATTCAGTCAAAAGAGAAAAATTTCTTTTTACTCAGCTATACATTGTCTCCTGCCGCCAGAAACCACTCAGTGGGTCACAGTGAAATGGTGGAGAAAAACAAAGACGATTAGAAAAGTGAAAGTGAATGTGCAACAGTGAATAGAGGGAATTTTCTTGTAAATTAATACACTGAATATACTTTTTATATCAACATTCAAAAGGGGAGAAACAAAGTCAGTTAATTGTTTTAGTCTGGATATTAAATCTGATTCCTTGATGGATCTTTACAAGAGTTGTTTCAAGAAACAATACAGCTCACTCAGCTTTCTTTTCTTCAGCTGAAGGTGTGATAAAAGAAGCCGAATTATTTTAATTTTGATCTTTGATCAGCATCGTCTTCTGTCGCAATACAGCTACAGGAAAGCAGAATCAGACACCTCAATCAAACGGAGACAATACCATTTGCATCAGTGTAAACAACAACATAAAAGTGATTTCAATTTATAAGGTTACACAGTCTCCCGCGGCGCTGCTTTTTTTTTAACCAAAACAGACAGATCTTTTTTATGCTACCACACTGGTGTTGCATGAGATCATATTCTGCATTGCACTTCTACTTCCAGCCATGTATTTATTCAACCACCCAACACAGCTCAGACAGACGCCGTATCTACAAAGACCCGGGGAAATTCTGGAATAAATGGTGACCAGCTGAGAGGAAGATATGAAAATGCATCTTTTGTAGAGAGAGAGAGAGGGGAGGATTGTTGTCTCCCCCAGTACGAATGAATTCACACATCCCAAGGTGAAATAGAGGGCTGTGCATTGTCATATGGTCATTTTACTGATACACTTATCTCGTGTTTTTCACTCTCTGCCCTATCTCTGTCTGTATGCCTTATTTACTAGGACGAAACAGGGAGGTAGCACTGGTAGCTGGCTGTGTGTCTTGGTGTGTTGGTGTGTTCACATGATGAATGAGATAGTTAGGAAGTAGTGAATTTATGGCTGTGAATGCAGCCATCCATTCTGCCCTGCAGTCCCTGGCTGTCCTCAAGGGCATGGTGCTCCTCCGGGTCCCATCTTAGGTGGTTCAATGGGGATGCCACCGCTACTGTTGCCTTGGAAACAACGTCCGGGTCATCCGAGTAAACGACGCAGCAGCCGTCCTCCTGCTCCCCTCACTGCATGTTAAGCAACGTTTAATTAGCAGGCAATGAACACAAGCTGCTAATGTACATATAATAACAGGGAGGCCAAGAGGTGCCAGCGAGAGGCTGCTGTTATTAATTAGGCCTCTCAGTTGTCCTCTATAGATCACCTTGAGCATTACTGTGCAGTTTGGCCTCTTATGTGGATGATGTACAGTATGCCCCGCAGTAAATCACAGCGTAAGAAGTGATTACTGTTTAGCTTAAATAAATAATGAGTAAGTATGTTACTTAAAGGTACAAAGTGAAATTCCTGGCCACATGCTCCAAACTGCTCCTCTGGTCTTTTCTACTCACATGTAGAGCTTATCTTTATAATAACCTCATAAATTAAGCTTTTTATGTGTGTTATGTGGGGCGTCGCTTCTTCCGCAACAATGAAGTTAAAAGGACTATGTGATGATCTGCTGGGAAGGGCTTCTCTCCTGCCTCTGTGTGTTTGTTCCTCTCTGTCATATATCATTTATAGCATTTAGTAGATTATCAGTGTGTTTTCTTGCCAGATTTGCTTGCGGCTGTACCTGTGAAGTTAAAAGGACTATCGCCTCGTGTGATGATCTGCCTCTCTTTTCAGCAGTGATACCATGTCTAATAGTTGGAAGGAAGGATTTTGATATTGCATCATGTGGAGGGAAAATCGTGGGGAATTGAAACTCCAGGAGAACAGCAGGGAGAGGGACAGAGTAATCAAAAGGATTAATCTCCTGATGTGACGCAAATCATTTATCAGAATCAGATCATTTTTACCATATATAATACATCATATTATATTATATATATTACATCAATTATGGTAGATTATCAGAGTGTTTTCTTGACAGATTTGCAAAATGTGAGTGCAGAGTGTGAGCCGGTGTGCTCTGCCTGAACAGCCCAATTGGTTAACATGAGTGCCGAAAAAAAGTAGGCGACACTTTGGAGTGCTTCGCCTCCTGTGTGTGCCCAGACAACGATTATCTGCCCAGCCAGAGACAGGGAAGATCAAGTGGTGGCTAGAGACAAAAGAAAGTAGAGGTAGTGAAGGAAGGAGAGGTCAGGAAGCATGAGAAAATGCAACTCATGTAGGAGCTCTGATTGAAAAGCCCTTAGAGTTGCCTCAAGCGGCCATTTGATGAACTGCAGTTTTTGGCACTTCCATGCCGGCTTCATTTTTCCGCCCTGGAAGAGACCAATTGCTCCAGCGGGTCTATTTCAAGTAGCCGGCTATTTAAAAAGATGAAATATTCTTTGTGTGGTTCATCAAGGGTGAAAAACTTTCTGAAAGTCCCGCAAGGTGCGGACAACTTGGCACAACACCAGTGAAGCTGGGCCTCGGTCTCTTAAGCAAGTGTACCACTACACACATACACCACACATACTTGCGACTCCTACACATGTGTTGCAATTTATTTATACACTTTAAAAACATTTAATAAAAGTTTTATTCTTTTTACATGTTTATTTACAGCATTAAAAATTGAAATGTATATTGTAATAGGCTGTATATTAACTTATTGGGAGAAAACTTGTAGTTCTATGTAAAATCAGACGTTGAGCACCTCCATATCACCACATTGGCATGATCCTCGTTTTGCTGCGAAGCTTCGACTGTGAGGTTGACAGTTGAATCAGGCTCCGCCCATCGAAGCATCGATTCTTCAACTATTCCGTGTCAGCCCTAGTTGAGACTAATGAGAATGTCATTATTTTTTAATTTATAGTATTTGGTCATAAACAAAAGTAGCATTTTCTTCATTCAAAAAGGCAGTTTGCTCAAACATTGATCATGATTAGTTGAAATTAATGCATCAAAATTATGAATGAGCTGCCATCCCAGTCTTATTTTCAAAGTTTTGAACGGATAACATCACTAGATGAGCTTTGCTTTGTTCACCAATTTATTACAATTTATACTGTGGGGAACATGAGTATCTATACTAAATCTCATGGCAATTCCAGTATTTGAAAATAGTTTTTCAATAGTGTAAATGTAAAATGTCAACCTCATTGTGGCACTTCAGGAAAGATAGGGGAATCACCATAAATTTGATATGTTTCAGTCTGGACCAAAGTGGTGGATCGACTGATCACTAGCATGTCTTTAGGGATGGTGGACGAGATGTGAATACTGATCTCCCTTGTCAATGCAATACACTTTGTGCTCCACATCCACCCTGACCTCCTCCCTAAAAGCTTTTGCAGCATTAGAACAACATAACACTATTTCCAGCTGAGCTCCTCACTGACAATGGTTGTCATTCTCACACAAGAGGTATTTGTCAGACAAATGTTAACATAGGCCATTTCATGCATTTGAACAAATGATCAACCATGATTATACCCATAGTGCCATATCGTACAGCACTGCATCACATCTCCTCTCTGCATTTCATTGCATCATCAAATATTAGACTCTGCATTCATCAAACTATACTGGAAGATTAGTGCATTATTTTTGCTCTAGAAAAAAAGGTGTCAGAAAGTCCTCAGCTTCTATTTGCATCATGTACTTGATGGACATTTTCCGCGCAGTTTCCGCTGCAGGCGCCCATCTGCCAATATCTGAGTCAGTTTATTATTCACAGGTGGTGAATCATCCTCTTTAAGGTTGTGTATTCTCTGCATCTCAAAAATGAAAGATTTTTTCTATTATGCCCTTTGAATACAAGCATTTTGTTTTACAAAGATTATGAAAATACCTATCAAAATAAAACAGAGCCTTCTGAAAGCCAAGGATTTTTACTAAAAATGTTAATAGTTTCAACATCCCTCTAAGCATTCTGAGGATTCGGGTCCATAACAGAACAGAATCCTTACAATCTTCTCTTAAAAGGCAAAGACAAGAAATCTCCCTCTTTTATTTTGCCACATTGTCTTATCTTTGCTTAAGAACAATCTGCCATGAGTACACTTGTTGCTGTTTTGGTAGTATTTAGTAACATTTATTGTGAAATTTGTTGCTTGGGTTTGGTGTCTTGTTCAAGGACTACAGTTGATGGATACATAGGAATTGAACCTTATACCAACTGACTATGATCACTTAGCCAGACAGAACACTGCTGCCGAGGTTATTTGACGTAAGACTTTCAGTTAGGATGCTTGTGTAATTTGGCCTCTGTCAATGCCCTCTCAACACCGAAGACTTTGAGAAATGACATCACTTCCCAATTACATCATCCTGTCTTTGCGGGCGAAAGAAACACATAAATGTCGCGGGCCAGTAAGCCGATGGATACTTTGACTTTGTGTCTGATGAGAGTGAAGAACATTAGTGGTCTGAGGGCCCGTGTGACAAGATGCGTGCGCATACACGCACATTAGCAAGTACAACTGGAAGGATATTAGTGTTCTGGGGCACATGTGGATGTTTGTTCTTTTGTGTGTTTTTATGTGAAGTGCATATAAGTGTTTATGTATTTTGTGTGTTTGACAGAGAGAGAAAGAGAGAGAGAGGTAGCAGCTGTAGGAGCCAGGGGCCCCCGGGGCGCTAGAAGACGTCAAACCCAGCTGGACACCTCCAGGGGAGGTCAGGGTGTGTTGACAGCTTCCTGTGGCAGATGAGAGAGCAGAAGTGGCCCTGCCTCTCATCTCCAGCTTATGTGGATGTCTCTGAAGATGGCACCTCACACCAGGTTTCTCTGTAATTAACACTTTTCAAGGGTTTGTTGAAGGGTTGGTGTGCCTGATGGGGGTTGGAAGGTGTTTGTATGTGTGTGTGTGTGTGTGTAGGCATGTGCCATTAATTTGTGTAAAAATACCCAAATTTATTGTGTGCGTACATGCAGGGAAGATCCTTGTGGCTTCCTCTTTGATGTCTCATTCAAAAATGAAAATGCCATATGCTTGCAAGGTGGACATTTCCGCTATCAAAGAAAATCACTCCCTTGCAAATGGCCATTTTAAAAGACAACACTTCATTCTGAACATCAGCTTCCAGGTTTTATCCCCCTGTTCAATTATCTTAATGTTGAAGCAGCTGAGTATGCCAGGTATTGTTATCGCTCCATCCTTCTCTCACAAAGAGAGATCTACCGATCATCAGTGCCACTGGCCCTCATCATTTACAGTCTTGAAAATCTACCTCCAGGTGCAAAGGTCAGACGCAGCTGTGATCCAGGCAGCCATCCCCTGATTTAGGTTCCTTCCTCTCCGCTTGACAGCCTCCATATTGATTTGATTAGTTGCTAATTAAAACTTGGCAGACTGGGCTGGGCACAGAGGAGATCACTCAATTAGCGGGGTGTCAGAGAATCTAATTCTCTCTCTTTCACCCTCTCCCTCGGTCTTTCTCTCCCTGTCCCGTCCTACTCTATCAAACATCTCCAATCTGTTTAATGAGCATAAAGGATGAGTGAAAAGGGAGGGAGGATCACTCTCTGAGGAAAGACACCGAGCACTCTCAAGGAGCTAAAAGCATCCGGCCCTGTAATCCTTAAGCTAATCTTTGCTTAAAGATGCAGTTTGTAAGTTGTAAAGAAAGCGCCGTCTGCCAGTGGACGTTTGTTTGGGCATGTTGCCTCCAGCATGCCTGATGACTGCTACCTCCTCTTCGCCTGGCAAGACAACCAAGTAGCACACAAGCTGTTGCAGTTTTAGTGGTGTGCCTCTGGGAGATGGAGTTATGAGCTTAAAGATCCTCATTTTGTGTTTGTCAAGACACCAGATTTTCAAAGCTCTGTAGAAGGGAATAGTGTTCAAGGCTGTTTTCACTGAGAAGTTTCATATGTTGATCCTGCTTATTTCATGATGACATCTGAGGTATTTTTCTGAGCATAAACTGCGCTTTTAAGGAAACAAGCTGTGTCTCCTGGTCCTTTCAGGGTTGAATGTGTTCCTTGCTGAATTCATCAAATAACTGACTGCCTGCTTTATTAGATCGCTGTCTGTCTCTGTCTGCAGCCGACAGAGGTGACATGACAAGAGAAGGAAGTAAAGTCTCTAATACCATTTTTATTGAAGAGAAGGCAGCTAATCTGGTCAATCAGAGGATGCAAGTGAGCGCATTTTAGCATGTGCAGACTCTTCTCAACGTTTGAAATATGTGCCCTTTAATTTGTTCATTTTGTAAACCACATGCAGTCGAATATATGATGCAGAGAGGAAGGCAAGAGGGATGTATAGCGGGGGACTATTTGTTTATGTTCTTATCAGTTAGCAGCAGGAGTCTTGGCTTCTCTGATTCTTCTTTGCTTGCAGCGACTCTGTGTCTCCAGAGTCAGCTCCCACATGGACCTCGGCTTTTCAATCAGTTCCCCACCAGCTTAAGCGGGAAAAGTTATCACTGTCAAAACGTATTTAGATACTGTATGTGACTCTTATGTATGTCGACATACAGGCACACACATTCATGGACAATGCTCTGTATAGGCGGGAGAGCTATTTCAGCTTCAGGATTTCAAGACGGATAAGGAGACATTTTTGGCTGCTGTCAAAGGAGTGAAAGTGTCAGAGAAAAAAGGGCAGATAAATTTTAAAATCATCGTACATCATGTTTGGTTTATGTAACATATGAATTTAGTTTTGTTCACTTTATAAAGCCCGTAAGGCTACAAATGAAGAACACCTCCCAAACTCACACCCACACACACAAATACATAACAGCTCTCCTAAATATCTGTATCGTTAAGGCTGGCTGTCATCATCCTCCTGCTCCTGGCAAACTGGACAGGGCTCGCATTCATTAGTCAACTTCATACTCTTACATAATATTTACAAGCAGCAATATATGTGTCTGCAGAGAATGGGTGCTTCCAGAGAAGCCTGGACGGGGCGCGGACTGCAGGAGAGCTGGCTCACCTTGGACCTGATTGACTATGGCTTTTATTTTGTTCCTCCATTTTGCAGGAGAGCAGCGCAGCCTAAAATGTCAGCAGTCACCATTTGTGGGTGCCAGTGGCAATTGCTCATAGGCTGGAACTGATTAGCTTTGAAAAAGCCTGAATGGCAACCTGGTCTGTGGTGTACATTGTACATGTAGGCTATTGTCTGATATCTGGATGCACACCAAGAGGATATCCCCTTGACACGCATGGATAATGTGGACAGATTGGTTATGTCATTCATACAAAAGGACTCCTTACAGATTGTGTTACTCCAATGTACCTGTAAAGTTGAGGGCAACAAACTCCATACTCATTCCATAGCCATTACATCGGGATGACACAAAATGTGCATTTCTAGGCTCTGGGAAAGTTTTGCAAATATAAAACCTCCACTGTTGAAAAACCATAACACAAAGATTAATAAAAACTGTTGTACAGACGTCTCTTTCATAATGGTGGTTTATAAGGAAAATGCTTTTTGGGGATTTTTTGTTCTAGTACCATGAGTGGCAACTAGGCCATTAGGCAGCAAGGCTAAGTGGTGGTGCCACCACACACTCCTATTGAGGCATATTAGCTGTCTTAATAAATAATTCCTAATTGTGTTGTTTTCCATAAAATTTGATTGTTGCTAATTTAGTTTTGGAATAGTTAATTTCAAAGAGAAATACTTAAACCTGCAATAACTGATATTTTTTTGGCCTCCTGGGGGCAGTGAAAACAAGGTGTGAACACAACGTTGACAAATAATTACATTTTAAATTGATATGGCAAGCCTGTTAGCAAACAGTTGCTCATTTATATACTTAGCAGTTAAGGAGAAACATGATCTTTCATTTGAAGACATGTTTCTGTCTACCTGTCCAAAATTTACTCTTAGCTCTGTTTTTCGGTCTCTACAAACTCCTGAGGGAAACATCTGCTCTTTAGCTGCTGAATGCTCCACTATGTTCACCAGCTAGTCGCTGACTATGTCTGTCTGCCATTTGGCGTTAAGCGGGAAGTGTACTTTTAGAGCTGTGCTACTGAAAACATCTGAGAGTGGTGGGAGTGAACCGGAACAGTAAAACTGTGGGCTAGACAGCTAAACAATGAACTGAAATTGTCTCTAAAGCTCCATATGGGTTGATCTGATCGCAAACAAAAGACCATTGCCCTCCTTTAATGTGTAATGCCTCTTGTCATACCAGTCCCTTCTCCTATCCCTCCTATGTGTGTAGTGCAAAACACCTGTGTGAACATGTCGCAGGTCCACATGGAGCTTCAGGCTTATAATGTTCAATACCTTGGCACTGGAATAAGTTTTGAGGGGGGTGCAGTGGTGTACTAGACTCTCATGCTGCTGTTAGACGTTGTCACTGCTGCCTCTGAAGCCTTTGCCTCTCTGCCCTGGGCTGCAAAGCACTGGAGCTGCGTCTCCCAAAAGGCGAGAGGGACTCTGGCTGTGGAGAACGAGCCCTTTGCAGGGCAAAATGTTACAGGGGAACATGCTCCTTCTGCTGCCTTAGGAACTTAGGAGTGATACAAGCAGCAAAGAGAGAGAGCGAGAGAGAGAGAGAGAGCAAGAGAGAGAGAGTGAGAGAGAGAGAGAGAGAGAGAGGGAGAAAGAGTTTCGTGATGTCTGTTCAATTGTTACCGACTGCAGCTTTAAAGGCCAGCTGTGTAAAAAAAAAACGTGTAAAATCAAGAATGTAGTTATATCCATATTAGTAACCTTTACTTCTCAAAAGTGTACTATCTGTAAATTTCCATAGAAAATCCCAGTCATCCCCAAAATATCAGTCACTGCTATTATTCTTGTGACAATCGCTCAGTTGAAACAGATGTGTATTTGGCCAATCTCTATCACAAAGGTTCTGTTCCCCCAAATTACTAAAAGATTAGTACAGAAAATGTTCTCACTTACCTCTATGATATCCAGTTATTCAAGTATCTTGTGTTTCATTTGGCTGGGCTTTCAGATTTCTGCCTCCAGCCAAATACCCAGTGAGATAAATTTAGTTTCTCAAGCTCAAAGCATTGGGAGAAAAAAATCCACTCCAACATCTGTTTTCAGAAACAGTGACTCCATTACTCTGGATAATGCCCAGCACAAATCTCCAACAAGTTTCTCAGGAACTATTTCTTCAGTATAACGCAGTTCCGAAGAAATCTGTCCACAGTGAGGACTTTTTCATTATTCTTATATTGGTTATATTTATTTTAGGTCAATTGCTGTGTTTGACAGAGAACAAAAGGGCATGGGGAAAGGACAGAGACTAAGAAAAAGTGTCTATGGGTGTAATGGAGATGGTAAAATAAACAGCGAGCCATATACAAAAGAGAAACTGAAAGAGCACATAGACTGGTGTGTGTGTGTGTGTGTGTGTGTGTGTGTGTGTGTGTGTGTGTGTGTGTGTGTGTGTGCATCAAGTGACAGGGAGGGATGGGGACATGGGCAGGTCCTGGTAATGAAGGACTGATAAGTCCCTATTTCGTGGGCCTGGGTTAATTGTGCCTACAGATAAAGGGTAATAAATTGTCACGGGGTAATGGCAGGAGCCTGGGCTGGGCCCTGTTCCACATTCATCATGACTGCCTGGGCCTGTGAGCCTAGAGAGCAGGCAGGACTGAAAGACTGGTAGAGCCTGGCAGGCAGGGAGGGAAGACAAGAAGAAACCTCACAGGGATGGAAGCGGATATGATGTTGGACTGTCTTACTTACAAGGCTTCTGCAGTAGGCTGTGCTGCTTTTGAGCAAGGACAAGAGATGACCTCGTAATGGAGCTCATGAGAAAAAAGAGAGCAAGCATTGACAACCATGAATCATTTAGATATTCTAACATTAAAGGATTTATAAAACCCAGACTTGGGTTAAAATTAAAAGTACTGACATTTTATTAGCAAAATGTATGTAAAGTAATCCCTGTGAGTGATATATTACTATATTATCATACATTACATTAAAAGATTTTTAATACATTCCAGCAGCATTTTACTCTTGTTTGAGTTGTAGCCAGTATTAACTACTTCATATATTTTTAGGTAGTATAATATTTAATAATGCATTGTATTTTATTAGTGTAAAAACTCACCAATCAAAACGTAAGTATTGTATTAACTAAAGCTGTCAAATAAATGTAGTTGGGTAAAATGTACTTTTCTTTCTTCGGAAATGTGCTAGGTTAGAAGTATAAAGCAGCATAAAATGTAAAGTACTAGTATCTTACAAGTGTGTACATTTACTTACTTTGCACCACTGGCAAACAGAAAGTTCTTCTAACTTTCATGATAAACTTTGTTGTAGTTAATGTACAGGAAATGTTCTCATGAAAGTAACTTATTCAGTACATACCTCTCAGACATCAGTCAGATTGTGACTTTGGAACACTACGAACTTTTACTGCTGTCTTACCACCGCCTCATCAGCACCCCCACTTTTTGCATTATCCTGTGGGAAAATACTGCACATCAGTATGCCTGTATGCCTATTCTTTCAACAGCAGCTGAAAACCTGCTGACCTCCAGTGGTTTAGCTTTAAGTGTACTGCAGGGTGTCGTCAGTACATCGTAACATCACTGTGGGGTGTGGTTACAAGCGCAACAGAGTACACACAAATACTTTAATTGGTCAGAGGTGCAATCACAGCATGACAACACAACACACAGAGATAAGTATCCAAGATAAAAGTGGTATTCTACAATATATAATATCTATAGGTTATCAATTGTAGCCAATACTGGTTACTCTCTTTTGACATGTGGTCAGTGTGTGAATTCAGGCAGCGGTGGTGTTTTGCAGCTGTGGGGAAGGATATGTGTCTATTCGCTCACAGTAGGCCCATGCCACCATGATGTTGCTGTCTGTTGAACACCTTGTGTTTCTGTAATTGTTTACAGGTTTTCAGATATTATAGGAGCATGTGTAAGAAGTTTATGTGACACACTGTGGTCATAAAGTCTTTCCAAGACTCATTTAGTATTGTCGAAAACACGTTTTCATCCAAGTAACATCAAGGCTGATCTTAGTTCCTAAAGGGTGGATCTTTGGAAAGGCAATGTGGAGCAATTACATGTGCTGATACATATATTCAGAACGAACAGTCCCACGTGGCGCCAGTCACATAAAGAAACAATTCGCAGTGCATGTTTTAGTGGGACTCAGTGTGCCACCTTGCCAGCATGACAGATCACTTCTTCACACTGAGAGATTGTGGTGGTTGGAGGTTGGTGCAGCAGCTGAGGAATGACGCATCCCACACATTATCCAGCAGAGCTGGTCCCACAGAGGTTGATGTCCCCACCATGCGATGATGACACTTAGTGCGGTGTGACATATGATGTGTGTACAAACAGTAAGCATAGGCTCCTTCTGTTCCTTCTGTTTTATGTGGGTCACACACGGCATACTGGGCCGCAGCAGGGGAGAAAGGATGTTTTTCATGCAACCTATAAAAGAAGGAAAACAATGCCCTTGAGATGTGACTTCTTGTCTCACAGGAAATCACCATGCACGAGTTATGTGGTACACGTCCATGACATTGAACCACGAAAAACAGTTGAGTCTTTTAAAGAGAAGCCGAGGTGTGTAAAGCAGAAGGGGCGCTGCATCGCAAGTGTAAGCTTTGGATATCATTTGGGTTGTGTTTCTCTCCAGAGAATGAAACAGGGCTAGGAGGAACTGTAATATTTGATGATGTGATCGCAACTTCATTTTCATATAAATCATATAAAAATTTACATGAGTAAACTACTTGATGAAAGAGGAACGGTTTTCCTACAAATACGAGACAGGATCAATGCCACAAATACATCTTTTGAATAAACTGCGTGAACTCGTCATCCTGTTATCAACCAAGCTAGCTTTCTTGCTTACTGATAGTTAGCTGCAGAGAGATGGAGAGAATTTTCCCATCATTCAGTAACCCTTTATTTAATTAAATGATGTACAATCACAAGGACAAAAGTCTAGGTTGGGAGTAAACGGTCCAGTAGAGAGAAAACAGAAAGAAGCTTGGTGCTTAGTGCTAGCTCAGCAATATGTAGGTCCCATCAGCTACAGTAGTTTACCAACAAGCCCTATGAGAGGTCACTGCAACACCAAGCTGCTAGAATGACATATTCGCTATATTCGCTAGTTTTTCCTCTCTAGAAAAACTACTGTATAGGTCGACTATACAGCAGCTTATTACGACCCATATTTACATTTCTTGTTAGGCCACATCCTCTAGTGACGGTAGCAAAGGAAGAAGTCAGTTGACGTAGTATATAGAGCAACAAGATCCATGTAAGGAGTTGGTTGGGGTGTCAAGTAAACCCAGGACTTTCATTCTGAAGATTGAGTTCCGTGTAAAAGACAGTCAAACTTAACTTGTTAAAGTGGTGGTATTATGCTTCTTGGCTTTTCCCCTCTCCTTTATTGAGTTACATATCTTTTTTTGTACATGTAATATGTTTGCAAAGTGAAAAAGCCCAGTCCAGCCCAAAGGGAGTTCACATCTCCCACAGAAAACTCTACTCTGAACTGCCTGAAAATAGCTTGTTTGTAGACCAGCTGTTTCCCTTTCATCCCTGTGATGTCACAGGGAAGAAAGCTAAATGCGTCTCATATAATGCTCGTCAAACAGCTACTCCAACACACCCTCAAAAACACCGGTGGAAAAACACTGAGCTGCAGCACACACCTCCTCTCCCTTATAAACACTAGCTACCCTCCAGGCAGTCAATGGACATAACGTTGTTACTGTGATGTAGAGACAGAGCTCAGTTAAAACTTTATGGATAATACTTTTGTTACAGATTAATAACTCACCACTCTGAAACTCTTTCTCCAGTCCATGTTGCCAAGCTGGTCAGCAACATGTACAGCTGAACCGAAGCTGTGGCTTCTCACTGACTTCGCCCTTCTCTACTTTTGATTGGCTAGTAGTCCTTAACTAGGAACTGCGCATGTGCTACTCCCAACAAAGATCATTTAGAGACAAGATGTATGACTCCATAGCTAAAACAAAGCCTTCAACACAGGGTGAAATGAAGAGCTGCAGCGATGTGCAGTAGGAAAAAAAAAGGTGTTTTTTGAAAATTAAACCATGTAAACCTGTTCTGGTACAACCCCTATATAAGATTTTGAACCTGAAAATGAGCATAATACCACCTCTTTAAGTTAAGTTAAATAACTTTTTGAAGGTGACTTACATCATATGAGTTGTGTGTAGTTTTGTTGCCTAAGCCAACCAAACTGTGTCCTTTTCATACTGTTTATCATGTGTCAGAGATGGGGACTCGAATTAGAGACTCGAGTTAGAGACTCGGACTTGAGTGCGACTTAAGTTGCACACACAGTGACTTGAGACTTGACTTGAGGCTCATCCTCAAAAGACTTCAGACTTGACTTGGACTCGAGATGAGGGACTCGTGAACAATGTTTATATTTTAGGAAATGTCTGATGAGCTTGCTGTTATTCCCCTCCCTGCGTTACCTATAACCTGCCTACGTAAACGTAGCATCTGTTGCGTGTGGCTGCACGTGAGAGAGGACAACAAACACCTTTAACTTTACACTGGGTTTGAGGGTCAACAGGGTTTGTTGACTTACAATAGTTTATAAGCTTGTAAGAAGTCATTAATTATAAACACATTGTACATTAGGCTACGGGGTTGTGCTCTGTAAGTTAAAAACAGGTTACAGTTACAGTATTCCTTATAGCTATGCAGTTTTATTAGCAACCTGGATTGAAAGCAGCAGGTGATACAACATTTGTAATAACCACAAGAGACTTGAGACTTGACTTGGACTCTAGCTCAAAGACTTGAGACTTGACTTGGACTCTAGCTCAAAGACTTCTGAGCATCTCGGTCATGTGTTAAACATCATGTAACTTGAGGTCATGTGACTTACGTAACATAATTAATGTCTGGCATGCCTTTAGCTGGACTGGTATTTTCTAATGCTCGTCGTACATGTCATTTTGGGACAATTAAAGTTGAAATATTTTGTCATTTAGGTATGAGGATTTGTCGGTTTGCATAAAAGTTTTGATGAGCCACCTCTTGTTGTGAGTAGGTCTTAAGTTTGGTGATATTTTCTATTGTACTATAATGGCCAGCTGTTTTAGGAAGTTACTAAGCATTTAAATGTTTTACTAGATATTTGTGACATTTGTGAAATCATCAGCAGGAACAAATTGTCTTGGGGTCAAGTGCCACAGTTGGGGTGAATAAGTCTGAAAGTAATGAAAGACGGACGGTGCATTGCTTGTTTCTGTCTTTCAATGGGATTTGTTGACAATAACAAATAGGCCATTGCCAACCTTATCCTTTAAACAACAACTGAGTGAAAAGAAAAACATGAAATGCAAATGTTCTCTTATAATAGTACATAAGAGAAGCTGAAATTGAGAATCAGTTGTTTTGCACAAAATAAAACTAGACTGGAGGGGAATAGCATTTCACAGTACAGAGGAGATGACAGCGGATATCAAGGGAAAGAGGAGGAGATGAAAGTTAAAAAAGAAAAGCGAGACGATGGAGAACCAATGAATGCTCAAACTCATTTGTTCTCTGCCTCTCTCTACCTGGTTGCGCACACCTTCTCTACGCTCCACCAGCCAGTGTTCACAGCTATAAATCTTGGAGTGGCATTTTGGCCGACGAGTCCCACGTAAACACGGCCGGTGAAATGTCAGTGCGGAAGGCAGACAAGCCTGACTTAGGAAGAGGGAGAGTAGAGGCAGTAATGTCACCACACTTTAACACACCCGCCATCACTCTTGATGACATTTAAGAGATCTATCCCCCGATCCCTCTGGCCATGGCACACTAAGGAAAAGTTTGGAGAGGAAGCTGCGAGGACCTGATGACTCAGGGGCTTTAATGGGTTGATATGATTACACACAAAAGGCTATTGCCCTCACCTAATGTGCAACTTTTCTTGTTTTACCAGTCAGCAGCTCTCCTAGACTTACAACTACACATTAAAAATGAGAGGAAGAGTGCATTCTGGAAGGTAAATCCATGACGTGTTTTTATTGTTATTTTTACAACCATTTTCTTCTTTACTACCCTCTCCCCTAATCCAGGCAGGTCATTTAAGAACACATTCCTCACGCAAAACACTCATGTTCTTTTGTCTTTCAATTGTCAGCTTAACTCTATCTCTGCAGTAAAACAGCACTGAGGACAGCCTGACCTTAACATTCACATCCATTTTCTCAACATTTTGTTTAAACAACTTGCCAACTAAGCCAACTTGTCAGAAAGTACAGTAAGGCTGTTTGGAAATAACGCACATCCAAAGCTAAATAATTGATTGCAGATTAAAGACTAAATCACGGGAAAAAATATCACCTGCCTTCTTCTCCTCTGACGTTCTTTCTTTTTAGCCTCCCTCTCTGCTGCATGGGGGTTGTATTGATCTCTAAATGAATAATTGAGAAAGTCAGCTTAACTGCCCTTTTCAAATCTCCCTGGCCTCCTCTCTAATTCACTGCGCCTCCCTCCCTCCCTTGTCTTTCTTCCCCCCAATCTACGTCTTTCCCTTATTGTTCCCTCTCCTCCCTTCTTACCTATTCCTCTTGTACCACTTGCTCTTCTCTTCTGACCTTCCTCTCCACCCCCTTTTCCCTTTTCTCATCTCTCTTTCCTTCCCTCTCCTCTTGTGCACTGCTGATGTGGATCCTATTCTGTGACGGGTTGCTCAGGAGGGAATGGGTTTGCTCGCATGGCTGACCAGCCGGCCTCAGCGCATCATCCGTCAGCAAGACACGCTGTTGTTTTAGAGTTCTGCTGGGAGCTGTCTCCTTGTCTCTGTCTCTTTCTCAGTTGCTTCACTCTCCTCACACATGCACACACTCCTTCCCTGCCTCTCCCTGTCTCCATCTCTATGCTTCCTTCTCAGCCGCCCCACCACCCCTCCTGACTTATTTCCACCGTACATTTTAGTTTGAACACACAGCTGATCAGCATTTTAAAATCGACCTCAGGCTCTTTGCTGCGTGTGAATCAATAGTTGAGTTAGACTGGGACTGAATAATCCAAATATGTTAATGCAACAGAGTCGACTGGGAGAAAATGTCTGAAAAAAAACCAAAGCTGTTAAAAACAACATCAGCATCCCTTTGTCTTTCTTCTACACAGGTGTTTCAGTTAAATAAACAGCAGCAGCTTATTATTGCATTGTTTGGCATTATGCAGGGCTGAAGTTGACTAGTTTGAACATAGACCCATTTGGGCATGGGACAGACCCTTAATAATGTACACAAAGTCCTGGGTCAGATCAAATCAAACCAGCTAATAATTAAATATTAACAAGTAGTTCCTGTATGTGATAAGTTACATAAGAACAAACTACTAGAGACTATATTAATAAACACAGAGTCCTCCAAACCTAACAATAAAACAGATTAATTGTCATTACCTTCCAAAATGATGTGTTTTTTCTCATCTGATAGCACTAACTGTTTGGTTTAGTTTCATCAACTCAAACTAATTGGTAACAGTTAACCTAAGCAACCAGACCAACTATAGTAGCAAAACCACTTAGGGTACTTAGAGTACTGAACTGGATGAATTCAACTTTTCATTTTTAAGGAGAATTTTGTTTTTTATTTCTTCTATCAAAAGTTACATAGTTTCACTTTAAGGTTTGGGAAAGATTGGGAAGAACAATACTGGAAGTAGCTCACCTGGCTTAAGGCGTCCTTACCACAGCTTGGGCTCTTTGCTACATATCATCCCCTCTCCCTTCCATGCCTTTCCTGTCTCTCTCTATTGTCACTGTAAAGTAAAGCTGAAATGCAAAAACAATCTTAAAAGAAGAATACTGACTGAATGAATGCTGTTGTGTTTTTCAGTGTTGACAGATTACAATACTTACTTGATACTTTTACAGCCTATTTGCTTCATTATTTGTTCATCTGTCTCTGAATCAACCAAACCAATAATATATTCTTACTTCATTACATTAGTTGCTGTTACTGTAGCATCATCCCACCAAACTTAGAAATAGCCTTTCATTAAATCACAAATGACACAAGTAGTTACGTTACCAAAAAACACGTAAATCTCCCGTATTTAAAGCATAAATGGGTTTCAAGAATTGGGATTCATAGAGGTTTACATTAACCTATACCTAAGTGTACAGCTAGCTGGCATTAGCCTATAAGCTAGCCCACTTCCCTGATGAACTCAGGGAACAGCTTTACTTGTTTGAATACTCTTTAGTCATTACTTACGTATTAATGGAGTGTCAGTTATGTATGGAAATCTTCCCCATCTTAAGTGTTATGTCATGTTTCCCAGTCTGGAAATAACTCAAATATAACAGTTCATTAAAGTTCAGCACAGCATAGTATTACATAATATCCTACATTATATATCTGTCAGCCACGCTCCAGAGTAAGACTTGAGTATGACATACACAAATATAAATACGTATCATGCTACAGCTTGCCACGACTGCTGTATAAAGCAGTTGTTATAAGACTAATCATTGTAATTAATGACCCCTGGGTTGGAAAACAAGATCAATGTGAAAGATAGATACTGTTCCTTTTTTCCCCTTGAAATTTAGTGTGGTACAAGCTGGCCTTATTGGTCACTACTGTCAAGACAATCCAGGAACAATGTGTGATATACACAAATATGTGTGCGGGTCAGATTTCCAGCACAGTCGAACTTTCCGGGACACACAGGGGGCAGACACTGGGTGAAAAATGGGTGGGCAGGGGGAATTGAACTGCCAGACTTGTGTTTCCATGCTGCTTCCCTACACTGTTCTTCATGATTTGGGTCCAGACGTTGAAATGTATGACTAGCACTGAACCAGGCAGCATGATAATAAACAACAGTTTTTTGTATTTCCTCAAAGAAAATGGGATCTTTGTCCAACATCCATAAACTCTCTTCACGTTTTTTTAAAGATTTCATGTCTGCTTGATGTTCAGCAGATCTCTGCAGACACTCTCCTTTCTTCCTCTATTTATGAAAACTATGTATGAACTCACATCATCCTCAGCTGTGGTCATGTTGTCTGTGAAAGTAAAAGCTCATCTCTTCTTGTCTTTCTACCGCTCACACACACACCTTGTACCAGCAGTATAAGTGGAGACTCGATGGATGCCTTCCCCTTGCCTCTTTTATCAATGTGCCATGTGGCCATGGTCCACTTCTCGCTCTTAACGTTCCTAGTGTTGTTATACGTTCGACTGCTGGATGTTTTCAGACACTTCCTCATGTAACACTGGCACCAACCTGTCACCCCTCACTGCTGCTCCCACAGCGTCTAGCACTAAGCCCTGCTGCACCTCCTGCTCTCTCGCCCTCTTTCTCACTGTCAGTGAGCTGTTATTGAAATATTTAGCACCCACTCCAGCTCACAAACATGTCCTAGGCTTTCTTCTGCCTGGCTGGAAATATATTGTCTTGGCAGTATAAGTTGGAGCTGTGCAGTGAGGAGGTGCTTCAAATCAGATTTGACTGTTAAGGATCTTTTTTTTGCATTTGGTGGATGTGCAGCTTAAGCCCTTGCTGCGGAGCAGCAGGAGCATGTTGGCCCTGAAAGATGATGTCATTATTCTGTTCACTAGAAAGAAGATAGGAAAGATAAGTGTCATTACCAGCCAGCTGGTGATCAAAGTCTAGCCATTTCCATTTCTATTAAATCTCTTAGTAGCTGGTGATAGTGGCTTCAAATGGTAGTTTCCCCAACCCGCGGTTTCAGATCAGTTCTCATCTCAGCTTGAGTGTTTCACCGGCAGCAGTGTAGATTGTTAAAAGTCAAAAGGAAACAACATTTTCAATGGTGCTGCAAAATGTTGCAAGGAGGAATTGTTCAAAAAGGCATAACAGTGGGGTTGTGCCACAACAAAGACGCAAGGAGAAAGACACTGAAGATCATCACATATTCAGTTTAGCTGATGAAAGAATACATGCTTACCCTTGAGCTCTCACCAATTCTTCAAACTGAATAAATTCATCCTCTCAGATGCACCATGGTTCCTAGGAAAAGGAACCAGATTTTGGCGGCGTTTAGTAAAAAATGCAGTGTCACTTTAAAAGCTTTAGGGTGTATGCCATCGAAGTGAATTGTTAGAGAGTGTAATAGCGTGAACATTTGCAGGAAGTAAATATAATTGCATTTTAATACTAAAATACAAGAAAATAAACACATTGTATTTAATGTTCATTTATTATCATTGTTAAATACTTTTGTGGGTTGGGCAGTATTATATAGTATTACACACTTCTTGTAATGTTTATTCTGATCAGTAGATGGGTAAACTTTTTAAGTTAAAGGTTCAGTGTATAAGTTTTAGTGGCGTCTATTGGTGAGGACTGCGAATTGCAACCAAGGTCTCAGTCATCGCTCACCCCTCCCTTTGCAAGCGCGTAGGAGAAACTATGGTGGTTGACACGCTCTTTCGGCTCTTGTGCTAAATCATTCGTGTGGTCCTCCATTTGTCCAAATTACACTTCTCTTCTTACTTCTAGCAAACTAGACGACAACTACTACTACCTCTTCTTCTTCTTCTTTGTATGTATTCCACGTGACGAAACGTGCGAGAGCAGAATATGGCAACTTTCATTTAAGGAGACCCGTGGTGTATGTAGATAGAAATGGCTCTTTCCTATGAAAGTTCTTTATGTAAGGTCTTAATACACCACTGAAAACATCATTTTGTATGTTATATTACATTTCTGTCAGTAGATCATCCTAAATATTACACACTGGACTGTAAAGTTTAATTTAAAAATGCTAAATAATTTCCTAAAACAGCTGGGCATTGCAGTTTTTGTTAAATGTTATACAAACAGGATTATAAGGTTGTATTTATTGGGGTCTATTTTTAGCAGCCGACACAATACACACTCAAAATAAATTACAGTAGCAGTGTTTGTGATAATGCTTTGGCTTCACAGACAATACTTATTAGTAGGATCAACTTATCGTTGGTTTTGGTCTTTTCATGGGATTTGTTAAACACAAGAAAAATATACAGAATAACCAGATTTATACTTTAAATAACTGCATATGCTCTACATTTTGCAAACTAGTTTTGTTGCAAACTAGTGCAAACTGTTTTGTTTTAAGATAAGATAAGATGGCATTTATTGTCATTGCACAGACACATACATTAAAATTGGGAGTACCACAACTGAAGGTGCATTTCGTTTAAAAAGAAGAATAAAAAAACGTACCTTACAGGTACGAGTGATAATCAAGGGTTGAGGCAAATATTTTGCACATGTTTTATGATAATGTATGTAGAAACTAATTACTGCACATGTTATTAGAGCAGAACCTTACAGCAAACCTGTAAAAACTGTAAGTTAGTGTTAGTGAAGTTTTCTACATCTGTTCCGTCTGTAAATTTGTTCTGTCAACTTAGATTTGCGCTGTGGACACAAGTTTCATTTCAATTTGGGAGTAGGCTGGTTATCTTAGGAGGCAGCTGGTTATCTTATGAGGCAGCATTAATATGCAGCTTTTGGGTGAACTGAAGTACATAGCAGGACACAACCCAAGCTCAGTCTGTGATTGGCATGCATGTGTATGTACTTGTGCCAGTGGCAGCATACCATGTACAAAAAAAATAAAGGAAGACATAATATGCGATTTTATTAAGTTTGGCTCTAAGATTTGGACAAAGCAAGAAAGAAAGAAACACAAACAAGATGTGTGGCTCTAACATGCTTTTCAAAATAATGTCAGATATGTACGTGCTGGGTTTGGATTACCGGTTGACTGACTCAAAAATCATCCATCTGTGTGTTGGCAGGCTGACTGGCCGAAGTGGCCAGATGGACACTTGACTTGGCTGCGAGCTTCACGGTTAGATGGCTGCAAGCTTCACTGATAAAGTCTTCATTGTTTCCAAAAGCAAAGTGGCTCTTCGAAATCAAGCAGAGCACAATGTCTGTGCTACAGTTAAAGTAATATTGGAACACTGCAAACCTCTCTGTTTTCTGAAGAACACTCAGTTCACTAAGTTTTACTGTAACATTAAGCTCCATTTATGTTTTGCCAATACACTGAACAATATTTTGAACATTTCCTCCCTATAAAAGTTTCATCAAAACATTCAGTTTCAGACATTGTCTCTTGAAGCAGTTGGCTCACTTACAGTTACTTCAAATAAATATTACAGTGAACATTGTTTTTTGTTAGTTTGGGCCTTTGAAAATTCTATTTGTAATTGTTATACGCTTTTGATATGTTGCATTTAGTTTAGTGTGAGGATGCTGGCTTTGTTTAAAAATAAGTTTGTTTGACTGCAGAACAGTTTTGCCAGCTGGGATGTGAAAATCTTGATGCTCTGTATCTGAGAACTGCAGGCTACAGAGATAGAGGACGAGGGAGGGATGAGAGGTGGAATCAATCATCAAGTATCTCACTATTAGATGGAGAGCTAGAGACTTTAAATATAACCCATTGCTTGTTACATTGGATTTAGGTAAATATTGAGCACATGATATGTATGAAACTGTCCATCACATTTATAAATCTTCATGTGATGCAGTTATACTGTGTGATTTAAAGAAGACAGCAGAGAGATGAAGGCAGGCGAGAAAATCGAAAATCGGAGGCAACAGAAGAATTTATAAGGAAAGGCAGTGAGGAGACAGCACCATAAAGGACGAGACTTTCCTCCCCAAAAGAATGACACTGTGAGTCATTTCATCCAGTGCCTTTAAAAGGACAGTTGACAAAGCCCTTTAGCGTCCACAGTAATCATGATGGAGAGCAAAGCGGGAAGTGAGGTGAAGGTATTACAGAGCGACAAAGTCCTCATAAAGAGGAGGTCGGGGTGGAAGTATGGGTCAGCAAAACATTGGATTTGAGGCAGCTGTTCGTTTCCATTTTCAATCCAACAGTCAATGTTGTTGTTTTTTTTAACAGAGATTTAAATGAAGAAACGGAGCTCGCCTGCCTGACCATCTCCCACAAACCTTTCTCAAACAGGAGTATATTTGTTTGCGTTTGTTGTGGACTTTTTTCGTTTGTGAATAAATACACATTTGGTGCACTAATGAGTATTTATGGCAGCAGGACACTGTGTATGCCGGATGCACTAAAAATAAACAACAGTGTGCTCAAGTTTATCGTGGTAAAGGAACATGTCAGCCAGTGCAACAGTGTGGCTCACTGGTGTGTTTTTAATAGTTTTTGGACAACCACACAGGCATAGGAATACGATACATAAGGTTTTAACAATGTGGGCAAAGCTTGTTAATCAGACTGACTGATTGTTGGTTTTGGTCTTTTTTCTTATAGGACTAGAAACATACAGTATCAGACCTATCATTAAAGAATCATATGTGTTATACATAAATTAAATAACAGTTTCACAAGGAACAGAATTTGAACACTGAAATCCTTAAGGGTTAGAGTGTAGTAAGTAAGTAAAATCAATTATCTTACACATCTCTATTGTATATTGTATATTGTACTGTATTATCAGTTAACATGGTTGTATTGGGATAAGTTATTTATCAGAGTTATTTTTTCCTTGTATTTTTCGTTGTCAATTCAAACATATTCAGTGGTGAAACACACACAACATCACCCTCGCTCTCCATGTGCAAATAACCATGTTACAGTAGTGAGCGAGATGCCTACTATCAGCGTTATAACAATCTCTCTGTTTGAGGGGTGCTAATTAATCAAGCAGCATGTGTGTCAATGAGCTAGAGTGAAAAGCTGAAAATGATCATCAAAGTGTTTATCTGCCATTAATCTGAGTCATTTCCTCCCAACATCAGCAGGATAGCTTTTAGTGTTTCACATCGCAGTCGAACAAACACAGCACCGCTCATCCTGCTGCGGGTGAGGTCAGCAGCTCACGTTTCCCTTTACATCCTCCTCAGCCGGCGCAACCACACAAGGATGTAAACCTGCACGCACTGTTTCCTGCTTTCTTGCTTACTCGGGAAACGCATGCACACACACTTAACGCACCGCAGTGTAAGCAAGGACTAATTAGGCCGCCAGTCCCAAGTCTTATGGGACAACGAATGGGATCTGTTGGCACTGTGGCGTTCCTTTGATCAAGGCCTGTCACCTCAACACTCAACAGCGCTGCGTTGTGGTAAAGAGAGCCACTGAGGAACACACACTAACATAAACAGAGTGAACTAAACATCAAGATTTGTTTCTCTACCTATTGACAGTTCTCTACATTGGCCCTCAGCACTTCATAGTGCATGCTGCATGGATGGTATGACTGGGATGGTCTTGTTTATAGGAAGTCATCATTCATTTGGAATGCTTTAACTTTCCCTGTAGCTGCATATTAAAGAGCTGTGTTGTGGTGTGGGTGTTAGGTGAGGGTCTTTGCGAGAGGACAACTGTTGAAGCTAATTTGATGGAAAACATATGGGAGCAACTAGCTGTACCCACTGTTAACAATTTAACTACCTCAGTTTGAGGAAAATACTTAAGGCATGAAGTGATGGCTAAAGCCAATTATTTCCAACTGTGAGGCGTATAGAGATTGGACTTTCAACATCTTTCAAGTGTTGGATTTAATAGCAAAGCTTTTTAAAATGTTTTATTATTTCATTCATATTTATCGTGTTGTATTTATGTATTAAATGTTTTTATTATTATAATTTATTTTAAACCTGTTTGCTTGTTGCAAAAAACTGGAAACTTGGACATTTTCATTCACATTATAGTTGTTACGCTAACGTGACCACCTGACGGAAACGTAATGTAATTGAATACATACTTTAAATCCCAATTTGTAAGCACCATTGTTTTGAGACGCATGAGGAGGTGATACAAACTTAATATCCTTCCACTAATGTTTTATATGAATATCCCTTAAATTAAAGTTCAATGATCCCTGTGAGTGAATAAAATATACTGTATAAAACCATTGTATTACCCAGTTAAATAGACTTGCAAAGCAATGTGTATTTAATAAGCAACAACAGAGTAATGGTGGAAAGACGCTTCACCGGGCTTAATGTTTTGTTATCAACCACAACATGCTCACTAGTATATCACCGCAACAGCACATGAGCTGTTTTCCATAGAATTTTATTTCCAAAAAGCAGTCAGAGAAAAGTAAAACAAGCCAGTCAAGTACAACTAAACAAAATCCCCCAAAGGGAAAAACAAAATAAAAGCTGATAAAGACAGAAGGCCAGATGATATTTACAACAGCAGACATCTTTTTGGTGTTGCAGTACCAGTGACTCACTCAACAAACCCATGGTATTCTTCACATACGATCAAATCAAATAGCAAAATAAGGTTTTTTCTTTTCATGGACAGAGAAGGTTCTAAAAGTCAGCTAAGGCACACAGAGCCCCCCCCGGAAAAAAATAACAGGGGAAACGTCAGTTCAGAGAAATTTGTGCAACAGTTGCTCAACATTACATTCCAGCAAGTACAACAACAATCTGGCATGTGATTTTCTCTGAGAGGCAAATAGGACACGGTTGTCGTCACAGCTGTCCAAAAACACTGAAACAGGTTATGTATTTTGATCAATAAACACCATCAATTCACTCTTTGTGCCCTGTTAGTGACACTTCCAAAAACTCTTAATAATTCAATGTCATTTAACCACTTCTGTATTTACATGTACAATACCTTTTAAACAATAATTCAATACAAAATACCTATGTACACCTTCTTCATTTGTTAATCATTTTGTTACAAAATAGGACTTCCACAATGAGTTACATCTATTTAATTCACCTTTTCCAAAATTGTCATTGAGCTCACGTAATAATATGTATCGTGTGAAGTAACTGCTCTGAGCACGGTGGCACTGTAAGTTAAAAGTTGGCAGCAGAAGCCGGCCAGTGAAAAACAAAAATAGTCCTTTACAGCACAACCCCAGAAACTGTGTACATTTGAGAGGGAGGGAGTGATAGCAATTATAATCGACACATCCAACAGAGAGGCAAGGTGAACTTGACATTAATGAACAGTAATGTCTCTTAATTAGCCTGTGCAAAAACACTCACTTAGCGCATGTGGTGGCTAAACAATGTTGACAATCACAGATTGAACTCCTAATTGGCTTCAGATGAAACTTTTTTTCAAAGTAAAACAAATATCGGACTGTACCTCTTGTTCCGGATATGTTGGGGTACAGTGCTACTCTCAGTGTTGTCTCAAATGTCCAGAGATTGTCTTGATGGCAGAAAAGGTACTTCCAATGTAGGTTAAGAGTTGAAAAAGGTGCCATGGAGCCAATCTAATAAATGATGCATTTAGCAATCAAGACACAATATAATACTCACTGGAAATTGTACATTATCGTCACAGCATGAAGATCACTAACACTCATGATCATTCTGAAACTGACAGGAACCATAAAACTCCAAAAAGCACAGTTTCTCCTTCGATCCAGATGTTGTCGAATGTGTTCGGTTGTGAAGAGAGTTTCTGTTCACCTTCTCTGTTTGGCGAGGCTGTTGGGTAGCTGACCTCTGACCTCACAGGTCAGGGTGGCTTTCTGTTATGATGCACTTGGCAAACAGCCATGTAAGAAACCAAGACAAGAAGATCTATTCAGACAGGACAACACAGACTAACACGCGGGTGCAGGGCCATAAAAAGGTACAGCATAATTAACGGGGTGTTGGCCTTTGTAAATAAAGGCGGCCTTCTTTACAAAAAAATATTTATCATGCTGCCAAAGCAGCGTTGCAGTTATTTAGTCACTGACTAAAAATATCAGTATTAATATAAACTTAGAAATAAATAGCGACTCATGGACTCACCCCCTCATTCACACAGTTTTTGAGACTTCATGTATAATCATGTACAACATAAAGTGTCATTGAAATGACTGAAAGAAAGTAAAAAAACAAACAAAAAGAGACAGATTACAGCGAGAACACGGATGAGAATTTAAGGTCAGCTTGAGATAATTGTGTTTCAAGTTTGTGGCAGATTGGTTAAGAAAACCAAGACGGACAAAACAATTCTCTCTTTGTCCCCTGCCTGTCACGACATCTGGGTTTTATTAAAGAAAACCTACACTATGTGAATGTTAAGCCTTAAAATACTACTGTACAACAACCACAAATGAAACATTTATGAATTTAGAACGCTAAAATGTCTACATTAAATTTCTATTATAATCCAAATAGATTTAATTACTCTGAGAAGGCCTCTGTATTTGCATTTCTCTTTTCCCATATTTACGCAGTGTGGCTGCAGCAGATGGTTTGCCCAGCCACAGTTGTCTTTGTCAGTTCCACATCCTGATCAGGCACTGAACTGAAAGAAGTTGTGCTGCTGTTACTGATTTATTCTACTGATTTACAAACTGAGTCACTGAACTATCAGACACTCAAGAGTTTTGAAGTAACTGGTTTTAATAATCCTAAAATATTTGTTGTTCAAAATTTCTGTCAAAAGAATCTTTTTTCAACTGTTGGTGATTGAGTGTTTATGTTGACATACATGTGAGGAGGCACATTTAGGGGACTACCTCCTTGTATATGTCTTCAGCTTTTTTGCAGCAGACCTCTATCTGATACCAGCGTTGACAATTCACTCACATGACCGCTGTGCCCCGTGCAGGGCCTTAAAAGCTGACTTCATAATTCATTCAGCAGCAAAATAAATGCTCGAGAAATTGCAACGTTTGATCACAGTAAAACTCAGCCATGAGAAGAAAAATAAATACACTGAGAAACTGAAATAGCAAAGCCAGCATAATCCCCTAAAAGGAGGAACCCCATGGGAGGATGTGAAAATCATTCTGTCCAGACATCCTCACCAACCCCAAAATCCACTTTTTTTTGTTTCCTTCTTTTCTTGAGACAGAGAAAGAACACTTTTCCTTCCCCCACCTGCAACAAAACCCTTAAATAAATAAAAATCAACAGTGAATCTCCTGTGCCGTGGTCTCTGCTGCTACCTGATACGACCGTCAGCCCGTGGTGCTCCCAGTTGGGATTTGGGGTCTGGGCTCAGGGAGCTCCAAGGGTTCTTGGGGCAGGCCTGCATGACAGGGCAGGCGGTAGGGCCCACGGCGCAGATGTCAGCTGCCTCCCACAACTCGCCCACCAGGCTGTCTAACCAACGCTCGAGCTCCGGGCCGGTCAGGGCCGCATTCCTCTTGGCCTGCTCAACGTAGCCCAGGCTGACAGGGATGTTGAGCACCGGGTTGAGGCCGTGGAAACTCTGCTCCATGTAGCTGTTCTTCTCTGGCCCGTTGTGGAGCTTCAGAGTATCCTCTGGAGAAATGTGGGAAGGAAGACAGACAGATCAGAGAAGGAGATAGATGATGTGAAGAGTTGATAATCAGTGGTCAGACAGAGAGAGGAGATTGTAGAAGGGGAAAAGAGTTGAAGGGAAAAGGGGAAAAGAAAAAAAACGCATTCATGGTGAAATATCAAAGCAGAGAACGTGATCTGCTTTATTATTATCTGAAAAGCTTAAACTGGCTGCTAATTTGCTTGGAATGATTTTTACGACTGGACTCCTTAAATCCCATTCTTTGATGTGGTATGTCAAGCCACTGCAATGCTGACTTTTTGGAAAAGGTCAGAAATACTCAGACGCGCCCTCATTCTTTCTTCCCAAGACGGTCAAGCCCGGCAGGAAGACAGCAAACGTAGACACAACACTTTCTCCACCCTGAGCTCCAGTGAAGCTGTAAATTCCTCACCGGTTCTCTAACTGGGGCACTAGTCATCCTTTCTAAGCATGTCTGAGAAGACAGCAGCGCTTTTCATGCACTGGTGACAGAAAGATGCAGTCAGACATGAGGTACTGAACTCGGCAATGGGATGTCCAACCCTTGCCAGCTAGCTTTGTGGTAGCAGAATGTGTTGTGAAGTCATGCGTCTGTGTAGACTTTTGCGTTTGTGTATAAATATGTGTGTCTGTGCATGCATGTGTCTGCTGCTGCCAATGTGGGTAAAAGGCCACGTAATAAAGTTTTACTGGCGCTGCATGTAGGAGGGAAACCCGGTGCCAGACATGGCAATAAAGCAAGGCGGTGGATGGAACAGCTAAGACAAGAGCACACATTACAACACACACACAGTAAGCCAAGCACACACAAGATTATTACATACTGACTATAAATTAGGGCCGCTCGATTATGGCAAAAATCACAATCACAATTATTTTGGTTAAGATCACAATTATTTAACACAATTACTTATTGACTTGAGAAACATAATGCATTAACTGAACCGTTAAAATTGAATGCTTCATTTTAAAAATTATTATGCATTACCCCAAAATCCCAAATAGCCCATAAAATATGAAATATTATCCAACATTATTAACTTTAACCAGCATCTTAGAGCGCAAGAGCATGACAGCAACGCAGTGTTTCCCCTAGGTTGACGCAGTGAGTATGAAAACCATATATCGTTATTACGTTAAAAGATGTGTATACAGTGGACACTGTTAGTTAAGCTATATAGAGCAAATGTCCGCTATCCGCTAGGCTAATTTATACAGCATAAAATACAATAGGCTTAAGTTAATAATGGTGACTACCAGAAGTTGCAGAAGTTATAACCCCCGTCATCTTGGCTTGCACTGAACTATGCTGTACAGGAAAAGGGTGCGCTGGATTTATAACACAAGACAAAATGAGAGCATTATTGTGAAGCGGAATCCGACACAATAATCATTTTATCTCGATTGACTTGGTGTTATAATCGTTGAAAACCAAAATTGAAATTCAGATTAAGATTTGATTAATTGCACAGCCATACTATAAATACCACATAAACACAAAAAAGTTACCTAATAATTATAATAATTATGTATCCTTACATTGCAAAAATTTTATGATTTAACTCATTACAGCCACTTTTTTATAGTGTGAGAATTCCACAAGCAGTTTACACGCTTGTGACGGAAAGGCAAGAAGAGTGACTCCACCCGGATTCGAACCCAGGTCTATGAGGTACCTAACATGCAAATTGACCGCAACGCCAAAGAGCCAGGCTCATTGGTATGGCAGTCATAGCGCATACTCAACCGTAGTGATGGTGTTCCGTCACAACGCTGTTGTTGGCAAAGGAGAGATTGGCAGTTCTTTCATTGCTGCTGGTTGTTTCTCAATCATTGTGCTTGCAAAACTTCTGAAGCCGCGCTGAAGGTATTGAGCTTGAATGAGTGAGAGCATGCACAAGGACGGGGCTACGCAGCGTGTGCACAAGCAGTGATTGACGTGTTAGAGACTCCTCCTGGCTCCGCCGTGGATTCTTGCAAATGGCATTAAGCAGTAAGAGAAGCCAAAGGAACCAGATATTTTCCACATATTATCGGTCTCATACTACTGTCGGCATATAGTGACAGTTTTGGCAAATATGACAACAAGTTATTTTTTATAAAAGTTACCTACTGAACCTTTAATCCAACACAGTTTAACACAAAGCAACTACCTAATGTTTTCTGATGCACTTAAAGTATGACTATATAACTTTTGCTGAACAGAGGCCACTGTGGCCAGAAGTGGCATTTACAGTGTCTGAACATTGAGTTTCCACTTATTTCTGACAAGGAAGGCTATGCCTTACCGTTGTCATAAAACAATTGAAATATTTATCTGTTAAATGCTAAAATGTAGTGTAACAGAAGCACATAGGGATTAAATCAGTGAACTGACACAGTAATGTCAGTTATACAACATCCAACTGAAGTTTGCTAACATTAGCCACCATAAGCTATTTGTTACACCAGACCAAGTGAGGCGGTAGCAAGAATATTCCTGTACACTGTGTATAAATTAGTACCAGGCAAATTTCTCCATCCATTCATTATTAGAAAGCCAGGACATAATTGCGTAATGAACCTTCACAGCCATAAACCAGAGATGCATAATTTACTCACACTCGCACAACAGATCCCCCCCACAGCCCCACTTAGACTTAGGTCATAGACAAAACCTGTAACTTTATTTGTTGTTTCTCTCCACCATTATGACGACCCAGTGAGATTATTAAAACGGAGAAAGGCACGATTATGCAACTCTCATGTGACTTTCAGAGCAAACTGGCTGCTTATGGACTAGAACAATGCAGTCTTGCCCCTGATTCCTGCTGGCTGATTGATTTAATTGTGTCATTGTTTTTGGAGGGCTAAGTGTGCTGTTGTTTAACACTCTGTTTAGTGTGTCTGAGCAGCTCGCTGGGTTATTAAGGGTGACTTGATGACAAACAACCAGGGTCTGCAGAGGCCCAGAGGCTTGATTAGAAAGGGCATCACTGCAAATACAATGCTGTGTGTGTGTGTATGTTTGTGTGTGTGTATGTGTGTGTCTGTGGACATTTTAGAGCACCAACATTAGCAATAGTGGCTTCAAAGTGAACACACTGTTACTCTGTGACCAAGCGGGAAACTTCCTTTCTACAATATGAAGCCGATGCGGAAATCCCTGAAACCTGCATTCTATTGTAAATCCAGCAGGGGGCGACTCTTCTGGTTGCAAAAAGAAGTCCGGCTGCATTAGAAATAATGGGAAAATGTTTCTACTTCTCAGCTGAATAATTACCCCAGTAAACACTTTCCTGATGAGTTTATGGTCTCAGTCGCTAGTTTCAAGTCTTCTTCAATTCAAAATGATGTTCATTTAGTAAGTTATGGTCCCATTTATTTTTAAATACACCACAAAGCAGAGAATGTTTCAGGGCTGGAATTTCTATGATTGACAAGTCGTTACCATGGCGACCTGTCAATCAGGCTAGAGTCGACTCGTACCCTCGGCACTGTGTAAATTTAACCAGCACCATTGAAAAAGCTTATTAGGAGTTGGCTGTTCACTTTCTCTGGTGAGTACATTTAGTTTTAAGACGGTTGTTCGCTATACAGTTATCAGCCTGGTAAACTGATGGTTAACGTAAGTTACAGTTGCACCTAGCTAAGCAAGCAAGCGTTAGCTCCGCCGTATCGTCACTTCGGGCACTTCATGGTTGCAAAAACTCGACATGGCGGCGCCCTATCGTCCAAACTCAAGGCTTCACAACAGCAGTCCACAAACCAATGGGTGAGGTCATGGTCACTACATCCATTTCTTACATACAGTCTATGTCTGTAATGTGTTGGCATCAACTGAAAAGAAAATTTGAGAATTTGCCTGTCAAAAATGTGTATTCAAGCTCTGTATATTCATTTTCAACATCATGTACATGAACTGCTGATCTTTAGTAGATAAAGGGGGGAAGATGGTGGTATTCGGAGTTCAAATAAGCCTGGCCATCATGGATTTATTACAAGTGCTAATGATCATACAGTGGCCTTTAGTCTGCAATAACTTATAACAATACCTGCCTTTGTAAGGTTTAATACTCAATGTATGTTAAGACTTTTTGTTTTTTTTAATTCTTATTGTTTATTTTAGAAAATTCATGAAACTTGTTTTTTTAAACAAGCTGAGATTATCCCACTGCAGTGGTTAACTTAACTTTCAGATCTCAGTATAAATTATGTGTATAAAAAGCACATTGTCTGACATGCAGAGAATCAGAATTAATAAGCAGCATAAAATCGAAATACTCAAGTAAAAGAATGAGTAGAGAATGAAAGAGTTAATTATATCTAGTTAGTTTAAAGTGATGCTTAGTTGTATATTGTTGTATAAAACAGAAGTGCTCAATACCTTCACAATGGAGAAAATGCACTTTGTTACTACATTTGATGATGATAATGATACAAAATCACAAAATATAGCCTTAAAAATGACCAACCAACTGCTCTGTGAACAACACAGCAAAGAGTCAATCTTATAAGCTTATAAGGACTTGGGCTTGGGCTTTCGTTTTGCATTACACAGTGTAAGCTTTATTTTACCCATGCAGTGTGGTGCTTTCACCCAATCTAGACATGTAGTGAAATGTTTGGCAGTTAGACTGAGACCTTAAGTACTTTTGTGATGAATGATTAACTGTTGCTGAGGATCAGCACGGCAGCTGTCCAGCAAGGTTATTTGTCCAAATAATGCAATCAATAGTCGTTTTGTTATGATAAGGCTGAAATAAATGGCAAGTGCTAGTTACAAATAAGGTCACAGAGGCTATTTGAATGTCTCTCTCACCTTGTCGTATGGGCTGGTGCTTATTATAAGCCAACGGGGCAATAAGGAAGTGCATCTCAGCCACAGGGCTCCAGTGGTGCAGGATGCGGACGCTCCACACACCAGGCCGCAGAGGCTGGTTGAGCGGTGGGCGGTAGTGGGTGAACCGGCGCTGGCGTCAATCAGAATGTCATACGTGGCTGCGATGACATTAGTGGGATCGATCCACACGACGGTGACGGTGACATTTGGACCCTTACTCCACTTCTGCATTCCCACTGTCTCATCCATAGGACCCATCAGGCCGCCGAAGTTTCGGAACATACGTTCTTTGGCATCCCACTCTGTACCGATCTGACAACAGCAAAGGAGAATGAGGAAATGAGTGGGAGAGAAAACAGAAAAACAAGAGTGAGTGACAGAATGAGGTAAGAAGAAATACAAGGAGAGAAGCAACAGCAAAAAGCACAAAAGATGAGGGTATTTATATTCACTCCTGCGACTGCACATGGTGCACAGAGCTCATAAAAAAAGTAACATACTCTGTGCACGCATCACCATTTGAACATACTATTAAGATAACCAATATCTGCACTGAAGTATCATGGGAAATAATCTCCAGCATGCATTTTTCATCAAACAGCACCACACTCCAGCCCAGCCCTCTACACAGGCATTATATAATGTAATAACATGCAGAAGCTGACAGGCCTGATTGTTTCGTCCTGGATGTTTGAGTCTATTTGTCCACAGTTGCTGGTGCTCAGTGTGCCTCAGTATATCTTTGACAAGGAATGTGAGAGGCAGGCAGAGGAAAGCGTTTGACTAGACCCCAACCATATCCCCTTGGGGTGAAGATCAAATGCATCCCTGTTTGCTCTCTGAACACATTTCAGAGAGATAAAAAGGAGACAAGAAAGGCAATGAACAGCAGCATCCAGCGTGAGCTGTACTTAACCTAACCAGAAACTACAGGGGAGAAGATCACAACCTGACCTGTCAGTGAGAGATACGAACATTATATAGACATGGCGACCATAGCATTTTGACAGAAAAAAAGGTAATTTAGGGAGCACACTTCCATAAAAATAGAGTTTTGGGGCTTCAACAAAGACAAAGAAGGCTGCATCCTCTGCCGCAATTTCGCAACAAATAAACTTAATATAAAAATGTAACAGATTTACCATAAATCAATATGTATTTGGTGAATTATGAGACCTAGTGTGCCTCTGGGTGCAGAACATGGGACTAACTGCCAGCTTGCCGCACACTGGAGGACTGTCAGAGGAACAATGAGCTAATTTATTATTACCATTATTATGCCCTATAAGCTTACATAATTAACATCTAACATACAAATGTTTGCAGGCTTGTTTTTTTTGATTGAACTGAGATTTATAGGTTATGTCTTTTGAAATCTGATTCTGTCACTCTGCAAAGATTCTTGAATTGAAATGAAATAAAGCAAAAAAAAGAGGGAGAACAAAGGAATACAGAAGAAATTACAAGAACAGGACGAATGCATAATTACAGTTAATTGCCTTTTATGTCTTCATGCGGTCAGGACTGTAACTGAAGAGGTGTGATCGGTGTGTGTTGGATTGCAGAGATTGCAAAACCATGTGGTATGCAAAATGAGAGACATGGAGCGATCGAGATTTATGAGGGAGACGGGGGGATAGAGAAAGAGGCAACGCACACACACAAGCGCGCACACACACACAAACACACACTGACAGTGAAAGATGTCTGGGCTTTTGGCAGAAATGTGAGAGGGATGGCGGCTTTAGGAAGCGCTCATCCTTACAATGGTAGCTGATTAACACAGCCTCACCCTGCTGGACGATCAATGGCTGACTGGAACTGACTCTGTATTACATCCTTTGAGAATTGAGATTGCGATATACAGTATAAATAGGCATTACTTGCATAAATGAGACAGTGTGTGTGTGTGTGTGTGTGTGTGTGTGTGTGTGTGTGTGTGTGTGTCTTGGCCATCCGTAAAAGACACCTCACTTTCATCTCAATTATTGGACTGACCTCTGCCATTTCTGCCCCTTAGACCTTGGTTCTCTTCACTTTAAATTACTAATCAACTCTCTTGTCTGGCACCTCTGTAGCTCATTACTTCATTCAAGGCTGACTCGCTGGCACACACTACATCCCTGATTGATTGGCAGCACTCTCGTTCTCAGCCCCAGAAAGAAATGAAGGAAGTATTGACAGAGGAATCTTATTGTAATCCCCTAGGAGAGAGCCCGTAGAAGGCCGACTAAAGTTAGAGTTGTGAGAGGGAGATTCTGACAGTGTTCACATGCCGTGGGTAGACTTGCTTCTGGTTCTTGCCCATAGTTTGTTCGGCAACAAACATCAACTAAGTGCAACATAAATTACCCACAACTCGGCCGCTTCCCCTGCTTCACTCCGCAGGCTTTTCACTTTCTGCTCTAACGCACACAAACACACACACACACACACACACACACACGCGAGCATGTGGCACATACTGTACACACAGGTTAATAAAATGCACATGCAACTTGTTGACCGACTGTCATGACAGAAACTAAATTCATTCCCTGCTTACCACAGAACTACTGGGTAGGAGAAGGCAATTTATGCAAAAAAGTGCAAAATACATAGTATTACACGTTGACCTATTGTATTTTTAAGCAGATCTTGAGGTCCTTATGCCTGCAAGAATACACAACACTGTTTCCACATCAGCTGTAAGTTTGCCAAAATATTTTTAAATACATTCACATCATTAATTGCTTTAAATGTTGCAATAACTGATTTTTGTGACTAAGGTATCTCTCTCTTCTGATGGTTCAATTCAAGGTATATAGACAGAGCCAGCAGAAGCAAGAACTTCTTTCTTCCTGTATGAAAGTAGGTCAAACAGGGATTAACTTCTGGCCCATTTCAGCCTTAGGCTATAGCTTACGATGACCTCCACACTCAACCTGCCCCTTGCTGCTTCGACCCAATGAGCTTTGGCTTAAGACCAATACGCAATTAAGCCTTATGGCCGCTTACCAAGTTGGAGGCTCAGGATCTTCTCTCACTTTTAGCTATACTTAGACAATCATGCTTTTGTGGAACTAATGCTGATCAGGCGACTTAATTGATTGTGACCTTTTTTCAATTACTCCCATCTCTCTATTGGCCTGTTTACTCACTCTTTCCACTCACTTGAACCAATTTTTCGGATTTTCCATTCTTATTTTTTTCGTCAGATTTAACGCTAATCTCTGCTGTTGACCTTACAAACAGAAGGAGAAACGACTTGCACATTATCCACATATGCCTCATCATTTATGCCGATTACCCATCTCACTTGTTTCATCTTCTGCTCAATCCCCTACCTGACTTAACAGGAAATATATATCTCATAATCCACCTCTATTCCATTTATTCCTTCTGACCTTGCAACCCTGCAACCCTTTTCTCTCACCGGTTTGCCGGCGCCCACACTCTAACACCTACATTAAATAAGATGTCAATTAAATCAGGCAGTGGCATGGACAGTCCCAGTCTACATCTGGCCCTGCTTAAAACCATAGGGCATGAATGCCCCTAGAGGCTCCATTCAGAGACTTATTAGTGGCACTTTCTGCAGGGGTAATCAAACACAGGTGTTCACCAGCAGCACCAGAGGACTCCCCTGGGGCACCGTTTACACTACTGAGAATTAAGGTTGCTGGATGCTTGCTAATAAAGATACACTGTGGAGAGATGTATAAGGCAGGATGGGTGGAGAACTGAGAGTGCAACACAGAGAGCAAGACCTTTTCTGTTGTAAAGGTGCAAGCTGAGAGCTGTGAGATGCACATATGAATGAACAGACTTAAATTAATAGTTTGACATTTTGAGAAATGTGCTTATTCGCTTTCTTACAGAGACTTTCCCTGCATTCATGCTGTGTCGGAATAATCCATACACTGCAAAAACTAAAATCTTACTAAGATTAATTATCTTAATTGAAGGCAAAATATACTTTTGTCTGACAAGATATTTCTTCTTACCATGTGGATTTTACGTTTGAGAATTTCAATTGTTTTAGGTTTTTTTGGCTTGAAGTAGCAAGTGAAATATTCTTGTTCTGTTGGGAGATAATTTTGCTTATTTTAAGTAATATTTCCCCCATTTTAATGCTTTTTTTCTTGTTTTTGAGAGCTCAGTTTTTGCAGTGTACGATTGGTTCTCCTGTTTTTAAGCTTAACTGGCTGATAGTGGAAGCTTCAACTTTACAGTACACACTTGTTATTTATCTTTTTAACTGTTGATTTAAATCCGATTTAATAATTCTGGACAACAACTTCCTCCTTGCAGATGAAACAGGAAGTAGTCACATTTAACTCAACAGAACTTTAACTTTCCACGTCTCCTGAAAATGTCTGTGCTCTACATCAACTTCCCTTTTAGGTTTTAGAAGAAAGACATTTGGGTGTCAGGTCCATCATTTAAGAGCTCTGGTTTCACAATATGCGGATAAAATTGCACTTTTTACCGAGGGACAGTTTGATAATGAAATATCTAATATAGGATCTGTTTTTTTATTGTTTAGTGAATTAATGATTACACTTCAGTAAAAGACTGCGGACAATCAAAATGACATATATAATAATAACAACAATAAATACTAAGCATGTGGACCATTATGAAATTGTTTCAGGGCCACATATGACTGCTAGAATGATACCTTTTGTGTACATTGTACCCTATAAAAACAAAGGGCGGACAAAATTAGAGATACAGAAGCCAGTCCTTTGGTGCTGTAACACCTTTCTAAAGATCATAATGTTACACTTTTGGATTACTTTACATCATAATGTGTTCCTGTTGTCACTCCCTGTATATCTCTGTCACCACATGCATAAGTATATTAACTGTGGTAGAATGAGAACTAAACTATCAGTCAAAGTCATTCTACTGTGTAAGATTTGTCCAGCAAAGGGTAATATACCTCTCAATGTCAAGTCTGACTTGAGGTGAACTAATGTACTAATTTTAACATGGTTTAACAGTAAGTGGTCCCACACTAAATCATTCTGTAAGAAGGCCCATAAAAGCAGCTGGGAGGCGGCAGTAGAGGGGTGAAAGAAAGACATATCTGTCTTCCTTTATATCTAAAGGAGGACAGGGTACACATTGTTAAGCCAGCCATATGGTTTATCTAGCAAACTCCAGCATAGCTTTAGTATAATGGGTCATATCTGTTAAGTTGTGACAAAAAGCACAGAGCTACTGCTGCTACGCTGTGCTGTCTTATTTAAGCTCTTTCTGCACTTTGAATGACAGATGGACAAACTGACTGACTGACAGCCATTGCACAGTGCCAGACAGCGAATGCTTTCTCAGGCTGAGCATCCAGATAAAAGCCACAGCTCACATCGCTTCTCTGTCACTCACGGTTTCATAGGCTAGACACACAAACATGGCTTAGTGAGAGGGACCGGCGAGGCGACTGGCCGTCTGGATCCCTTTGAGTTTACTTTGAGACTGCTGGAAGAGGTCAAACAGGGTCAGGGTGTCCAGGTGTATGAGTGCGGTCCCCACAGACACAAACAAAGCAAACAAATTCATACACGAGTTTGTTGACGTTTCCTGCAAAGTTGTGGACGATAAACCAGACAAAAAGGTCAATTTACATTCACGCATTTAATTTTGTCCTTTGTAAAAAGACACTCTGTGGCTGTCACATCACAGTCGAGCTGCTGTGTCCCAAACAGGCGTTGTGGTAAACAGAAACACAGATTAACATAACAAGACAATCAAGGGAAGCATTCCAGTGTGAAGGTGAGAAGACGTTCTATTAGGAAACAACAAATAAGCAGCACATGAAGCGCTCATCCCTATAAACTTGGATGAATTCAATCAATTTACATTTTACAAGGCCATTACAGGCACCAGTTTAATTGTTTGGAGATGTGCTGCTACGAGGCTTGGCAAGGTCGCCATAGCAGTGAATATAAGGTCACCATGGCAATGAGCTGTATATCTTACCTCTAATTATATGCACCACATAGGAAAAACTATGTGGTACTTAGGGTTTTAATGGAACTCATTTCCCAACACTGGAAATGGCTGACTGTTCGTTTTGTGACTCATGCCACACAGTGACTTCAATGTAAATGAAATATAAATGCTATGACATGCAAGCCAACATGCTGACTCACCTCTGCAAACTGCAACCTGCTGAATGTGCTGCTTGGAGGGGTGGTTAGCTTGAAGTTCTTTTTGGGTGCCACCCAGGTCTCCATTGTTTCCAGCTTGCTAGTGGCCAGATTGGTGGCATGGTGCTTGACCAGGTAGCCCTGGAACTGGTCCGACTGGAAGTAGAGATGCACTGACACCGGGTGGCCCATGGGGAAGTACCTGGCAGAGCATCGAGAGAGTGAAAAACCATTAGCAAACCTGATACCTGCTGACCTAGCTGCTGTGCCGCTTTGCAGGGCCAAAAGTGTAAGAGGAGAAGAATATCTAGATTCATCTGGACAACGTCCGCAAGGAACCAGCTTTGGACATGATAATGTGGCTGAATGCTAATGTATGCTCGCAGTGACGATTAGTGGCGCGTCTATGTGCTCTGTAATTGTGCCACATGGTGGACATTAATTCAATGACCTTTAACAGAAAACAGTTGGTCAAAGACATGTGTCGACCATGCTGATAATTCCCATTAAGCACTGTTTGTTGGTTGCTATGGCCATGTTTGGGTAACCATGGCTTTAAACCATTTTTATGCTTGTACATAACTATTTAAGTGTACAAAATATAAGTAATGGATTTGTGAACAGTTTACCATTGAGAACTTCTAACTAAATAGATGCTAATTATTGCTTTAAAATGAGCTATTTGCTTCGACATGTGCTCTGGTTCTTAAGTGGTAGGGATGGTAAAAGAAGACCTGACAGTCGAGACCACAGCATTCACAGAAAATTACAGAACAGCCATGGGCTGTATTGGCAGCAGTTTGAGATTAGTCAGAGTTCTGAACACACAGACAATCCAACTAAACACATTACAAGTCTGCTGAACAAAGTTGAACTGGGTCATCCAGTCAGCCGAAGCCGAATGAAGGTCTTGCCCCTCTGATTAGTCTGTTGTTTGTTTGTGTGTCGCTTCATACGTGGCAGAGGGCCGGCCCTCGGGGCAGCCAGCCTGAGTGACTTCTGGAAAAACAAAAAAGGGGCCAGAGTGGGCACTGCTGGGGAACGCTCCACAGCTGCTCTCTGCACACATCCTGACTTTTTCTCGCCCTGATTTCTCATCCTCCGTCTCTTCTGCTTCCTTGAATTCGTCTTTATTCCTCGTCTTTTGAAAACACACACACACACAGAGATTAACACACACGCTGTCCCGCCCTGCTCCCCAGTGCCCACGGCCTCATCAGTATTCCACTAAAGGACCAAGAGTCAACCCGTCCCGGTAAATGCTACCCTGACAAGCAGAACAGCAAATATTTACACCCACAAGTATAGCAGTGCACACTCCCTCCTCTCCTGCTTCCTTTCCCTGTGTCTTTCTCCCTTTCTCCTCTATTCTCCCATCTGCTTTCCCCTCTTTGCTTCTCTCCCCTCTCCTCCTTCTTTGATCCTGCTTTCTGTCCTCGTCCCTCAGCTCTCTTTCCTCCCTTCTCTGTCTTTCCCAAAAGAGACGTGGCTGCCAGTGTGAGAGGCAGTGAGAAGGGGTCGGAGCGTAGCCTGCACAGACGCTCCATTCAGGCTTTTACTCCACAGTCTCCACTGGAGTCACAGCGGGCTGCTAAAAGAGCCAAATCCCTCTCTCCGTGGCCTTTTCCTCTCTCTTGCTCCAGTTTCACGCTGAGACCGACCCATCCATCCGTTGGTAGCACATCAGAATTCTACATGCATGCAAAATATGTGGCCACACATTCGCACCATGTGAGGCCAGGACTCGAATAAGACATAAGTTGCCAAGGCGAGTGCTCATCTTCTGGGGCTTAGTTTAGACTTCATAGCAAAACCTTTAATCAGTTTTAATTACCTGGCTCGATCAGTAAAATTCCAGATCAATAAAACATAAATGAGACATGCAGGGCTTGTGTTGTTACGCCACACACAATGTGTATTTAATTATTAGGCCTATAAACCAGAGCGTGGCCGAATTAAAAGAGAATCACAAGGCTCATTTTACTTTTTATTTGTCCTTTTTTCCCAGCTGAACAATGCCTCACTGCAGTTGTGACTCACTCGTAGCTCGCATTATTTATGTACGAGGTCCTGATTTTTGCTCATATACTTCTCACGTTAGTATCATATACTTATCTTGAAGCACACTGAAGATTAATTGTCATGACTTTCTCTCTGTAAGACTTATGAGAAATTGTGTATCATTCATGGCTTCCACCCAGTAATGCTGCAGTGATCAATTTATGACAGAACACGTCATAGACCAGAGAGGACACAGTAAGGCTGTCTGACTCTTTGTGCTAAACGATGCATCCTATTAAGTCCTGGAAAACGTAGACTTCAATATGATATGACAGCATGTGTAACGCAACATAACATGGATATGTTGGGTTAGCCCCAGTTTATGCCTCTCAGAGCTTAGCACATGGTGCCTGAAAAACCCACAAGGTTGTTTAGCTGCTCTGACTCAATTTCAGAACCCTAAAAAACTCTTCAAACCATCTGAATCAAAAAATATTCTGTGTTATTTTTAACCTGTTGAATACTGGAAAAGAAAACAATAATATTTACCAACATAACTGACAATAAAATTCAGATTCACGTTGTACAAATCGAGGAGAGATATGTCTTTTCAAAAAAATCTGAATCAAAAAATATTTGTTATTGTGCAGCAGACGAATAATATTTGAAATCCAGAGGGTTTGAAGTGTCTTTTTTTAGAACAAAGGTGAGTTATCTTAAACAAAATACTGGGATTTTTAAAGATCACCTAGTGCTTATTTTTATGGGGAAATCATGTGCTTAGCTGTATGTATGTTGATACACGGTAGGCACAAACAGGGGCACATGATGGGTAAGCTTAGCTGTTATATTTCCCTAACTCTGGCATTCACTGTGTAAATATATGTTGCAGGTTACTATAAAGCAATGCCTGCTTTTCACATTTCCTGCTGTGTTATTGGTCATTTTAGAGAGGTGGGCATGTACTACCTAAATCACTCTTTTTATCATGAACCAGCCTTCTCATCTGTGCTCAATTAGCTCCACTTCAAATAAAATGCAATGAAAGAATTTGGACTCAGCTATGTAACAACACCATTAAAACAGCTTTGCAAGCTTTCGGACACCTCACAGACTTCATCCTGACTCGGAAGTTTACATATGAGGACTTGAGACTAGACCCCAAAAGGCTTAATACAACTCATACACTTTAAGTGACACTTCAATCTGCTTGCATTTGATTATCACAGATACACTGACTGGCCCACTCCTGGGTTGACACAGAGAGTGGACCTGTCCACGTGTTTAGGTTTTGTGTACCTACAAATGTGCAAAACACTCACACACATAAAGTGACACTTCAATTTGTGTGTTTATGTTAATAGGAAGCAATACATACACATGCATACACATACGCATCAACACGATCACTCTTGAGTAGCTTGCACACAGACACGTACATGCTGACATTTACAGAAGTTCTCTATATTCCCTGCTGTTTGACCTCTGGCCTCTCAGCTATCTAAAATTACTTTTACATGTAAATGTTAAAGACTGAGGTTTGCTCGTTTGCCTGAAGGAAATGCCTTCTCTCACAGACTGATTTCCTGGCAATGACAGAGATTTGCAGACCCCCCCCTCTGTTAGACACACACATACGCACATTGTATGTATGTAACCACCTTTCCCTTGGTCTGCTCTTTTAACAGATGCAGCGTCTGAATAGAAACAGCTGTAGCTGATAGCTGGTTTTGAGGTTTGACAGATGGAAACCTGCTTCCTTTTCTCTGCTCGGCTTTACCCACAGGACTTTTCAGAACACCCACAATGCAGTGAGTGTGTGTGTGTGTGTGTTTGTGTGTGCCCCATCTATTTTCTGTTATGCTGCCTCATGTGGGGAAAACTCATCTTGATGTTTGTTGATGTCATTAAGATTAACATAAAGATGTCATCTTAATGCTTGCTGCTACTGTAGGTGTCGTGTTTGTTGGCTTTATCTTTTGTTCCGAGGTAAGAAGCTTTTTATGAGATGCATGTGGCTTTCTGTCACACGTACATAAATTACTCTGCTTTCTGTTTTGAATCAGCATTTTTCATATGTCACTGCTTTTTAATCTCTTTGTGTCTGGGCTTCATCGCTGTGCAAATAGACTAAAGGAGAGCTAACCTAAAATGTTCCTTCACTAGTTGCTCCTGAAAACATATGCTGTTGAAAGTCCTCACTGAAGCATGACATGAAGCTGAAATGTTCCATTTGGCCATTAAACATGAAAGCATAGTGGGGTGTTCAATTTTCATTTTAACCACATACTGTATGTTAACAGCACTAGAATACATACATTTCCACTAATAATATACTGGCTATGACCCATATAGCCTCATTATCTCTGGGATAAATTGTCAGAGTGTCATATTGTGTTACAAAATGAATAGAATTACCCAGAGTTCCCAGCTGCTGATTGGAACCTCTTATTGTTATGCTATTTCCATGACATGTGATGACAGGCAGAGACGATGCATCAATAGAGATACAAAAGGTTTTTATATATGATGGGGTTTCTCATGCTCATGGGTGTGGCTGGTTTTTGAGTAAACAAAAACTGGAGCGCACCTGTGGTTGGAGACGCAGGTGCGTCCTGATGCTGTGACGATGATAGTGTTTGTAGATGGACAACAGAAAGAAAAAGTAAGAAGTATTTGCATAGGGGAACATGCCCGGGTTTAACGAACCAAAAACAAACTAACCTGCAGCTGTGATCCTGCGGGTTTCCCTGCAGCGAGGTGGCAGCTCTGGCCAGGCCCAGTCGTGAGAAGGAGTGATAGTACGTGAGCTGCGTGTCCGAGAGACTGGCCACGCCATCTGGCTCGTCGTACACGCTCTCCCAGTACGAATTTAGGCTCGGCGTTCCCTGGGGAAACGGTCCAAACAGGTAGGCATCCAGCTGGTTCACAATCTCCTGGTTCACGCTGGCTTCAAACTTCCTGGCAAAGAAGGTGGGCCGCACCGTTTGCTACAGACAGGGGGCATGAAACAGCAAAGCAGGGAGGGATGAGATAAAGAGAAGAAAAAGAAGATTAGGAAATGGTGGTGTGCCAGGACGGCAGGGGAAAAAATATGATGTGTTAGATGTGTGTGGTTGTGACGTGTGGGCAGAGAGGAGAAAGAGAAGGTAGAGTAGTGCGGTAGAAGGTAGCAGATAAAAAGGAAGTGAACATTTGCTATATAAATATGTGAGTGAATTACTTTACATAATTTATTACACATATAAATATATATATATAATATATATATTCCACACATTCTGCTTCCTTGTCGTAATCTGGTGCCTACATTACCCACAGTACAATTCGAAAGAGAGCTGGTAAGGTAACAGAGGTATGGTAAGCTCACTTTTATCTAACTCTACACTGACACAACTTTAGGAAATTTAACAGACTCCTTCTGGAGCCACAAAAGGCTTTGTACAACTTTTTTTTTCAATAGGAAAGTTAGAGCCCAAGACCTGTAAACAGACTTTGATGTGTAAAATTGTCACAGTTCCCCTTTAAAAAAAGAGGAACATTTCTAGTACACAAAGTCCTTTTCAGACTTTCGTTTAATATTTGCAGTTTTTTGTAAATTACCGGAGAAATGTGCTTCTTCAAAACTCTGAAACTGAAGCAAAACAAAAAAAACAGGTCCCCCTAGTACAAGTATGCAACTGGTGATGAAAGCTTGCAATAAAACATTACTTTATTTTAAGGTGTCACAAGCCAAAAAGGTTGGGAACAACTCTTCTCTGTGGTTCCCATGAGTCGATTGCCCATTATTTCAGCTCGTCGAAACAATGCACTCACTATCATATTTGAACAAGGAAACTACCCTTAAATACCCTGTCTTACTCCTGCAGGCAGGATGGTGAACAAACATAATGTACTACAGTAATTTACTGAGCAGAAGAAAGACTTTGTGATTGCTATCTCAGATGCAGGCCAGGATCTCAAAGGTTAAGGAGAAATAAAGGAGAAAATAAATTACCCATTGAGAGAAGTCTAAAAAAAGTTAATCACATCTCAATGCAACTATTGATGAAAGGATTGTGGGTGCATTGCTGGAGCTGCAAGTCACTCAGGGCATCTGTGTCAGACAGCTTCATTACAGGAATTATAGTCAATGTTAGAGGCTAAAGGTATTTGACTAAGAAAGATGAGAAGATGCTGTACATCTCTTCGGAGGAACTAAATAAGGCCCCATAAGCATCTGCTTGTAACTCGATGCAGCAGCAGCTATTAAGGTTTTCAGTACTGTCCCTGTTTTTATCCATCCATTCATCATGTCTTTTCTCAACACTGTATTTGTCGCTCTGTCTGGCCTCCTCCACGCCACCCATGTCTTTCTCACCCTCTAAGTCCCTGCCACACTGTTGCTTGTGTGGTTGATGGTGCTTCATGAAATCTGCCGCCTCCACAGCTTGGCTTACACACAAAGACATCTTTTCAGTCCCAGACACAGAACTATTTACCGATAGTTACTCAGCACCGAACACCTCTGTGTTACCTGCTAAAAAAAAAAAAAAGAAAAAGAAAGGAGACCTAATCAAGCTGCGGCTCACTTGAGCTTTTTCTCATGCCGGAGCGGCGACTGTGGGATGTTGGGCTGGCTTCAAGGGGCACCAGATGATGCATTAACCCTCTGTGATCGGCTACAGATGAAACAAATGGAACACGAAGGAGGGATTTTTTAGTGTTTACACATTCCCAGCTTTTGTGCGTTCTGACATGCCCTCATTGCAGTCGGCTGAAAGCACCAACCTGTCACACCCTGTCTTTCCAACAGACTTCCCAAATGCACCTCATTCTGAAACACATTACTAAACAATGATGCACTAAGACAAAAGGCACATCGTAGCTCTCCCTCTCCAGAATAACACCCTCCCCTGGTGAGTGCACTTCAAAATCACTATGTGGGAAACTCGACAGTTGTCCCTTGAATTATTCTTCTCATCTGCAAACCAAATTGAAGCCTACTTTGCTTGTCTGTATCTTCTCCAATGGTAATGTTCAAAGGGAAACTCGGATTGTGAACTCAATGGGATATTAAGTCCAAATAATACGGGGGCCTGGCTGGCTTCTGGAGAGACTGCTTTGTTCCCAGGGTTGGACCTCACTGATACCAGGGTGCCAACCAGACCCAGCGGCAGTGCCAAGGACCTGTGGTAATGTGTTGGCACTGAACCGCCAGAGACTGAGGCGAGACAGACGGCAGACGGCTCTGGCAAAGGGAGAACTGAGGTCAGCGTGACGGCTTTGACTGGTATGTGAAGGACAGGAAGGCCGAGGTGAGTCACAGCACTAAAAGATATGACTTGAAGTCATAGTTAACTGTGGCAGAACATTTTCACTTTGTACCGCAGCTTTTACTTTTTAGGAGGACATTAAAAGTCAAACTGCGATACTGACTTTCTCTGGGGTCCTGCAGTCATTGCCACTCATTCACTTTCATTTTGAAAAGCTAACTGACCCTCTTCTCTCCCTCATACTCACTGCAAATTACTATTAATTTATTTTCCCTTTCAGGGTCATACTAATCGAGACATAATTTTGCCCATATTGATTGTGAAAGCTGTGGGAACACACTGGATGCTGAGGAGGATGGACCTTAAGGGCAGAGAATTTAGAGATTGACTGCTGCTGATTTCCTACGACTCACTGAGGTGTGTGTGCTGGAAACTGATGTGCTGTTTTCACATTGTTCTCTGATGTTTGTCTGATGTCTCTGATGGACATCTGCTAGAAGATATTTTAACGCCTAACAATTTGGACTTAAATTAAATTAAAATCCTTTAACTTTTCTAATAAAAGATACAAGATTAAAACATATTGATCAAATTTAAAAGGCTCTTGATGAACCTTGTTCCTTTGGAATACGCCACATTGCTTTTCACTAAACATATTGTTGTTTGTGTATGTGACAAATACACCTTAGATATTACAATACTTCTGTGCAAATGAGAGGTGCAAATGATTAAAGCAGATATGGATTTTGTTTGTAGTCCTTTCTCTGCATCTTTTTAGTTTTTACCTGCTGCATACTTTCCCTAAAGTATCCTTTTTGATTCCATCTTGGCAAATGTCCTATAGTTTCATCCTTACCTTTACGATTGGAGGCTACTTGTTGTTAACATCATGTGTATATAGATGTGTATGTAGCTATTTAACAACATAGCAGATGTATGGTAAATACTGTGTCTGATTGGTTATTCCTGCTATTTTACATTAATGTTTATATCGTATTCTTGAGATGAAGGCCAATTTCTCCATTCAGTTTCATTGGCAACTGCAGTATAGTCATCCTTGGTTGGAGGGCTTGTCTGCAGCTATTTCTGCAAGCTGCCAGAAGTATATTACAGAAATATTCAACCTGTGGTTTAAGTTTATTATACTATTATACTATACTATACATTATGTTATATACTATGATATATTGCTGGACTATACAATACATTATGTTATACTATACTACTTTCACCTTACGTTATGATATATATTCCATACTACATTACACAGTACCTTCTTATATTATACTATTTTATGTTAATATGTTTTTCTGTTTTAATACATTATGTACCATATGATATTTCTATATATGAATACAGGAAAGCACTAAGTATCATTACTTCATTATATATTATTGTTGTCTACTATGTTACAGTAGATGGTATCATATAACTCTTTTTAAATTATTATATGTTTCACTTTTCTCTATTTATGTGCACTTATTTCTCACCTTGGGCTACTTCAAAACCTGAACTTCCCCTTTAGGGATCAATAAAGGCTTATCTTATCTCATTTACTTTCTATTCCAAATATTTCATTATCTCTTGAATAAAAACATTAAAAAAATTAAAAGACAACCACAATAAATATCAAAATGGTGAGACAGTTTTTATTTATTTATTTTTTATAACCACACTGCCTTCAGCATTAATGTGTCCCTTTTTGTACAATCAAACGTTTTAGTTCTTTAGAAAACTCCTAAATGTGATACTTAGAAGCTGGGGCCTGGCTCACTAGTGCCACTAGCTCTGCTTGTGGCCAGCTGACTGATCATAAAAGGTTGCGACATCAAAAAGAAATTTTCTCTACATTCATGTTGTGTGTTATTATTACCTGGAAGCGGTGGAAGTCTGCAGGCTTGAAGTCATTCGGGGAACATCCACACCAATCGACGATGTGCTTATACTGGCACTTACAGCCCAGTTTGCGGTTCCAGTTGGTGATGCGCAGGTTGTTATCCACCATGCTCTCACAGTGGGCACTGTTCTCCAGCACAGTGTGGAAGAATGACTTGGTATTGAGAAACAGAAACGAAAATGGACAGAGAGCCGGGGGAGGGGGGGGGGCAGACACATTGAGACAAAATTAGAAAATTGTATACTTTTTATTTTTTACACAATTCACTTCACAGAGTGGAAATGGAGTAGCAGCAGAGAATGGAGATTCACAGTAGCTCATGATAAAAATCCAATTCCCCAAAAGAGATCATTCAGTTCTCATCCAATCCTTGTATACGGCTGGAAAGTAAGCCTTCACATCTTGCGTTCAGTGTATGATTTTATGTCCGCCTCCGAGTTCTTTTTTCCCCTTACACGTCAATGCACGGCAATGAAACGAGAATGTTATACTGTTTCTATAAGGGATGCGGTAGCAGTACAAAGCAGAGCCTGTCAATCAAAGGTTAACAAACACTTGAACATGTGAAAGTGGTGTCTGTTTGTGTGCGTGTTACCTCAGCAGGCAGCAGAGTGTAGGCGTAGAAGCGCTTCATGTTGGTTACCAGGTCGTCCTTGGAGTTGATGACATATTCGACGAACAAGCGGTTTAGAAGGAACCAGTCTGATCCACCATCCACTGATATGCCTTCTGGGATTTTACGGTCACCCAGCCTCCACATGTGGGTGTCACACTCGTAGAACAGACGATCCAGGCCCTGCTTACGGATAAACCTAGTAAACACGCACATGATTTGTGGTTATACCACTGACTACTGAACATAACTGAGGGATAAAAGCACTCTGCAGTTCTTGTTTTATGGTTACAAGAACGCATATGCATAATCAGTAGCTCATTGTATGTGTTTTCTTCCACTTTTTCTCTTTACTCACTATAAACAGCAACAAGATATTTGAGCAATGCTTGTCACAAGAGGCCCTTGATGACTGTACAATTTAGTGAACATTGTCCTCTTTCAGTAGAAAATCTTTGAGTGCTTGTATTAAAATCAGGGTGAAACTCTGGATCTGCTCCATCTAAAAGCAGTCTGTTGTTTTTTTTAATGAAAATGGAAAAAAAATCCAAATAAAATTAGCTAAAAAAGAGCACCCTGGAAATATGCTCAGGTAGGTGTAGACACGACTCAGCTGTCAGCTAAAGAGATGACAGAGTAATCATTTTAAACGATAACTGTTATTAGTTTAGTATCCCAGTCTAAATATTATTTCCTTGGCTTTATAGAAGAATTTGTCTCCTGTCCTTGGCCTTAAATGACTCGTCAAATCTGTCTTTCGCACTTGTCACTACACACTTTTATCAGAAACAAGAAGAGTGACACCACACATACATAATGGAATGGTGTTACTCCTGTGAATGTATCGAGTGTCAGATAGAGGGAGTCAAATTTAAGTCAGCCAGGTCAGGTTGTTCCTTCTGTTCTCTGGACAGTGGCAGAGACCGTTGAGGTATTGACCCTGTGGCACACAGGCACACACACATATATACATACGCTGACAACATTTTTGAAACGTAATCATGCATTTTTTCAGCATTTCAATTTGTTTCAGCAATCCACACATACGCATATAGAGGTGGATTACCAAGATCATTATTGTTGGTAATACAGAATTAAATCAGGAACAAAACAGCTTCACTCTCATCAAACAGCACTGAATAAAATACTGTGACTCCAAATACAAAAAGGTACCGCTGAGTCACACTGAGTCATACATCCGTGCTGGGCGATGTTTTTTCCTTTTCTCCATGTTTTTTTTTTCGGGGGTATTTTTGCCCGCAGTGTCGGGTGATGACTGGTTTGTCACCAGGGTTTGATGGGGCAGAAAGTAGAGGGTGGAGTGGTGGCGGCAGCAGAGAAAGGAGCTCTGGCAGCGACCTCGCTAGCTCACCCCACCAAGAAGGTTAATTAATGAAGCCACAGATGGGAGCTAATTGTATTATGATTCAGTGACCACGCTGTGCTGCTGGCAGGAGCGTGCTGACTGTGCGCAGAGGTGCTGCTGTGTGTGAGTAAGTGAGACAAACACGGAGAGCTAGCCACAGAGTAAGAGAAAGAGCGTGGAGATTAAAATTAAATTTCAAACATTTGCGTCTCACCTGGCGTTGTCCCTGCCGTGGGACTTGATGAAGTTCATGTCTCTGTATTTGGACAGGAAGGCCACCAGCTGGTTATTGGTCCTGAAATGGAAGGATATGACTTACTTTTGACTGGGAAACATATGGCGAGACCTAGCTGGAGGTGGAACACTGATTTTGCAGTCCAGTGCATGCTGTACTCCGTTCAAATGAATCTACCTGTTACTGGTTGCTATAGAAAAGGTCCTTCAAGACACAGTGACATAGTCCTAAATAATACCGTGTGCCTGTGTTAATTGTTCAGTTATAACTTATTATTAACTTATTATTATATGCTAAATAAAACCCCAAACATTTATGAGCAGCATTATATCAAAATACCCCTCTTTCCTCTTCCTCAAAACCTTGAAATACTTTAAGGACTCATCTTGAACTTGGGGGCAAATGTAATTTTGGTTGACTAGCTAATCTTGCCCATCATATAATCCACTCTTGACCGTTGGCAAAGCGATAGCATGGGTTAGAAGTGTGTGTTTGGATCTCAGACTGCACTTTGTCTAATTTATTAATCTCTCCCTTGTCCTTATCCTCCTGCTCGTATAAGGCAGGTGTAGGAGGTGGGAAGAGAAGCCATCATATCTCTACAGCTTCATATGTTGCTGTATTTGCTAAACCACGCCCACTTCTGACTGATGGAACCAAGTCTGAATGATTTGATTTAAAAAAAAAAAAATGTACTCAACCCTGTCCACATATTCGGTTTCCCTTCTGTTCTGCGCTCTGACTTCTGTTTTGCTGTGACTTTAAAGGCCCTGAAACTATATTTTCTCAATTAGCTTCTTACTATGAGTGATGGGGTCCTGCATGAACACACATTTTTTCTTCCAAAGTTCAAACTGTTTTGTTGATTGAAACAGATTAACTTCCAGACACAGCATGTCTCCTGCTTCACTGAATCTCAAGCTGTTTCTCAATCTGCGTTCTTCTCTGTACTTGTGTTCATGTGGACTTGTGAAACATCATCAGTCGCAGCCCAAGTACTGTTCCAATTCAAAAGTCCGCATCCGGCCAAGTACAGTCAAACACCCGGATGTGTTCTCGTTCCACCTGTCTTACCGAGCCTGCATCAATGGTGACTTGTGTGGACTTCGGATAGCCAGGTATCCCAGAAATGTATCACCGCCAAAACATGGAAATGTCGGAGGAGAAACTTTTATACTTGTTTAAAATATGTGCTTGACTTCTCAAGACAGAGCTGATTTGAAAATTTGCTGTGACGATTTCGGATATGTGAGGTCCCGCCTGTTAACAGGTCCAGCCGTCATCTTATCCACTGCTGTTTCAACTGCAGAATGATGGACTGCGTGCTCCCGTCACTCGGAGTTTGTACTCCCAAGCCGAACTTGCCAAGTCCGAGCTTAAAATACAGAAGTCACAACTTGGCCAAGTCAGTATTTAGAAACAGATTCAGTGTTTGTGCACTGGAGATATTGGGTTTCTACATCACACTTGTGTAAGTTGCATCCTGGACCAGGATTGTCTCCAAATTAGTTGTATCACAAATCATGCCGGTAGATTCATGTGTGTTACAATCAGATTTAAGTTGACCGCAGACCAACTTTCCCCCTTCAGCAGATCAATGAAAAAATGAAACTCTGCACAGACATCATTCTGTACAGTGAAGCTCAAACATCCAAGGGAAGAAACAATAAGCAAAACACATTCTTGTGTGCAAGGGGATTTTAATGTTATGGAGAAATACATCTTCAGGGGCTTTATGTCAAGCAGTGATCAATTAAAGACCTCGGCTGAATTCAGTGTCATTCTCTCTGTTCCTTGAAGACATTACAGCTATTTAGGATTATACAAAAGATTGTGCTATCCATGATTTGTGATGAATGACTTCATGCTGCTCCTACATTGTAGAGCAGTCTACTCCCTCATACACAGGCCAGACAGGCTAAAAGCTTTGCTCTGCAGGCTATGCCCCAGTCAATGGCTCTAACATTTCATCTGTGGTGGAGCCTTTCATGATGGCTTGGCTTGCCTTTCTAAAAGAGCAGCGAGGCCCTGGTAAAAAGCTCAAGGATCAGTGGGGGGAGGGACAAGCACATATTAATGTCATTTTCTCTTGAAGGAGCAATTTCACAGCCTGGGGGGCTTATCTTAGGAGGTCCTGAGCCATAAAGCCTAACTGATGATGTGCTGCACAGCCACATGCAGTCATCTCTGTCTCTACTTCCCACACACACATGCATACACGCTGCGTATCTGCTAGTATGCCCACTGACAGTACAATATACATGCATAGAGACACACAAATGCTTGTAGGCACGCAGACTCGCACGCACACACAGAGCGAGGGGAATTCATGTCAAGCTCCAGATTTGCCACCTGAGTGGTCACCCCGTCCACTGGGTCTAGTTTGCTTACTGTCAGCCCTGTGGCTGCTCTCTCACAGTGGTATTCACATGCACACATACAGTAACACACACACACAGCCACACACACACACACACACACACACACACACAGATTTACTGCTGGGAGGTTCGACTCCACCTGACAACTAAAAAACGTGCACCCTTTCCATTTCATTACCAATTATACTTGTTTCACGTCCACAGTCTTGCATAAATTAATAATGTGCCTTTTGCATTCCATGGGGGAATAGTTGAATTTTAATGGCTGACAGGTTGTGAACCCACACTCTAACAACACTCAGACAGATGAATGACGGGTCATACATTCACCATCTTTGCCCTGGAAAAACCTACAAAAAGTTCTGTAACTTAATTTAAAAATCCTGCAAGTTGTTCAGTGTTTTTTTTCATTTTAGAAGTAGAAGTAGAATTACATTCAAATGAGTTGGGCTTAGTTCTAACGGGTTATAAAGGTTGTTTTTTTTCCCACAAGAGGAAAATGACACATATCACTTATGGAACAAAGCTAAAATATGAGATACAACTCTTTCCACAGACAGAGATGACAAAGTGAAAGAGATTAGAAGATATGGCGTCTGCAGCCAGTCATTGTCTCACAAAGCTCAGACTTCTTAAAAGCTGCTGTAAAGTCCATGAAAGGGGCTTTAAAGAAAAAAAAAAGAGGTAAAAGCAAGAAGACTGTGTAGATAAAAGCTGGGAAAGAGGGTTGTACTCTGACAAAGCAAGCGTGTAACTCATCCTCTGGCCTCTCTGGACACACACACACACACACACACACACACACACACACATACAGGCACACATATCTCCCCCTGGACACACAGCCCCTCTGCTGGTGTGAGGGGCTCTGGGTTTGCCTTTGAGAGCCATCCATGCGGCAGGACAGACATTATCAGGGAATTAGAGGGGAAATAATGCTTGTCTCCAGTCCCACTGATAACAACAGCAGTAGTCAGGGCAGCGCGGGGCAGAGGGGTGGGGAGCCTCCCCTCACCCCTCTTTCCTGCCTGCACTTGCACGGCAGAGTCAAAACAAGTGGCATTTGAAAAGTCTGTGACCAAAAACACTGAAACTTAAAGCTAAATTCAGGGAAGACTGTTGCAGGTTCACAATATTTATATTTAGGTGAATAAATGTAGTATGATCCATATAAATAATGGGTTCTAGCTTAAAATAAATTTGACAAAGATAATGGAAAATTAAGGGTCCGGTTTTGCTTGAAAAGAATTAGAACATATTGTCTGACCTCACTGGAAATCAGATGTGTTTATAGTTGTTTTTAACGGCAACACTCAATCAATCAACATTTATTTAACTCTCGAAGGTGGAGGGTGGAGATGTGACATTGTTAAGTAACATTAAGAAACATTTTCATATATTCTGACCTGAAAGGCATTCACAGTGTTGGCGTTCACTCATTTGTTCACATGAAAAGAGACAGAAATAGTTTCTCACCTCTGCACAGCTGGCCAATCACGGTGTGAAGTGGGTGTGAATGTCATTATCAGTTCTGGAAATTAACAGAAATGGTAGGACACAGACTCCCCACCCCAACGTCAGAAAGGTGTTGGGTCAGGGGGTCTCCAAAGATATTCAACTATCTGACAAACAGTCTCTGATGAAGCAAACCAGCAGCTTAATACACGGTTGTATTTGCAGTCTGGCAAAAGTGAGGCATCTGCTTATTCCAACATGTTTTCTGGGCTGTAGTGCGCTACAGTAAGTCTATAATGATAATGGAATGCTGAGGTGTTTATTTCTGAGGGAGAATGTGTCTTTCTGCCTGATCCTGTGCCCAAAGAAATCAGAATGGATTGTCAGCAACAAAACACCCGAATGGGTTTCAGTTTCTTGCTTGAGGACACTCGAGTAGCACGAATGCTCCCTCTCACAGGCTTGAACCCAGGCCTGCCACTTAAAAGGACCATATTTGCAAGTTCAACTTAGTAAATATGCAGTGCACAGACTTGGTCAAATCCAAGCTGTGGTTACAAATGCACTTGCTAAGCAAATAGTGCAATTTCCATATTTCCATATTGCATGGATCCAAAACATGCAGTTCCCTCTTGTTCCCCTACCCTAACTGCTTATTCTCGCTCCCTCGCCTCTCTCCCTGTCATTTCTGCCTCTCAGCTCCCTCTTTCGCTCCATCAATCGTTTAGTTTCCCAACAGATGGAGCTTAAAACCTCCACTGTCAGCCTTTTTTCTCAGCATCACCCTTATGCAAATGAGGAGGCAAAAGACAGGGAAGAAGACAGTGTCTCGGTACACGCACTCGCAAATACCTTTAATCATGCAGGCGGACATACAGACAGGAGCACAGACAGGATAAATATGCACACATGTACAAAGACAGGTGCTGAGACACGCCAAACTAAGCGGACGGCAAGACATGGACACAGACATGCACACACTGGTGCAGAGATACAGACGCTCATGCACAGACAAACAGCCAGCACGTCAGCAGTGTTCATCGATATGATGAAAAGAACTAAACACAACAAGACTGAACCTGTCTATGAAAAAAATCCAAATTTGCGCCTGCATCTTGGCTCCAGCTGTGGAGACATCAAATCCAGCCTCCTTTTACCCAGTGGCCATTACAACTTGTCTAAATTCAACGGGTGGACATCTGGCTGCGCAGAAGAGATAACTCTCTCCTTATTAGGAGGATTTTAATTGGCTGCTGCAGAGCTACATCAAAAACCCAGCAGACCCTAAACCCCCAGAAGGACTATAAACTCATAAAAAAAAAGAACATGTCACAAAATTTCTCCTCCAATTGGTTATTTCCATGACTTTATGTCCAGTTTATGTAGACTTTGTGGCTTTACTGACCTTTTACAGCTATTTAAAGTGGATATTTACGATTGGAGAGATGACTTTCAGACTGTACAGTACACAACAGGCCTGGAAAGCCAATAGCTATTGACCCTGGGTAATTAAATTGTATTCAGTTCAACATGTAACCCATTCAATGGAGTACAAGCAAGGAAGCAGGGACTTGGAAGAGAAAGTGTTAATGAATAGTGTTTGAGAAAAGCAGAGGTCCTATATCATTGATCTGTTTGGTTTGGAGTGACTCTTTATTTAAAGCTCACAGTTAACCACAGGAGCCCAGACCACTGTGTATTGAATTTCTTTCATATTGACTGTATTGTCTTGCCCAGGTGACCTATACCAGATGCTTGCCCCCACACCTTGCTTCATTTCCTTACAGGACAATTCATTACCAGACTACCTTCCCATCAGGACTCCCCCACTATCCTTCTCTGAACTCCCTGTTTTGTGATATCCATCCTCGTTACCTGATGGGGTAGTCGGCAGCGCTGAGGTTGATGAAGAAATCCCAGCTCCAGTCTCTCATGGCCAGCAGGTCCGCCATGCTGCGAAGATACATGGTCAGCAGACTGGCACCACCCCAGATAGTGGCCATGCGCCAGGGTGTCACCCTCACATTCGTATACTGGGCAGCCAAGGCATGCACCTGCCTGTGTAGGTAGTTAGAGCGCTGGAATAAAGGACATGAGCACACACTGATTAATATTGTGTCTTATACCAGGACATACATTTTACAAGTTAATGTAACTGAAAAACAAAGAAAATCTCAATATTCTATCCAAGCTTCCATTGACAAAACAGTGAATTTAAAAAGGCCTTGACTGGTTTCACATACATTCTGTTTGTAGGTTCTTTGTGTCTCACCTGATCGACATGTATGTAGTAGTAGTGCGAGGTGTGGTAGATGGCTTTGAAGAGGCGTTGAAACTGGCGAGAGGCTCGTCCATGGACCACCAGAACAAACGCTATTCTGACTGGTTTCGATGGAAAGCTCTCAGCGGAGTCCTCATCCCACTGGACGTTAGCATTGGTTTTACCTGTTAGGGAATAAAGAAAACAACATGTCTATATTTATGTAATCATACCAGTGAATATAAATCTTGTATTAACCTTGCATGGACTCTTAATCAGTAATATAATCAGGGATTGTTTGCTTGTTTGATTACCAAATCAAATCTGTTTATCTATGAGAGGCTGCACAAAATATCTGTCACTATGAGACAGGATATCTTCCAGGGACACAGAACGCAAATGGCAAAGCATAATGAATATACTTATTAATAATAATTAGATGCTATTCTTTTATTAAACAATAAACAGAATTAGCTAAACAATAAGGTTGCTAGGCAACAAAATGAGTAGCCACTGGAGTGGTATGATTAGCATATTTATAACAAATGAACTGCCAGTGTTGTCAAATGTAAACATTTAGTGGGTATTTTACATTGTGTCTAAGTGTGATAGAGTCTAAACTATAGAAGGACCTGTTTTATAACTACCAATCAAGATGCTCTCTTGAAGATATACAGTAAGACTCGACAAACACTGGCTGTAGCATTGGTAACTTTTAACTTTTAACTACTTTTCTGTGCTCTCCACTGTCTAATTCAGGAGGCCGAACTGGTCAGTGTTAGGCACAGGGAATGGAGGCCTTGCTATAACTGGGATTGTAATGAATAAGTGAATAAATACGAACAACAATGTCATACTCCAGCCCTGCTGGGGAACAAAAACAAAACATAACCACAAAACCATGACTCGCTCATCCATTTCCTTATGTGATTCGATTGGAATTATGGCAATTTAACCAAACACTACACACACTGTAACTACTATCCTCATTCAGACAGGAATCCTATAAGCAATTCCTCTGAGGCTTTCAGGGTGGAGCACAGTTTGACAGTGTGCCATAATTCCTCTCAGGCAAAACTCCCAGAAGATGCCTTGGATTTCACACAAACAACAATAAGCATACAGGCAAACACCGCCTTGGTCGCGGCCTGCCAGGCCACTATCAAATGAAACAATTCCAACAATCTCTGGAGAGCCATTGCCAACCTCACATAGCTCCACTGTGTGGTTTTGTACCACACTTAACTGCTCAAAAACAAACACTTGCACTTCAAACCTGAAAACAACCTTCCTCGAAGCTGTTCTCCACCATCAAGTCCCCCAACATTATCTCAGACATTGTTTGTTTTTAAATCTTCAATTATTGCAGCCAATGTGCACACACAGCTTATGAGACATGTTTGTTCACAGAATGTGCCTTAAGGAGATTAATGACTATAATTTGGGACTTCAGCTCCCAAGAGCCTGTTTGTGGTGACGAAGTAGAGGAAGCTGAGGGAATATTGGGGTGGGGGCTGTTTATTCGCCTGAGGTTATGTTTCCTCCCGGCTCCTCTCCATGTCTTGCCCTAGGGACCTGTAATTGCTCAAAATTTAAAGGCAAGTGTCTGACATGTCTTCTCTTTATGAGTTGAAAGGGGCAGGCTAAGAAAGCCTGGTCCCTCCCGATCAACTAATCTCATTCATTCAAATTTAAGGTGTCCAGCAGGGCTTTGTTTAAAGGTTGGCCACAAGGTTGGGGTTAATGACCCGCTCCCTTGGCTTCAATTGGCCCCAGTTGGCCGTGGCTCCTGTCAGTCACTCATACTTATTTCTCGCTTCTCGCTCTGTGTGTGTGTGTGTGTGTGTGACAGCTCAGAGGGGAGATCTGCTGTGGGCCAAATCAGATTGAACAGTAATTGGTGGCCAGCTAAGAAGGTTCACTGGTTTGCTTTGCACACGGATAATTGGCCAGTCGCTTCACAAAGCACTTTGAGAGTGTGCTACGCTAGCTAGCTGAACTAATGAGCACTACTGTGTGTGTGCCCGAAATTCCATTTCAGTTTTGTCAAGCATGTGTGTTTATCTGCAGAAAATGTTGTATTTTTTGAACAGGTCTTGCACCTGAAGAGACCGCAGGCCTATTCCAAAAGAAAAAACAAAAGCCCTCCTCTTGAGCTCATCACTCTTCATCATCCTTCCCATCCCCATCAATCTTTTAAACTGCCTCTCCCTCATCTGCTATCACCCCACTCTCTTCCTCCATCATCTTGTGTAACTTCGGGCTGTTACCCACCCTCCATTTTAACTGCTCATATGAGAGGTTAGAACAAGAGCTCAGCTATACCCCAAAGGGCTTGTATGAAATTGTATTTTAAAATGTCTAGGGGATGGTTTCATTCCACAAAGCCCTGTTTGCAGACATATAAATCATACCCATGAGTTTGATTTATATAAATACAATAACACATTTCATTTCTTTTTTTCACCTTTAAACCTGCAGACCCAATAACTGGCGGTTGGCCACGTGGGAGCAGAGCAAACTCTGAAAACGCTGAACACAACACTTACGAGCATCTATGATCACCTTTTAAGTTATTATGGCAAACTTCTGAGCAAACAGTTACTTAATAAGTCATCCAACAGACACAGCTAACAACACGCTGTCAACAACAACCAGCTGAGTGAAATATATAGCTCTTTCTATCTGCTAAATGCTCCACTAGCTTCACCAGCAGTTGCTAACTCTGTCTGCTGTTTGGTGCTGAGCAGTTAGCGTATTGGAGCTGCTGCAGCTGAAAATTAAGCTATAAGAGTGAACAAAAGCAGTGAAGTTGCAGGCCAGGAAATCAAAGCAATGAGCTAAAAGAAGATATAAAGCTCATAGATGTGAGGTAAACTTCAGAGTTGGATTCTCAGAGTTTATTCTCTATGGGTTTGTCACTACGAGCGACTCTGTTCACATTACACCAACACATTTGATTAATTTCTGTTATAAATATATTGATTATAGCAGCTTTAAGTACGATTTATGTATACACAAATACTTGTTAGTACAAGACTGGTAGGTTGAAGCTACACGGGTACAAGGTTACTGACTGCCAGCTGCTGGAGCAACGCTGCCCAATCATATCACTATTAGCCAAGTTAGCATATGGGAGGCAAAGAGATTGAACATGTTCCTCCTGTATTCAATGATGCTAATACCAGAGCTAACACAATTGCTAATCTAGCCAGGGCCTCAAGGACAGAATGTCGATCAAATCAAATTGGACAATTTTCTGCTAACAAGGTTAGGACTTGAATTGGAATGGGGAACAGAGAAGGAGAGAGAGAGGGAGAGAGAGAGAGAGAGAGAGAGAGAGAGAGAGAGAGAAAGAGAGAGAGAGAAAGAAGGGGAGATAACACATTGGCAGGCAGCAGGCAGGCGGACGCCGAGTAAGAAAGAAAAGTGATTTAATTTAGCTGTCGTGTTGTTACAGCCCAGCCACCAGGGGAAAGCCCTTTTCAATTTCTTTGTCTCCTTTGATCAAACTGTCAGTTTGAGTGGGATGGTGAGTTGCTGTGTGAGATGACAGGAGCTTAGGCACAGAGAAACGATACTTCTGCTCTTGGGAAGGGGAATGCACCGAAGTTGCTAAGTCACGGTGCCTCCTCGAGTTCTAATAAAATGAGCGCAGGCAGGGGAAGGTATCTGACTAGAACAAGCAGGATGTATAATAGCCTTCTCCTCCTCCCCTGCTGCTCATATTGCATTCAGTCCATTCCCATGAGTAAAAATGCATGTGTGTGTATGCGTTGTTCACTAACTAAACATGGTTGCTGATGCATTATGCTCACCGATGGCGGCAGCCGCAACAAATTATGTTTACAGAACCCACAGCCATAAATTCTTAGAGAAAAAAGCCCGTGTGTGTCTGTGTGCGTCTGTTTGAGAAGAAGAACCTGTAGTCTGTGGCCAGCTTGACAAAACAAATGAAAATTGGAAACCAATTTGGAGAGAATACAAACAGCATCCCAATTTTCTCCCAACAATTTACTTCACCAATTACACATCAGTAAAAAAAGGAGACATTTCTTGCCTTTGACGAGAATTACAATTACAAGAACAGGAAATATTTTACTATGTACTAAGACTGACTGGTCAGACTATGCTGTTTGTACTTAGCTTTGCAGTTACTATTTTTCTTTTTTTTGCTATGAAAAAAAGATCGAACAGCAGAGAGTAAGAAGAAATGCTGTGAAAACATTAAATGCCAAACTATACTAGGACATTGACAACCTGTCAACATTATTTCCAGGAAGTTTTTCTTTGTGTTTTGTACTTAATCAATACAAGCAAAAAATCTATTAGCTTATTGATATCCTGATTTTTAACCTCTTTTTTAAGTTTTTAAAATGTAAAGTAGAATTTGGGTATAACAATTGTTTTAAATAGCACTGTAGCAAATAGCTCTTATTAAGATTGGCATCTATTTTTACTGCTTTCACATAAATGTTGTTTGGCCAGACAGGCCTTAGCAGGAATTCAACCTCTAGCCCAGACCTTGTACACAAGACCTTGCACTTTTTTCATCTGTGTTTTTTCATCTGCTAAAAATCGTTATACATAGAAACCTTGCACAGCAATGCATTTTATTATTCTATTCGATGCAAAAATTCACAATAGAAGACAAAATGGACAAAATGGCTGAAGGTAGGCTGAGTAGATCTGATTTCTGAAATGATACTTTGCTTGTGACAGCTGCAAAAAAACACAGAAAATTTAACCTGGAAAATTTAATGACAGATGAAGGTTTTGCAGCTGGTGTGTAAACTCGACACAATGTGAGGTTGTATTTATTTGTGTGCCAATTTTGGACGAAATATATGGACTTGGTGCAAAGGCCATCAGTGACTTTCTTCGTCCACTTGACATTTAGGTATCGCACCGCTAATTATATTGTGACGTGAGGCAGATTCTTACTATGAGCAAGGTCCGACGTGAACCGAAACTTTTCTTGAATAGTTCTGGTTATTTCACATCAGAGATTTCTGTATTACTGGTTATAAGTGGGCGGGGCCAAGTTGGAAAAAGGTGATGTATTTCTAGGCACCAATCAGTTTAACAACATTTGAACGCTCATTTTGCCAGCAGTGTCAATGAAATCTATGCCAAATCCACAATTATCTTATGAAGCAGACAGCGTTTTTGAGTGTTACACATGACAATAAATAGTAAGTTAGTAACTCGATTGTTGCTTATTTCGGTATTACATAATATGGTTTCACATAACACAACCATTTGGAATTCAACTATCAAATGTCCCCAAGCGGGGAAACTTGATAGATATCGACCCATTCAGTGAGACAGTTTTTGTGCAGAATACAAAGTGACTACAATCACAGACATAACCATTTGTATTAACTAAAATCAAATAATCAATAAAATGAATTACAATGATTAATGACTCACCCTCGAGGGGGCAGTAGCGAGTGACCTTCTCGGGCATTAACTGCCCTTCCTTGTGTCTGCAGTACACCTCAGCAATCTGTTGCCGGCATTCCCTGCTCTTGGCTCTGGATAGAGCTGAAATGGCTTCCTTCCCACTGATCTCGCACTTAGGTGGCTGGTCGTAAGTCACCTCCAGCGGTGCTGAAGTCGCCTGCCTCCTGTGTGGGTGCTGATGTCTGTGCTGCGCCTGTGCCTGCTGGGCCTGCGATGTACGGTAGTGTTGCTGCGACTCTCCTGCAACGCCCCGACCACCTGGGTAGGAGGCATTGTTGCCCGCGACCAACGGCTGGTGGCCTACAGGCAGCACTTCGTTTGAGCTGCGGCCCAGACTCGGGGAGCTGTCCCGCCAGGCCTGCTGCTGGGCGTGGGCCTTCTCCTGCAGATTCTCCCGCTTGCCGATGGTGGCCCCTACAGACTGCCGGTGTGGCTGCGAGCGCGTACCGAAGTTACTATTGTCTATGTTCTCAAAGTCTTTGGGCACAGAGTTCTCATTGTTGCTGTCCACTCTACTTTTCTCCTTCGGCCTGTGGGAGTAATATCCATCCTGGAAGAAGAAGACAAGGGAAGCATCGGGTAAAGGGTGGGGAGTGAGGAAAGAAGAGGAGGGAAGACACAAACAAGAAAAACAAGATCAGAATTGAGTGAGCGTGGTGCATATCAAATGTAAGATTAACAATGAATGTGGCACGTATGAGTGGGCAGCGCTGCATTGAAATGTGAGGCATGAAATGAAGTAGCAAGGTATTGAGTAAGAGAACTACAAGGTGCAACCTGACTAGAGGTGATGCAGGGCTGAGGGCTCTGTCGCTCCGTGCCATCATCAGATTAGCCCCGGTTTCAATTAAATTCTCCCTCAAATGGGCCCAGCACTCCGTAAACAGATTACCAAGAAGGGATAAAGGGCCAGAATATGACTGTGAGATTGTGTGGGTGTTTGTGTTTATGCATGTGTGTGTGTGTGTGCACGCATGTGTACAATTCCTTTTTCAGTGAAGCCACATGAGAATGTGAAGAAATTGTAGTGGTGTGGCGTGTGACTGGAGAGGCTGCACTTGTCTGCACTATGTGTCTGCATATATGAGATAGTGTCTGTGTGTGTGTGTGTGTGTGAACGTCTGAATGTACAATTTCCCTATCTTTCCAGCAGAATAGGCTGAAAGCGAAGGAGGGGCACAGGGGAGAGCAGAAAGAGGAAAAGGGTAATGAGTGAAAGTGGCGAGTGCGAGGCGAAGGAGCGCTGACACGAGGCATGAGTTCTGCTCCCAGGAAGCGCTGGCTTGTTCCAGTGAAATGTGCCGCGATGCATCAAACGGAGAGAGATGCCTGGCTACCACACCACGGTTGCACACCTTGCTAAACACACAGGAGAGAAGGCGGAGGAGAAAAAGTGAGTGGGGAATGGAACGACAAACAGCAGCCGTGGGAAGACGTAGCTCGCAACATCAGGGGTCCCCTGATGTGTTTCTCCATTTACAATGCACACTAAAAAAGGAAGGGGGGGCACTAAATGCAAAATGAGGTATGTGAGACAGAATGTAAGTAGGAGAGGTGAGAGACACAAGGGAAGCAAGAGAGATGCTGTTGTGAGCCAGCCGCCCAGCATGGAAATGTCTTTCCACCCCTAAAGCCAGGCCTGTTATCAGCCCATCACCCTTCCCTCTCTGCAAACACCTTGTACCAGAACAATTACAAAAGGTGGCTGGATGACACGCTTTCACACTTGGAGAGACAGGAGGGGGATGATATTATAGAAGTGAAACAAGAAACAACAAACTGGATGAAACACAGAAGACGAACAATATTCTCATTGTCAGCTCCTTTTAAGCTGCTTCCTTGGCAGAGTCCTACTTCTCACAACACTGGATAAGCTTCTGCCTCTCCTCTCCTTTCCTCTCTTGTCCTCTCCTGTCCTCTCCTCTCCTCTGTCCTCACCGTCTATCTTCTTTTCTCTCCATGCGTCTCCTTCCCTTCACACTTCTCTTCACACATCCTAATTCTACTGCTCTTCTCTGCTCCTTTCACCTCTCATCCCTTCTGCTCCACATCTCACTCCCCTTCTCTTGTCATCTGCTGCCTATTTCAAGTTTTTTGCACCTCCTTTTCTCCCTCCCTCCCCTCTCTCTCTATACTCAACATCATCTCTGCTCCTGCCTGTCACAACCTCTCCTTTCCCCTCCTTGTCTTTCTCTACTTTCTTCACCCTGCCAGTTTAAACAGACCATGTTGTCTGAATGGCAGAACCTGCTAATCCTGCATGTAACAGCTGCTTAGGCCAGTGATCACCTAAAAAGAAATCCCTACTTGCTGAGTTTCAAAGGGAATGCTTTAGGGGGCTAATCCATGCAGTGCAAGTCACTGGATGTTTGCAGAGGTAAAATGAGTCTGTGTGCGTTCATGATTATGTGTGTACATGCGTATGTGTGTGTTTTTTTTTCTAAAAGGGTTCACTTGTGTACGTGTGTGTGTGTGTGTGTGTGTGTGTGTGTGTGTGTGTGTGTGTGTGTGTTTAAGCGAGGGAGAGAGCAAGTAAAGTAGAGGCAGCATGTGTTTGCCCTGGAGAAACGGATATTCTTACTTTGAGTCCCAATGTGAGAAACATGAGAAGATCAGGGACACAGTTAAATTGGAACAATGCCCAAATGAGAAAAACAATAAAAACAACAGCGCTCGAAATGTCCCTTAACACATCTTGATGGAACAAATCTACTTTTCTTACAGCAGACAAATGCCAAACGTTGGCTGACGAAGCTTTCTCCATATTCTCTTATCACCGAATTCTTAGAATTCAAGTTAGCATGCTCATTGCCACAGCAAGGCCAAGTGAAGCTTACCTGAGGCATGTCTGTCTGTGCTGTAAATAACGGATTGATGTAAGGCTACAACTAATCATTTCTTTCATTATCACTTGACAGCTGACTATTTTTGATTAATCATTTACTCTAAATAATGATTAATTAAAACTGTAAAAAGCCCAACAAACAAAAACGGACAATTTTGCACAGCAGGCTTTTGTAGCAGCATTTTACAGTGGAGACCTCACATGAAATAAGAAACACTAATATAAGGCTTATTAAAGGAATAGTTAGTCTACATAGATAAAGACATTATAGGCAATATGTGTTCACGCTCAGAGTAAGACGAGATGATCGATGCTGACGTGGCTGTTTGGTGAATGTGAATGGGGCTAGGAGATGGTTGTCTTAGCGGAACACAAAGACTGGAGACAGGGAGAAACAGCTAGCCCGGCTCTATGCTGCAATACAATCCACCTACCACCACCTCTGAATCTCAGTAATTAGCACAAAGTATCTTGTTTGTTAAAACCCTTACAAAAAACGTGTAAAAACGACAGCCGTTTTGTGCCGGACTACTTCTTGACTGGCAACCAGGAAGGTACTGCTGCCAGTTAATGCTTTGCTAAGCTAACCAGCCGCTGGCTGTAGCTTTATATTTGCAGTACACACATGTGTTATTACTCTTCTAATCCAGCTCTTTGCTAGAAGTGTAATTCCCCAAATCAAACGATTCCTTTAACCTTTAGGGAAAAAACCTAGCAGGCAGTAGTGCTACATTACACATCAACGGTCTGATTCAGCTCAGCAGGTGACATTATTTTGATTGATCACATCATATGTTCGCTTGCAGTAATTTATCACGGTAACATACTGCAATGTTGAAAAAAAAAGTTCAGGCAACTTGGGAGAAATAGAGACAAACTGCCCATTCAGTCACAATCAGGTGCAGATGTGTCTTTTGTCCAGCCTAAGGAGATTTCATTCACAGTCAAGCAAGACAGACAAAAGCAGCATATCCTCACATTTGAGAAGCTGGGAACCCTAACCAGCCAATGTTTCTTGTAGTTGCATTTGTGTTTGATAAATGACTCATCAACAATTACTAGACTCCTAAAATTCTTTTAGATTAATTTTGATCAACTGATTAATCGACTGATCCCATGAGCATTAGATTGCTGTATTTTAACTACTTCTTTGAATGTATCCCAGCTGGCTATAATTGTTTTCTTTGGGGGGAAAAAGCCGAAAGCATCACAAAGATGTTGATTTGTTGCAAATTAATTGACACGGATAAGAGTCAGATGAGGTTAGCCCCATGTGGCCCTGAAGTGGAAATGAGTAGTATTTGTAGGCTGGTACTGAGCAGATTCCTCTGGATAAACAATCTTCACACTGTGCCTCCTTTCTCCCTCCTCCTCCTCCTGTGAGCAAAGGACTCCAGTAGCTGTGTTGCTCTTTAATCTCAGGGACCGGGCTCTAAGCAGGAAGCGGTGGGGCACAGAATTAATAGTAGTGGCGGCCACTGGAGATAGGAACTGCTTTGGACTGCAGATGGGGCTGGGAGCTGGGGGTAGCTATTGATTGTTACAGGGGATATGTTTTCTACTCCCTGGGAGTGTCGAGGAGGCAAGCCAGGATTGCCTGGCATGGGGTATGCTGGTTGCACACACACACACACACACACACACACACACAAAACACACAGACACACACAAACAGCCCTCCCTGAGCTCTGCTGAAGAGTGAGGAAAAAGCAGAGGGGGTAAACGTTGATACCATCCATCACTGGTAGGTACATTTAGAGAGAGGCCTGTGGGGCTGGGAGTCTCAACATCCCCTCAGGGAATGGTTTAGTCCATTTCTCAATACAGAGCTGGCCCTTTCCACTTTCCCCTATTTCCTCTGCCACAGGGGGAAATATTTCACCTGTCCTTTTCTCCCCACCCCACCATATCCTGTGCAGCAGAGAAAAAAAAGCACATATCTCTCTCTCAGCACCTGTCCAGCTTCAACACTCTCCTCCTCCTCCTGCCCTGGCCCACGTATCATCCCTCGCTCTAGGAAGGAAAGCAGTTCATCTGCTCCGCCCCCTTCCCTCCTTCCTAATGCCATCATTTACTGTTGCAGTCCCCCGGTAGATGTGAGGGAGAGCAAGGTAGCAGCACATATCAGTTTCACCTCACACTCCCAGCCCGCTTTAAAAGACATCATTCCTATGGGGCCGAGCTGAGATAAGCTTCTACGCGTGCCTGCAGTGTGTACTCTGTCAACACAAGCTGGTGTATGGACAGCCATGCAGACAGCCATACCACTTTGTATATAAATGCAGTACTGATATGTGCTGAAATAGTACAGTACAGTACTGCCTATGTGTGAGTAGGTGGGTGTTCAGTCACCACGGCGGCATGCAGGCCAGCTTCTGCTACGACCTGCCTGCCATGTGGCTAACGAGCTCAGATTAATCACCTGGACTGAATCCCTACGATACTCAGAGCAAGATGTGGCGTCTGGCATGACACAAGAGACTGATACACTGACGGACTTAGTTCACAGCTGCTCTAGCACCTCAGGACACCTTGCGGAGAAATGAGCCAGGGTAGAGCCGGGACGACCTAAATGCTTAGTGACTTCTTAGAAGTCTTACTTATCGTAGCTTATCAGCTGTAGAGTTTGGGGGCGAGAGCAGCTGCTCTTTTCTGCTTTCTCTTGTAAAGTGTGGCAAAGTAGAATGAGCTTTAAGTTAGTTTAATAACAAATAGCCTACAGTAAAGAGTTTCAAAGGGTCTAAACCAGTGGTTCTCAAACTTTATTGGGCCAGCGCCCGCCTATCCATTACCTAGGTCCCATATCGTCCCCCATCAAAAAAATTTTGTTGATTATTATCATTATTGTTGTTTTTGTGACTTTTTTTCCTGCATTCTGGTGAAAATTTCACCCTTTTCTGCACCAATTTATGGTGGAAATAATTTTTATTTGTATTGAGGGAAACACAAAATTCAGGTAGAAGGTTCAATTCAAAATATAAAAATATAACAGATTATAATGCAGTAAGGCTCTCAGGTATTATTTATTGCTTTATAATATGTTTCTCCTGTAGATCAACTTAATATCATCCCTGCTGAGTCAACACACATGATTTAGTCTTCCCTCTTGTTTGTGTCTATTGTTTTTGGAAGTAACCTCTTTAAATGTGATTGTGGCACCTTTTCTCCTCAATGAAATTTTACAGTGGCTAGGATACTCTGACTTCATGTTCCCATGTAGGAAGCACGAAGCTACGCCACAGGAAGCAGACAGAAACACTGAAGAAAAGATAAATTATGATACACACTGTCCAGTCACAGTGGAGTAAACTGGCGGGTTTTAATGTTGCAGACCCCATTTTTCACCCAAGTAGTAGAAAGTTTAAACTCGTATTGTTGTGAATGTTTGGTGTAAACTCACCTAAAAACTTCACCTTGACAAACGCCCCCCAAAAGCAGCTCAGAGCAGCCCTTTCCAAAACATTGCTTCCAGCACCCCCCGTCATCCTCTGAACGCCCCCATTGAGAAACACAAATCTAAACTGTAGTTACCTGACAATAAGAAGTACCAAGCTGGAAATGGTAAAGATATTTGCAGATGCCTCAGTCAAGTGGATGGATTTCATTAAACGCGTTGGGTTCACTTTCCAGGATTTCCTTTGTACTCTATTTTCTAATTATGAATATTTCCTGATTTGCTGCTACCTTTGTCTTTTCTCTCTCTCTCTTGGCTCAATCCCTTCAATCCCCTTCTCTCCCAAGGGCTAAAACCAGAGGAATGCTGGTCACATGTAATGTAAGTGTGTATGTGTGTGTGCGCGCAAATGCATGATTAGTGGCAGCTCTGAATGAACAATCTGGGTTTGGTATGCACAGAAGCCTCTTGTTGTGTGCCCTGCTACAAGCCCCTGAGCAAAAGTGGTGAAAAGGGAATGTGTCTTTGTGTATGTATGTCTGTGTGTGTGTTTGTGTGTGTGTGTGTGTGTGTGTGCAAATGTGTTGCAAATACCTAAAGGAGAGAGAAAGTGAGAACCTCTGAAAAGCCACCTAGAATTGCAGACAGGGCCATGTTAGGGTCCAGGCAGATCTGTGGCTGCTGGGTGCTTGGCTGAAATTAAGTGATGTAGCAACAGTAACTAAAGGTTGAGTTTGACAAATGAAATTTGAAGAAAGGACACATTATCTGGAAACAAAGCAAAAAGATACAAAAATGCCTCCCCTCTGGGAAATAGACAAATCATTGCAATTGGCTACTTAAGGTAGAAACCACTGAAAAACATCAAAGTCTCCCAGAGACAATGATCTTAGGGTTGAGACTTGTGGGTGTTTATTAAAAACAGAGGGCAGAGGTGAATTCAAAAAACTGCTGTTGAACTTCTTTCTAATGTATATTCTATATTACACTTACATGACTTCACAGACTATATTTGCATGAATGACTTCCACTCGGCAAGAAAACAAAAAACCCAGACCTCTGCACTCACAACCACAGACACAAGGAAGATACATGGAGTTCCTGTTCCTCAAAAAAGTACCCCTTTTAAATACAGCAGAACTCTACATAAAAATCTCCACACAAACATACTTATGAAGAAATGTATTAACTGTGGGGGTGGGGGATTCTTTGAGGAGTTCCTACAAGGCCACGGAGGAATTAAAAAATATTTCTGCTTCTCTCAGAATGTTTGCATGCAATTGCAATACTTTCGTGATCTCTTGCAATAATTTTTTTTCCCAGAGCTCCGCTTGTGTACACATTATGCTCAGCCCACTCAAAGCACTGATCTGTTCTCTGATGGGTTGTTGATATATGAAGCCCACATACACTCATCGGCCACTTGTACAAAAAGCAAATCAGCCAATCACATGGCAGCAACTCACTGCATTTGGGAATGTAGATGTGGTCAAGACAACTTGCCGTTGTTCAAACTGAGCATCAAAATGGGGGAAGAAAGGGATTTTAGTGACTTTGAACGTGGCATTGTTGTTGGTGCCAGACGGGCTGGTCTGAGTATTTCAGAACCTGCTGATCTACTGGGATTTTCATGCATCTCTGGGGTTTACAGAGAATGGTCTGAAAAAGAGAAAATATCCAGTGAGCGGCAGTTGTGTGGATGAAAATGCCTTGTTGATGTCAGAGGTCAGAGGAGAATGGGCAGACTGGTTTGAGATGACAGAAAGACAACAGTTACTCAAATAACCACTCGTTACAAACAAGATATGTTGAATACCATCTCTGAACACACAACAAGATGGTAGAATTTGGCATAAACAACATTAAAACATGGATCCATCCTGCCTCGTATCAAACGGTCCAGGCTGCTGGTGGAGGTGAAACGGTGTGGGGGATATTTTCTTGGCACACTTTGGGCCCTTTAATACCAACAGAGCATCGTTTTAAACGCGACAGCCTACCTGAGTATTCTTGCTGACCATCCCCTTATGACCACAGTGTGCCCATCTTCTCATGGCTACTTCCAGCAGGGTAATTCACCATGACACAAAGCTCAAATCATCTCAAAATGGTTTCTTGAACATGACAATGAGTTCACCGTGCTCCAGTGGCCTCCACAGTCACCAGATCTCAATCCAATAGAGCACCTCTGGGATGCGGTGGAACGGGATCCATCCATTCGTATCATGTACAGCCGACAAATCTGCAGCAACTGTGTGATGCTATCATGTCAATATAGACCAAAGTCTCTTGTTGAAAGTTTGCCACGATGAAATAAGGCAGTTCTGAAGGCAAAAGGGGGTCCAACCCAGCAAGGTGTATCTAATAAAGTGACCAGTGACTATATGTGCAGTTCAGTTCAATCTAGGACACTACATATGATATTTAAGTTATATATAAGTTATAATTACTTTAGCTGATCAGACCTCTTCTCAGGACTATGTGGACATGTGAAGCCTGTACTCTTCTGTTAGCTTTGTTGTGCCTGTTTGGGCGGGGCAAATAATAATAATCATTCCGCAATCATCTTTATTTATGGATAGCTTGTCAGAATCCAAGTCTTATTTCCTAATTAATACAATATTTACAGGCTAATATCAAAGTACAATTCACTTAGTAACACCTGCTGTGAAAAATAACTATTACAATGAATGTGCAGCAGCTCATTGTCCTACTTCTGTATGTCTATGTTAATTGGATTGAAAAGAGCTGAGCCATTTTGCTGTGTAAGGTTTGTATATTTTTCATTGGAGCCAAATTCTGAACTCATTTTTGGCTAAAGCTGCTATTAACTTCGACGTTGGTATTTATTCTGTTGGCACATTAGACCGTGAGGTACAGTATATGAATCCCTTGTCTGTATTTATGAATAGAAGTTCCCCTCAGATCTTGTTTAACTGAAAGTAAGATGATGGCATTTTACAGATTTGTAAGCAGATTAAAGCAACTGTTTGACATTTTGGGAAATATTATTATTCACTTTCTTGCTTAAAGTTAGATGAGAAGATTTACTGTCCTTCTGTCCTGCCTATACACTTAACATTAAGTTACAGCCAGCAAGTCATTAGCTTCATTTACCATAAACACTGGAAGCAGTGGGAAACAGCTAGCTAAATCTGCCTACCAGCAACTCTGAAGGTCAGTACTTAACTCAATAATTAACCAGCGGGGACTGCATGTAAAACACAATTTGCTGTTTGTGGTATTGATCTTAACACTGAACTCTCGGCAAACAACAGATGTGCATATTTCCTGAAATGTCGCACTAAGTGTAATGTTTGCTGTGGCTGTACTTAGTAAAAGCCCCATATGTTATTTATAAGGCAGCCAAAATCTGTTGCTATGCTGCCATAGTATGCAAAAGCATTAAGAATGGAAAATTATTGCTAAGTAATGCAAGCCTATCAATGAACACATCACAGGTTTGGTTAAGGATAATAAAACGAGATTAATGGGAACTTCCTCTCCTCCCCAGGCAGAAATGATTTAAAGCTGTTTTTGACCAGTGATAATTCGCTATATATGTTACATATAGCCACTTATATGTTTAATTGCTTTCCTCCTGCATTGCATAACATATTTTGTTCTTCCTGGCCAATAATACTTCATGTAGCACTCTCACACATTAGAATTCTATGCTCACACTCTTAACCATTAAATTCCTCACTCTTGGCTGTTTTAGGCAATTGGAAATCAAGTCATTCGACCTAATTCATTTATTGCACTTACTATAAGTCACTCTTGAAATGTAAACGAGTGTAATGGGCATAATTTAAACTAGAATCTGCTTACTGTTATTGAAATGAATGGAAGTAAATGCTACAATAGAAAAATAAGAACAATAAATGTGTTGATGTCAAAATTGTTCTCTTCTGGAACTTTCCCCCTAAATTGGATTAAGAAGAAATAGAGTTGAGAGGCGACCTCAAATAACCCCAAAGATTTATTCTGAGTGTGTACCAACAACAAGGAAACTCACACTGGGAACAATGTTAGAGCTAAAATCCCCAAAGTATGTAGGAAAAGTGCCTGAGTCTCACAAGGTTTGGTTTGCCTTTTCCCCTTAAAAATCTTTACTCGGCATCCCAGCAGCTTACATATATGGATTACTAAACACGCACGCACACACAACACACACACACACACACCTGCATCTCCAGACTCAGTTTGTCCTCTGTTACTACTACACACACCATACTGTACACACACAACTCTGCACACATACACACACACACACATGCGCGCACACACACTCTACTCACTTGTGAGACTGGTTTAGTGCAAGTCACATTTATCCTGGGGCCTGTGTGTGTTTGTGTGTGTGTCTAGGTGTGTGTGTTTGTCTGTGTTTGACTGTGTGTGGAGTGATATATGATTTCTCTGCTGTGGAGGCAGCAGAAGCCAGAAACCAGGGAGGATATTGAATCTGAGGGTGTGCGTGTTTATGTACAGTAGAGACTGGGACTGAAGTGTAAAAACATCAGCTCTAAAAGTGCAGTCTGTGGCACGTGTCTGACATGTACTTTCCTGATTGCTAATACATCACATACCAATACATACTTAGAAATAGGGATCAACTGGTATGTTTTTTTCTGGGCTGATCACGATTATTTGTAACCAATTAGACAGATAGCCGATGGAACCGATATACATGTGCTGTAAAATTCCTAATCTTGAATAACACAAACTCCATTATGGTTTATATAATATAGATTATAGTTAATTGTCATGTTTAATCTTATAAATAGTAAATTAAATGAATTAGAGATCCATCCCAGAGATGGATTTGTTAACTATGAGTGATTCATTATCATAAACTTTTGTCTTTACCTGCTACCATTCATATTGTATTTATTTTATAGTGTTAGGATCTTATTGATACATTTATTGCTTCTGTTCTTTATCTATACTCTTACTGGTTTTTCATTACTAAAGAATTTCCTTTTAAAAAGATATATAATTTAAAAATAATAATATATAATAATAATAAATAATAAAATATAATAATATATAATTGTAATTATAACTGAAATTTCCGAACAGTAATCAAATTTAATGTTTTATTATAGCTGGTTTCAGAGCAGCAAGCAAAGCAAAGTTCACAGCAGCAAAGTCACTATATAAAATCTGTATCTCACTGGAACTGGAGTAAAATAAACTATATTCCTGACATCAAAATACTGAGTGAGGTTTAGAATGAAGAGCATAGACATCAGTCCTACTCCTACTTTTGCTGCTCCTGGTAGAACAAGCAGCTGATTTTTCAAGGATTTGCTCAATTTTGAGGTAAATGGCGTCTATGCTAAACAGGCTACAGACAGAGATTTCGTTTTAGCTTGTTTAACAAACTAGCTATTAGCTGAGCTAGCTCAGTAAAACCAACCACTGTGTTTGATTTGCATATTAATAAAACATACGCAAATGTGTGGCAGGTCAGTGGTACCAGACCTTATGTTGTTAAAGTCATTTGTTAGCCAAAAAGATAAAGGAAGAATAGAGAACGAGGGAGATTACTTCCACAGCTGTAAGTACTGCCATTAGGCGTACTGTATCACACTCAGAGATGAAAAGAACATTGTCTTCCGTTGTAAACTTTGTGCAACCAGCAGAAGGTTTCAATCGTGAACAATTATGTACAGTAGTATCTGCTAAAGTAGCACAGCAACGTGAAACTTAGCCTGGGCGACTGTGGCTCAGGAGGTTGAGTGGAGTTGAGACACTTGCTTATTTTTTTTTAATCTCAGACATAAAAAAGCTACTCCCCAAGCATTAAAAAAACGTTACCATTATATGTTTCACTCACTGCTACTTTTATGAATATGCTGTTAGTTTAAAAAGTTGTGAGAGACTTGCCTTGTTTTTGCGGTGGTTGAAAGTAATGGTAACGTTAACGAGTAACGTAACTATTTACTTTTAATATCCAGTAATAAGTAAAGTAATATTTTTACTTTTTAAAGGATTAATAAGGAAAAACTGTAACTCATTACAATTTCTGAGTATTTTTCCCCAACACTGCAGCTCGATAAGCCGTATAAACTGATGTGTCGAGTGCTGCTTTCTGCCCCCTAGTGTGCGTGCAGAGGAGGGAAGCTGAGAGAGGAGGGAAGGGGCTGCAGCGTGACGACTCGCTCGTTCTATTGGCTACTTCCGCACTATATTCAGTATTGATAGATTTTTACTCGTAACTTGTAACCAATCAGCTAGTACCGTGGGCGGGACATTGCTCAGCAGATGTCCAGCAATCTGCACCAAAGGTGCCCATTTTTTAAAAACAATTAATTATATTGACTATTTGATTTTAAAATGGCCGATAAAGATTAAATACTGATGGAAGCTGATAATTGGCTAGGCCGATTATTGGTCGGCCCCTATTTAGAATAACATGAGTTTTATTCTGATGAATGGGCATTATTGTACGTGCATTATGGCATGATTCTTTGAGATGGCCAAAATGTACTGGTAAAACTGGTATCCATAGAAATGTGTCTCTAATGTGTAGCTTGTTATGGGCAGAAAAGACAGTCAGTAATGACAGAACATGATCATGATTCTTAAGTGTTTGAAATCTATGGCTAATCATTAAAGAAAACATAGATTTGTTTCATAGACGGCACGTAATGATATTACATAATAATACATTACTGTTCAAAAAAAGTGTAAACAATTCTAATGTTTAATTTGACCTGTCAAAAGTCACATTTGTCAAGGTTAACATGAACATCATGATGGTAGATTCAGTTGACAATTAGTGAAGAGCACTGTGGCCTCACAGCAAGAAGGTCTTGGGTTTGAATGTTGATCGTCCCAGGCCTTTCTGTGTGGAGTTTGAATGGTCTCCCTGTGTCTGCATGGGTACCAACTCATTCCTTCAATACCATCCTCTTCCCTTGGATTTTACAGTCAACACCCCTTCCTGTCCTCTGTCTCTGCCTCTCCACTGTGTGAACCCTGGGAGTTTCCACATGACAACATGAATCTAAATTGCACGGCTTACATACCATATTTTAGGTCTATATCTCTCAAGGGCGTGAAAGCCTTTCAACAAGCCATGAGAAGATTCCTGGCAATTCTGCTACTGTGTCGCCTTACCCCCTCCTCTCACTTATACCGGCCTCTTATTTTCCACTGTGAATAAATCCGAGACCTTTACATCTCCAGCTTTGAATGGGGGCCCATCAGGCGATTTCGGAGCCATATCTCACAAGGGCATGAAAAAGCCTTACCCCCCCCCATTTCAGCACACCTCCCTGCTCAGCCATGAAATGACACCCCTATTTAATCAATTGTGAATCATGAAATTTTGCACAAGAGACCCCTTTTCTTTGCACTTGACAGTGATTGAACTGCACAGCCATGCAATTCCTTTCACCACGGCAAAGAGAAGAAAAGAGAGTGGGGGAAGGGCTGCACACTGTGCAGCAAATGTGTGTGTGATTTCCTTGTGACATCATGGGCCCCTGCTCAATGGCACCGCAACAGAGGGTCCCTTCTGTGCATTGAGGCCACGTGGTCAGACAGCACAGTGGGATCCCACAGCTGATCTATAGGGACTCAAAGGAGGGGTGTGTGTTTGTGCCACAGAAGAACTGCACTTAACTTGTACATTTTAAAGAGACCCTAAAAAAGAGTTTAAAAGAGTTTAAAAGAGAAGGGGGCTATGAGAGAGATTACAAGTTAAGGAGACAGGGTAAGATAAAGCCTGAGAGAAAAAGTAGAAGAGTGGATATGAGGAAAAGAACAAGAGGGATAGAGAGAGAGAGAGAGAGAGAGAGAGAGAGAGAGAGAGATGGTGTAGAGACTCCACACATGAACGGCCCCCAACCCTCTTTCTGTCTTCTGCATGAATGGGCTGGTGGGAACGACATGTGAATGTGTGATGTAAGGTCTGTAGTGGGTGTGTCAGGGAACATTGCTGAGATTCCAGGCATCTGTGTGACATAGTGGTGACATGGCATGACCCCGGTGTGACCCCGATGCAGAGAGGTCAGAATGTGTCAGCTCCTTAATGTCACAGCACATAGAAAATGACAAGCTTTGGATTTATGTAGGATACATTCATCCACTGTATCATTCTTGTATAGGACGAGTAAAATAAGGAGTGGATGCGTGTGTGCGTGTTTTACTCATGTGCCAGTGTTTGAGCACAGCATGCAAATGATGTGCAAATCGGCGAGAGCTTTGGTTTCACTTCCACAATGCAACCACAAATTCTGCTGTCAGGAAAAGCTTGCAAATGCACATTACTGTGTAATATAAATAATATAAATAAGTGAAAATAAGAATTCCTTTAGCTAACTTGATGGGAACTTTTTTTTTTAAAATTACGAGTAAAAAACAACCTATTTTTAATTTAATTTTAAACTATTTTTCCAAATTTTTAAGTAATTTCATGTTGGTTATTAAGGTGAAATATCACAGATTAGGACTTAAGAGCTCCCATACAGAGTCAATATGTCTGCCAAAGTTGCAGATTTGTTTTTAATATAGATTTATATTTAGCCATGCTGGATTGCAATCCAGTCATCCTATCTGTCAGTCTGTTGCCCTGTCCACCGCTTTGGTCCAGACTTAAACAACCATTTAATGGACTGCCACATAATTTTTCTTTTATCATTAATGGTCCACGGAGGATGATACTGTTGACTTTGGTGATTCTCTGATTTTCCCTCTAGTCCCATCATGAGATTGAAATTTGTGTTAAGTAAAATTTCTTTATAAGTATTAGGTGGATTGTAGTACATTTTTGCAGATATTGATGTTCCCCTTAATATGAATTGCAATAGCTTTAGTGATCCCTTTAGTTTTTCAACCATCATCAGGTCAAAATTCGCTTTGTACACTGCTTTGGTTTGTAACCTAATACCTGAGACACTCATGACATTCCCCTCAGCCTCAGCTGTAATTTGTGTTTAGGGCTAATGAGCAACATGCTCACACACTAAATTAATACGGTGAACATATTCATATTTACAGGGGTGGCACGGTGGTGCAGTGGTGCAGTGGTTAGTCGCCTCACAGCAAGAGGCTTGTGTGTTCGGATCCGGGTGCTCCGGCTTCCTCCCACCATCCAAAAACATGTTGACTAGGTTGATTGGTGAGTCAAAATTGTCCTTAGGTGTGAGTGTGAGTGTTTGTCTATGTGTGGCCCTGCGATGGACTGACAACCTGTCCAGGGTGTACCCCACCTTTCGCCCAATGTCAGCTGGGATTTGCCCCCCTGTACGCAAGATAAGCGGTTGACGATGGGTGGATGGTATTTACATCCTCATGTTAGCCAAAAAAATCACCAATTGTCTTTTATTAGTACTGACAAGAGCAATGCGTTTCAGTCTCAAGAAAATGTGCAAACACAGTTTGTGTTTAGTGCAAATTAGCAAATATTAGCATGATAACACTCTAAACTAAGATGGTGAACATAGTAAACATTTTACCTGTTCAACATCAGCATGTTAGCATTGTCATTGTGTGCATGTTTGCATCCTGACAGTGGCATTTAGCTCATAACACTGCTGGCTTGTTCCAGATGTTTCAGCCATACTATATAGTAGGCTGGCAGACAAGGATGAGGAGTCCTAAAAGTGCTCAGAAACATTGAAAGTTTAATCACATCTACAGTTAATATGGTCAAAAGCTCAGGAACAGGCAAGTAAGTAGAGCTTGAGTTGTGATTGTTGTGTTAATTGCTACTTCCAAGGTCAAGTATGTCTAGGTTTCTGAGATATTTTGCTTACACAAACAGGAGATAAACATTTCCTCCTTACCTGAGCTAAAAACAGTCAGGGGATAGGTTTAATTTGTTTGGTGTATTTCTTATTGCATTTGTGTTCATCAGCATGCCTGTCATGGGAATGTAAGGCACCTGTTAATTAAATTTTTTATTTCATTTTTTTATGATGTTTTGGTTTCCTGGTAGGTCTGATGACTCAGATGCACGACATCCATCTCAGCATGGGTTCAAAAGAGGCTCATGCCCCCCCCCCATCTGTATGTCAAGAAGAATTCGGCTCTGGATAAGAACACTTGAATGCATCAGGCCAAGGCAATAATAAGAGGCATTTTTCTGGGAAGACAGTTTTGCAAATGACACAAATTGTCAGTGACCTGTGTCACTCGAACAATACAAACAACACACGTACTGTGCACAAAGGTTAAGACCCTATCTGCTCTGTTTACACCTGCAGAGGAAATTAATTTCTGTGCACAGATAGAATGATGATGTGGTGAAAAACAAGATGAAAGATGGGGAAGAGCTACAATGTTAATCACCTGAGGCTTTATATGTGTTGACTGGATCTTCTCCTATGAGCCCAACTGCACAGACAGCTGCAGGTTGCTTAGAGAGTCTAGACAGGGTTCAAGTTAGAGTCACAATACATACAAGCCATAGTCTATGTGCTGAGGAAGCTTGGGGGTTATCTTGGCTTGCTTCAGATGTCAATCATATTCTGACTCTAGTTTCTTGAAACATTATGGGCACAATTGAATTAAAAATACTTACATTTGTAAATTTCTGTGCGAGCAAAAGCTTGTTGGTCTTACATCAGGCCTTCAAACAAGAGTATGTTGAAAGGAAGTAGATTGTATGAAAAGTCACCTGTGTACGTCTAAAAGCAAAAATGGTTTATAGCCGGTCTGAATGGCCCCACTCAAATGTAGGATGGAAAGTCTGCCGTCAGAAATAGAGGCAAGACGTGATAATCACATATAGACTGCGATAATGGTGCACAATTTCAGACAGTCTCACCTTTAAGGCAACAATGTTGGAAGTTGTTATGTAAGGATGAAAAAAAGAGACTGAGAGAGGAGTTCAAACCCTGCATGCTTTCTAACCTATGTTGACCTGGCCAAATAACAAACTGTCAATCCAAAGTGGGCATGATTGTCAATTTCAGAAAGTAGCATCCTGAATTCTGACATTGGAATGGTGTTGGAATGGGCTTTCAGACACTGTTCAACAACTCGACAAGCACGCCAAGACAAAAGCACGCCTTTTGTGAGATAGACAAGGAAGTGGGGAGAAGGGGCCAGGTAGTAGATTCTGGTCCTGATGTACTTGTACTGTAATTTTGAAAACAATTTGGTCCATAAGACAAAAGGTAGGGCCTCCTCAATACAACAACCAATGAAATAGAGATCTATTCTGTGCCACATATCTCACCAACAATGTTTGTTGTGTAAGTTACTTGAAAATCACTCATTACACATTACTCATTAAAAAATAATTAAATTGCTTTATTATTTTCTCAGCAGCAAAAGTAATGTCTTAACTCACTCGTTACTTTTCTGGAGTTTTTCAGTCCAACTCTGTCAAAACCTTTCAAACAGCTCCCAATCCTCCCCATGTTACATGCCTAAGGGTTATACCGTGTTAGAATTCTTATGCTAACTCAGGAATCGTACAGGCATCAGGGCCAGGACAAGTCATTTACGTAGGTGTCATGTATGCATAAATGCATGATGCACTAATGTGAAACCGAGGAACCCTCTATGACTCCAATTATTTCCAGAGGGGATTTTTTGAATCTGGTCACAGTCTTATAATCACTTCTTGGCTGTCAGACAAAAAAGTTCAGGCTGTGTTGCCGGAATCAGAAGTAGCCTGTGGAGACAGTTGTTGGTATCTGCTGAGAGAACTGGGATAAACAAATGTTTACTGAAGCAGAAATTACTTTTTCAAAAGTGTGAATGGACCAGTTGTTACATTTACATTTGCTTAATGCATTTTGCATGCTGAGCAGTTAAACGTCTTGAATATAATTTTCAAAATGATTATAATCAATTCATTTGAAAGTCACATCATGTGGTCAGATTTGCATTTAAACAACAAATGCAAGCAACTAATGGCTTTTCTCCAAACAGCTGTGATACTCTTGTGGGGTTGTACAGTGCGACACACTGCCAGTCATGCGTGGCTACCACAATATGGGGATAAAAAAAAAGGAAAACTCCAAAAAAAATCTACGGTTTCAGAGGAATGTAGTTGATAAATTTCTAAAGTCACAAAACTCTTCCGAGTTATCTGTCTGATGGAATGGCAAAAAGATAAAGATCAGAGGAAAACAGGGAAAGCAGGGGAAGGTGGAGAAAGTGAAGGTGAGGAGTTAAGCACCTAAGCTAGCAATAACGAGTGGAGAGACAGCTGATACGATCTTTTGGTCTGACACCGGCATCATTAAACCTTCAAAATGATTGAAGGCCCCACTGTCCAGCACAGCAGATCCTGAGGCAGAAAGAAGATTTCAGACTTTAAGTTGTTTTCATGGTTTTATGGATCTCATATGGATCCAGAGATAAAGCAGTGTAATGATAATGTGCAGGGTGAAAATGTTAAATGGTAATTTGGCAACAAAACAAAATAAGTCTCTAGTATCTGTCACACAAAATGAGTGTCTCTATCGCAATACATATTGTGAACGTATTTATCAAAGGAGCTATTGATTCATTCTAAAGTGATTAGTAACAAAACTGCCAGAGATTTCCCTGCTTGACCCAAGTATTAATTTTGGCACTAGTTACCTAGAGTTCTTGTTTACAAAACTGCTCTGAAAAGTGCTCAGGTCATTGATAAGTTACAGCTAGATTCCCAACTTCTGCAAATCTTTTTTGTGTCTAAAAGAAAAGACAGGCAAGGATTTTGTTGATTTGACTGGCTCTTAAATGTAATGTCTTTCTTTAAATTTAATGGAAATAATGCAGGTGCGTGATAACTCAAAAGTGTAAACTAACTGAATATTAGTGACAGAGAGAGACAGGGATGAGGAGGGGGAAGAGCGCAACTGTTGAAAATCACTAAAGCTCTTATTCAAACACAGATGTTTATCTAAAACAGTAGCTAGCTGTGCCAACTTGATATTGAAGTCATAAGATTATTAATGACTTCATAGAGACTACTGTAAGGTTATGGGTAGAGTGGTGATTAAAGTCAAAATGCTTACATGCTGATGTTTGGCAGGTATATGGTTTACCACGTTCACCATCTTAGTTTAGCATGCTAACAATTCTTAATTGGTACCGAACACAGAGCACTGCTGTTGGGAATGTCATTAGTGCTGCATGTACTTGGTCATAAACCAAAGCATCACACAAAATGAAAGTTTAACCTGATGATGGTGCTGAATTAGAAGTTCTATTAGAAGTTATTACAATTTATCCAAAGGGAAACAAGAATGCCAAATTTCATGTCAGTCCATACCTGTTCTGACAACACAAATTGTTAACCTCATGGTGTTGAGGGGATCAACAAAAATAAGAATTCATCAGCATGCCTGTCTGTACAAACTTCCACTGCAATCTGTCCTATAGCTGTTGGGATATTTCAGTATGGTAAAAAGTGGTGGGCCGGCTGAAGGACGGATAGTCCAACCGAATTTGCCATCCCTAGAGCCATGTTGTACAGAGCCAAAAATGTACAAGTTAAATGTCGAATCTTAGCTGCTTTGTCCTTCTCTCTCACTCTATCATGACTCCTACTGTAACCTCTTGGCAGTAACTCTTTTTACAAATGCCAAACCCTGACTGGACAAAGTGGATTGTCTTCATTAACCAGTTGATCGCGTGTTACTTTTAGACTCCTGTTTAACCGTGACTACAAGCCCAATCCTGCTGTATGCCAGAGAATTTGCTGGGGCAGAGAACATGACAGACAGAGATGTTTCTGTTATCTTGATAAAGAAGACAGCAACGACCTACAAAAATGTAGACACGTCCACTTTTGATCTTGCTTCACATCATCACAAAATAATCCAGTTTCATATATGCTTGAATGCAGGTCCTGCTTCACCCTGACTTTACTTTACAAATCATTTACAGGCAAACATAGCATCTAATTCTCCAGCAATTATGGCTAATCAGATGAACTGCTGAGGTGCTGGAGAAAAACAAGCACCGTGCGTCTCTTTCCAACACTAATCCCACCTCAGAACAGCATGGGGTCTCTCCAAAATCCCACCAACCCTTTTAACCCTGACATCAAAAGCCGTTTGTTGCCAGCGGGGCTGCCGGACCAGGCCACACCCAAAACAAGTTGCAACACAGTTTGGTCAAATTACAATGTTCGCCTCCCCAATTTCTACCCTTAAAGGGCACCTTAATATCCCTTCCACCACCTGGCTGGCATCAAAGCCCAGAAACCCAGTGCTTAGCAGGGAGACACATCAGCAACATTTCTGGCTTTCATTTCCTTCTCCGCAGCGGGGGTGCACAGGGACATGCCAGGGCCCCAGCTCAGTGAGAAAGAGAAAAAAAGACAGAGGTAGACAGCGAGTCTCTTTTGCAGCCAATAATGTCTGTAATTTGTCCACAGATTGAAGAAAGAAGAGACAAAGAAAGGCCCTCAGACACCACTCATTCAGTTGAAAGCACATTTATGCGCGTGTGTGTAATCAGCAGTGCTGTGTTACAGCTCTCTTGCTTGGCTGCAGGGTTACAGGGACACCAGGACTCCTTCTCCTCCTCCACCGCCATCACCACCAACGCCCCCAAACTTCCATCCCTCAGCTACAGATGTTGGCTGTAGCACGACAATGGACCAACACAGAAGTGGGCAGATGTTTCCAGACATACACACACACGCACGCGCAGACACACGCAGATGGATAGGTAATGTACAACTGCACTGAACGTGATACCCTGCTCACAGAATCACACACAGAAGAGACAAGCATACGATTTCTTCTCCTCCAGTCTTGCCTGCTGGCCTTGTATGGCCTCTGCACACCCACCATATGCTAACTGCAGGAAGAGAGCTGTAATTTGTAAATGATTTAACCTTTTAATAGAGAAAAAGATGAGGTTGGCTACAGCGGAGTCCCTCTGGATGTGAAGCCAGAGATGAAAAATAAGGATTGGAGCTGAGATTAAGACATTATTTAATTGTACTTTTTTATACTATTATCTATGTGGTTCGTGTACTTAAGTAATTTGTCTGTTGTGTGTGTGTGTGTGTGTGTGTGTGTGTGTGTGCTTGTGGGTGGGGGGGTGGTATGAGTATGCAACTGATGGTGGATTCTTACTTGACAATAAATGTGTGCCATGTAATTGTGTGTGTGTGTGTGGTTTTCAAAACAGGCTGGTGCCAAGGCTTAGCTGATAGGCTAATTAAGCTCACCACAGGGAATAAATGTTTCCTCTCTGCCTGCCATTTGTCACACCTGGCACGGAAATGTCACTAGGAAAAGAAACACACACAAACACACACACACACACACACACACACACACACACACACTGGGCGCAGCAGACACACACAGTGGGAGAAGTGCTGAGGCGACAGAGCTACTGTGTGAAAGTAAGTGGAAGTAAAAAAAAAAAGAAGAGGGAAACAGAAAGAGGAAAAATAGACAAATGAGATACAGACATACAGCGGAGGAGAAAAGATGCGGGGAATTGCGCAAATGAGATAAAATGCTTTAAAAAATGCAATAGTGAGAGAGGGTATGGAGGGAGAGACAGCACAGCTTTCTTTCTCTGCCAGACAACAGCATCCTGTTCACCCTCGCTTGTTATGTTTTCATTACAATGACATTTCTGCAAAATAAAATGTGAATCAGTGCATGTTTCCTTCAACTACCGTTGAATTTGAATATATTCAGGAGGACATCACAAGATTACTTAATTAATTGAGCACTAGCAACTCTAATAAATGATGACATTTCATCGCTGTTACACATCTAAGTAGGTATTTACTTTCAGGCAGCAGCTATAGCAATGGGAGGTGGTGTTGACATGCAACCAGGGCCTCCTGTCTTGGGAGTTGCAGCGTAAGTTCGTACACCCTTAAACATACATTTTTTCTTCTTCTCTATTTTTTTAGGTGGCAGCACAACATGAATTATTTGTCAGTCTACAAAACTCTGATCCTGTAAGCAAAGTAAGTGAACTGATAAGTTAGTCTTTCTGTTCCTAACACAAATATGTCAATGTCGGAGACCCACTGTCAAATAAGTAAATAGCAAGCATGTAACAAGCTAGTGTTAACATTAGAATACAGCTGGGTTGTCCAGGTTACAGCTGCTAGTCAATATCGACCACCCCCCCACCCCCCGCAACATTCTGTGTGCTAACATTTGCTAATTCGCACTAAACACAAAGAACAGCAGAGGCTGATGGGAATGTCCATTGGGAGCGATTTTTGTAACCGGTGATTTGTGGATTGATTGCAAAGTTTAAAAATGTTTTCTCCCACTGTTCAAAAAATTAAGTGAAACCACGTAGCTGTGTGTTCAGGCTTGTTCACTCGCCCCTGTTGATTACCTATAGACAGAAACAGGCAGCTGGATCAGAGCCAAAGTAGTGCATTTTAAAATGAATTAAACCCTAAAAAAACTATTGATCGACACGAACCGTGAATTTTGTGATCAGTTGCATCACAATTGAAGTAGCACTCAATAGTAGAAAAAGTAGTACTCTGAGGGGGGAATAAATTTTGTCCCCACAGGGACTAAAAGTTATTCAGCAGAGGCAGAGATATATAAACCAGAAATATAAAAATATAAACCCACAAGTTGCAAGCACTTGGTCATAAACCAAAGAATTGGACAAAATGAAATCCTGATGAGGAGACCTGATGATGGCTATGACAATTCAATGTCAAAGTCAATGCTTCCAGTAGATGTAGAGAAATTTTATTCAAAACCGTAAATGTGAAACTCTTGAATCTCTAGAGGAAAGTTAGGGGATCACCAAAGTCTTTCAAAGTCAAGGTTCATCATCTAAAAACCATGACTCTATGTAAAGGAATATATAGTAATAGTTTTCCTTTTTATAGTGCAGATTCCCCCTTTTTTATTTCAGACACACACAAACACACACAGACCAATAGATGAGCTGCTACACACTGAGATCTGCTGTTCATTACAGGCGTGACAGCTTAAGTGGAGTGTAGCCCCACAGCCATTGTTACACTACTAACCACCAACACAGACCCACTGCAGCATGATACTGCACAGGAGAGCAAAGCACCACACATCTCAGAGTCCACAGGAGATTTAAGTTTGTGATAAGGAATGATGACTTAAATTATGTAAAGCCTCTCCTGCCTGACAGAAGGTTTTGAGAGGAATTGAGAGAAAGACAGTTGCAACCATCTCTTGTAAGATTGAAACAAATGACCTGTTGTTGTTGTTGTTGTTGTTGTTGTTATGGAGTGCAGCAGGGAAATGGATGCCTACACGCCTGGTTTATAGTGTGGGTCTGGGTGCTGGAGTGTGGCACGCAAGCGAAAGGGGCAATTCACTTTCATTTCAGCTCGCTTGAAAATGTAAACTGAAACTGCTGTTCATTTGCAAGCGATTATTGCCCAATAGATTAGATATAACATCCTTTTCGGTGCAGAAGTTTTTCATTGTTAAAACTTTGATGAAATCCAACTTTCTGAATTGATTGCAATTGAAAGCAAAGTGAGTGCTTATTGCGCAAACAGCGTGAAGGTGCATACCGGTGTGATGTTATCAAATCACGTGGAACGCTGCGGCTGTGCAAGTCAATGTAGGCTGTGAAGGCTCAGCATTAGGGACGCTGCGCCAGACTGGATCTTTTTTTCATCCAATGCTGAAATTCATGCATGCCACATGGTGTTATTTTCATGGATCACTTCAAAGGGAAGTGGAATCAAAGATCTTGTACTTTACTAAAGCGCACTGGCATCAGAGGCTCTTGGATACTTTCCTTTTTCATCTTTGTTCCATGGAGTCCTCTTATCTGTCTCTTGTCAACATGTCACTTAGTCATCCTTAACTAACACCAATCTTGGTACCAGCTGTCCTTTCTTCCTTCTCCTCCCTCCCTCCTCATTCTGCTCAGCCCCCTCTCATTGTTCATGCCATCCCTTTCCTCCTCTGTGTTCACATTCGACACATTGCCATTGCTGTCATTTGCTCTAATACACGCAACATGCAGTCCGACAGCGTCCATATGGTCCTGTCCTGCCCAGCACAGAAGAAACATGTTGGTCCCATATGGAGCTGCCCCACAGGGGGAATGTGTCTGGAATGGCTGGTGGAAGTCAGCAAGGATGCTAGCTAGATGATGCTAATAGACCAGTGGCTTTCATGGTGCAACTATACCGTAACAATGTGGAAACCTAAAGCTGCTTAAACTGCTAGCTTCCTGTCTCTCTCTTTCTTTTTTTTAATTCTCAGATTTGCCTTTTCATTTCAAAGTTTCCTCTGGAAATCTGAAGAATGGACACACCTATTCAACTTTTTTTTTTCACACCTAAAGCTCATAACTGTCTTGACTTGCAACATTCCTTTTCTTTTCACACTTGCCATTGCAAACTCTTCATATATTCAAATGGTTAATGTTACACCAACTGACTATGTTGTCGTTAAAGACCAATGTTCCATGCAGCAGTGATAAAAGAGAAGAGCAGAAATAAGACAGCATTCGAGCTTGCGCCTCTTAATCTCCCCTCCTCCGGCTCAGCCTAACTGACATTTTCTTAATTTATTCCTCTCAGGATTCCAACATTTTAATTAGGTCACTCCAAATCTCCTCCCACGCAGCGTTATTCCGAAAAACTTTTTTTTTATTTCATCATGTTTGTCATTTGCCTCCTTCGTCTCTCATCCTCTCTTTTCGTACTTGTCAGTTTTGCACAGTGGGTTATCTTACTAATGATGTACAGTGTTTTTTTTTGCCAAAAGTAAATACTGCAGAGGTAAATGCATAATTGAATCGTGGAATTAAATAAATGGGAAGGTTTAAATAAGTGTGCTCAAAGGAAGTAGCAAGATTTGTTTAAAAAATAACGTAGCGTTCCTGTCAGCTTTTAGATATCTATATGTTGTGCCTGATACCAGCTGAGAAAGTGTCTGTATATGTGGACATGTATGTTTGTGTAGGTCAGTGTGTACACTATGGCCCTCATTTATCATTCTTGCGTAGAAACGGGCGTATTTTTGTGTGTAAGATTATGCTTACACTGGTCTCAGCGCCTGATTTATGAAGCTGTGCGTACCTTTGAAATCCAGGTGTACGCACCACCTGGTGTTGATAAACGCGGCGGCTGAAAACGTGTATAATTTGAATGAAACGCCTCCAATTATTCAAGCTTCAGGAGGCTGCACCCAGGACTTTACGGCAAGGACTGACGGAATACTGGCAAGAAATACATGGTTTGGAGCAGGAAGTCCACAAGTTAAAACTTCAGAAACAAAATATTATGTTGTTTTGACAGATTAAATAAAGATTAAATGTTTAGTTTCACCACTAGAGCCCCTCCCCGGCATAAATGTTCAAAAAATATTGTGCATTTTAATATTACGAGGTTTTTCATTTGGAAACAATTTAATAATTTTTTATTTGATGATTTAAACTGGACATATTTTTTAACAAAATGTTCAACGCGCTTAAAACTGGACACGAAAGCAGTCAGATGAGCCATAAACAGTTCAGGTCCAGCCGGAGAGCCAGTGCTGGAGTCAGGGGACCACCGCTGGCTGTCAACCTCACTGGAGCAGACCAGTGCGCTGTCAGCCCCAGAGGAGGATGCGCTCATCCCGGAGAAGCAGGGCACGGGCCGAGAGCTTCCGCTGAGCCGCTCACTTTGATGAACGGAGGACATAATGGACAGATGCGGGCGGTGTACCCCCAGCGCAAAAGCAAGGCTTCATAATGTTTTGCAGCTTTGGGAAACAGCTCTGTGCTGTCCTGGGACTATTACGCACGGACACGGGTCTGGACGCGCATCGAACTTGACATGGATCTGGCCATCCGCGGTGTAACTTTTCGCTTATGTTCAGAGTGAATCATTGTCCAAACACAATGATGAGCTGCACCACGCCTGTACCACCTGTTTGTAGAGCTGCTTCCACAAACTAGAAGTTTTGTCTGTTCCTAGAATTATACATTGGCTACTTGTGGTTCTCCAAGGGCCAGATTTAGCACTAAAACGCCCATCAAAGTCCCAAATAAGCTCCAAATGAAAGTATGTTGCTCTGATAAAAAGCTGCTCCATCACCTCCGGGACTGGGCTTTACGCACTGACCCTGGACTCACATGAACAGAGATCAGCATGCCAGAGTCTGGGGACGCGGGCCTTTAGCGGGGTGTCGGTGCTCGCTAGCGGTCATAATATAAAGTTTGTCTGATAATAAATGCAGGGCTTTGTGCGCGACATGTCTGTGCCCGCCTCACCTATTTCGGCAGCCAGTCTCAGTGCTTCAAGCCATCCGCTTATGCTCTTTGTTGTTTTAACATTTTTTGCTCATAGCCTTTTCATTTGAAGGTACACATTTTATTAAAAGCAAACCTAAATAAAAGGCACCAAAAGCTACGATAAAATAGTCCAAATACAAATCAAAGCATGATCTGTCTGCTCAGTAGGCTGTATACAGTCCGTGCTGCTCAAATATAAACACAAAAATTAATGTTTCAAACGTTGTTTCTGTTACAGTGGGTCATAATATATCATGTATTTTAGATTGTGAGTGCATTTTGTGCTGTTAGGAAATGAATTCTGTGCATTTCGGCTCTAACTCAAAACTTAGCGTACATGTACACCACCTCCTGAGCTGGCGTAGGATTTGAGCGTGCCGTACGTCAACGTCCATATTGATAAATGTCAAAATCACCGTGGTTTTGAGTGCACGCCAGGTGTACGCTGGAAATTTGGTGTAATGCACTTTTGATAAATGAGGGCCTATGTGTGGGTCTTAGTTCATGTTTTGAATAAGACTATTCCTGAGACCTTACACAATGTTCCTAAAGCTTATAGCATGCACACTTATATACTTATATGGGGGGGGGGGGGTAATATTGTTGTGGCCACATAAATCTGGGACCCGCCTTCCTTATGGGGTTGAAGTCCCCACAACTTACATCATTACATTTTAGGTTGGTAATTCTTGGTTTAAGGTTAGGGATAAGGTTTGGGTTAAGCTCACAGTAAGGAAACAAATGTAAGTCAAAGTAATGTCCTTCAAAGTGATGGAAACACTATGTGAGGAGTGTGTTTGTTCTCTACTATAACAGAAAGTGTGTATAATCTGCAAGTTGTTCCTCAGTGCACTAGGAGTCCTGGCTTATCTCCAGCCTCAATAGAAACAAGAGAAAATTACTTTTCTACAAATTGTCTGACAAGGCAAAATCTTTTACACGTTTTCCATTGGCATAGCAGGGCATTTACTATTACTTAAGTGCTTTCCTGAAGGGGTCCAGCACACAGCTGTGGTACTACCTCTCTGGTTGCAATTTTCTTTTACAATCAGCCAGTATGTGTCAGCGCCCACCACACCAAGCTGACTGGTGGCTACTGGGTGCCGTTGAGCCGTGGTTGAATATCTTTGGCTGACAATCGTCTGGAGTTTTGGTGGCCTGTATGCTGTGTGTTCTAGTGCAACTTGAATCTAAAAACAGAGCTACTTTTGTTCTTCTATTATATAAACTTGTATTTTCTGGCATCTGGCAGTAATTCATGGATGAATGAAAATAAAAGTTACTGCACTGATGAGTGGTGTAACCTTTCTAATTTGCCCTATCTATTTAAAGTTAATGAAGTTATTTAAATGAAAAAATTAAATTGAGAGCAACCAAGTTTTAGCCGGTGCTCCCTGTGACATGTAGTCTTGTCAACCATAAGACTACATGTCACAGGGAGCACCGGCTATACTATTTCCCTACAGCACCGTTTAAGGTTGTGGGTTTTGTGGGGTTTGTCTTTTTGTAGCAAGCTGATGGTCAGACATTGAGATCGAGCAGAGAGAGGCGATTGAACAGGAAAATACCAAATTACTTATTTAGCTGAAACACTAATCCAGTTATTTTAGATCTTACAATACTGACATTTCCACTGTTACTCTCTGACGTACAGGAGACGTGCAGGAAAAAACAGAAGGCTGTGAAAGTCCCCGCGTTTCATGAATGACTGCAAGGAGAGACGTTCAATTAAAGAATTTCCTGGCTGAGTTATGTCTACTTCTTCTTTTCCTGTTATGGGGACAGGACGTAGCCAGCGGAAATTCATGTCATCAATGTCCACTTGCTCATACGTGCTATATACACAAACTAGGTTATGCAAAAGGAAACTCAGGCAAATGAATATATACCTGCCATTCCCACGCACCCCAAAAACTAATTCATTAGCTTCTTCAGTCAGTCTGACCCCCTCTCCCGAGCTGGTGTAGCAGAGTGACTCTCCAGCCCTCCGAAGGAATGCCAGTACGATCCTGTTCCAGCACAGTCCGACCATCACCAATCAAACTTTCCTACCACGACTCCGAGCAGTTCATACTGCGATACTGGTTTGTTGACCGTGCTCAGTGCTGATCCATAAGAATGAGTCAGAGCTACAAGGCCCCGGGATTGCTAATCCATGACCTTCTGCGAAAGATAAGCTGAGAAAGTCGGCTCTATCTTCACCATACTGCAGTGAGGGTTATGAGGGCTGAGCTCTAGCCTTGTAGTCTTGTGTGCTCGAGGGTTTGGCTAAAGCGGCTCTCTGCAACTGCAGGATCATGCTTCTGCGCTGCATTCAGCCAGATGAGTGCAGTAATTATGTGGTTAGCCTTGGCAAGTGGTGGAGGTGAGCTGATTATTGGTGCAGCGAAAGGCCCGGAAGCTAAAGGCACAGCTATCGGGCTACAGTGGTGCACTGTGTGGCAACCGAAACCGGGCTGGCGCTAAACTTCCTCTGTCTGAGAGGAAATTGTTAAAGACATACAGAGCCCCCTGTGTGTATGTGTGAGTGTGTGATGCAGCTAGAAGGAGTATGTTTACTGAGGAGTATAGCTGAGGGTCACTGGGTTCAGTCACACTGTGAATGTAAAAACTGCTTTTTGTGTATGCGTTTGGTGAAAGAGATTAGACTCAAGAATCTGTCACACATGTATCAATCCAGTAGCCAATGTCAAACACTCACAAATACAGGCCTCTACACTGATGTCTGTTTTCTAAATGGTTTTCTAAACCATTTTTGATGTCCAAAATCACATCGACTCCACAAGCACACGCACCTCAATCAAACACTCTAAGGTTCCCTGTTCCCACTGTATGTGGGAAAGATTTAACAATTATATTTCCATGTAAAACAACTTCTAATACAAAGTGACAGATCAAGCCTAATGCTTACTAGTACATACGGAAACCATATGGGCATGTCACCATAGTAAAGACAGCTTCTGCTGTGCTAATCACTCCGACACAGCAGATGCACAGACTGAGGCATTATTGGCAAAATTAAAGCTACTTTCCCCTTTTCACAGTGTGAAACAGCTGTCCAAAATTTGAGAAAGCGAGCTAGGGAGAGAGAAAAGGAGAGAAAGGGAGACAGGGGCAATGAGAAATGGAGCAATGGCCAATGGCCAGACCCCGCAGCGACTCACATCAGATCCCCCAGAGTTGAGGATTAGGTTTTTGATCCAGATTTTAGGCTGGATTTGGGGCTTTTTCCTCAAGCTGGGACCATCTGAAATTCTGGGTTTGCGCAATGATGTCATATTGTTTGTGCGTGCGTGTGTGCCTGTGGGAAACAAAGAGAGAGAAAAGTGCTCACGGCCATCGCTTGGTATTCGGGATACGTTGCGGCTGGCACCAGCACGCAGCTGGTGCCAGCCACAGAAGGAGCAGTTAGCCAGTCCGACAGCGTCAATTTGTCAGCATATCCCAGCAAATATTCTCCAGGGCCCCCTGGGAGCCAAAGCAGGGCACTGGCAAGAGCACAGAGGGCCTGGGGTGACCCAGCGGGCGCTAAATAAATACACACAGCTGTACACTGATATGAAAAACACACAGAGATGTACATATCATTCACAACGAATGCATACTAACAGTGACATGAATAGTGTGTGACAAACATACACATTTAGTCCCATTTACACTGCCCTCTCCCCTCATCACCACACCACAACAACATAAACAAACACACAGCTGCGGCGTTATATTAACAGCTGCTGTAGAGAAGGGTCAAAGACAGTGCACGTCATGCAGCCTGTGTCCTCTGAATCATCGGGCCCGCTGCAGGCTGGGAGGCCATGTGGAGTCCCATACACACGAGAGAGAACTATCACCTTACCTGACCTTTGATGTTCAGTGCAGCTTGCACTTATCTCCTCACTCCCAGCCCACTTCTATACACACATACAAACACACGTTCACACACACACACACATAAAGAGTGTGTACTCTGTGTATCATAAACTCCGAACTCTTCATTGACTAAACATAAGTAACATAACTCTGTACTGCATGTCTGTACATTTTATATACAGTATGCAGTGCACATGTGGGAAAAAAACTGTTTGATCTCAGTTTGACCTCAGGCGTCTCTGACACTCACACACTGCATTTATAATTCAGCCTGTGGTAGTATTGTGGTACTCACAGGGATTATGGACTTACTCGATTTTAAAAAAAAAAGACAAATAAATGTAAAGGAATTCGCACTGGTGTCAGCGGTGTACGCTAACACCCGCTGCACAGAGAGCACCACATGCAGCAAGGGTTCCAGACACGTGACTGTGAGGAGCAGTGTAGCTACACACTGAACTAACACCAACTTTACAATATATAGGAGGAAAATGCAAAAAACATTTTATTTATTCAAATAAATAATCGGCATGGTAATGGCTGTGGTTCTCCTAAAGTTGTGATTTGTAGATCAGCTCAAGGTCCACTTACTCGCTTATTCTGGAGCTCTCGGCCGTGTCACACCATCCTCAATAGCAGATGGTGCTCAGTATAACGGAAAGTTGGAGCATCTACAAATCCATGGCTCAATGAGCAAACTCCACGTTCTTAGGAGGACTATGTGATACGGTTGTAAGCTCCAGAAGAAGCAAGTAAGTGGCCCTTGAGCTGAGATCATTCAGTCAAGTGTTGTTTAAAACCTCAAGTCTGTATCATATACTGGTTTTAGAACTCTGGATCTTAATCCCGAATGAATAGTTGGACATTTTGAGAAATACAATTATTTGCTTCTTTGCCGATAGTTAGATGAGAAGCTCAATACCACTCTCATGTCTGGATGGTATGACATTGGAGCCAGCAGTCAGTTAGCTTAGCTTAGCATAAAGACTGGAATCAGGGGGAAATAGCTACCCTGGCTCTGTTCAAAGGTAACAAAATATTCCAAGTCTAATAACTTCAGTATTTTTATATTTTATTAACAGTTGTAAAACTAGAAAGCGCCACTATAGTGCTCTCGTCAAAGCCACCAGAATCCATTCATAAAAAAAGTATTTTTACTTTGGTTGAAGTTTTACTATGGGTTAAAAAAACCAAAGTCACACAATAACACAAACTAACTGATTGAGGCAGTGGTTGACCAGATAGGTAAAATTCTGTTTTGTCAAGGAGTCAGGTGGCTTTGACAAGATATAGCAACTATTTCTGGTTAAACAAAAACGATCTTACTCTTAAAAAGGTTCTATCTCTGTAGTGATCATTTCCATAATACTGTCAGACACTTAATAACCTGAGCCTGTCAGCAAAAACAAGCACTTTAGTGGACGTACTTTGATGGGGCGTAATTACCCGCAAGGATTACTTTGCATCCCTGTCGCTTTCCTGCAGACTGCAGAGCGCTCGCTCACTACTGGACCAATTTTTTAAAAAGTTGTCCCGATTGCTCACATGGACACAAAAACATGAGAAAATAGGGCCCTGGTTGAAAAATACCAACGTTAGCCTTTAAGGAAACAAGAAAATTAAGAATGAAAAAAGTAGCATAACAGTTTTGAGACACTAATAAAACTCATGCTCATTAATCTCCATTGCTGCCATTGGACAGAATGCCAGAGAAAATATAGTCCTATTCCTTTGATTATTCTTCTCACCTTAGAGCAACACACTCACATTAGGCAAACAGTTACCAACTCATTACAGTCCTCCTCTATTGCTGTTAAATTGCAGTCATTTGTGTCTTTTAGGCAAATAGACTGAGTGCTAAGTAAGCAGATGTGCCCTGGCTGGATTATAATTGTCATGACCAAATCTCTTTCTCAGCAGTTAAGGCAATTATGTCCACGTACTCTATATACCTCTGGAACACATGCAGGTGTGCAGGAGCCTACTATTAATAAACACTCTAGATCCATGCAGTTTATACTGTAAACCAGTTACTTGCTACTATTTTGCATACAGGTATGTTATGTGGTTGGTGTCGTCACATTTCAGCCCCATTGAAGTAGCCAAGCCTAGTTCAGAGGTAACTTCCCAAAAGCATGTATGAAAGTTACTGGAGGAGTGCTGTGAGACCGGCTCAGGCCTCTGTGAAAAAAGACGTATTCATCCATCCTGAGGATAAACTGAGAGTTACATAAAAAGATTGCTGTAGGCCTATTTGCCAGAGTAAAACGGATTTCACTCACAGCAGTTAAGGGGGAAACTGAGGACAAAGAGAGAAGTCAAACCCCCCCCTAAAAAAAAAAAAGCTAAACTGGTCATTTGGAGGAGAGTGTGAGTGAGAAAAAAGAGCAGTATTGTTCTTTGTTTGAGCTTTCACACACACACACACACACACACACACACACACACACTACACACGCAGAGACATAAACAAAACACACACAAACACGAATAGAGTGCTGACACCAATAAGCAGCCAGTGATTTTTCTAATGGTCCTCATCTATGGAAAGGCAATTCTCATGAGGATGGTTAAAGCACTGAAAGCCATGCATTTACTCGCCCCTTACTACTCTCTAGCACACACACAAAAGCACACACACACACACACACAAAATACACTCAAGTCTAGAAGCCATCTTGGCAAGAGCTTCACTTTTCCTGGTGGTTTAAACGTTTTTTTCTTTACATCTGAGTTCATTTGTCTGGGAGTCGATTAACCCTCTGTCTCAGTTTTTTCCTTCATGCCACAAAGCCTTTTTTTTACATTCCTGATAATTTAACCAACTTTCCAATATTGCTTAGCTACAATTTCACTCTTTCTCATCCTTTCTCACATTTACACACACACACACACACACACACACACAGGAAGAAAACATAGAGGCCTTTATGTGCTACTAAAGTTTTATGTGTATGCAGGAACATGAGAATATTTTGCAACAGAATGGAGTGAGAAAGAAAAGAAGAGGCCGCTCATGGGTTAAATGTTCAAAGTGTTTAAAATTCAGATCATTTTCCAAAAAGGAAACTCAAACTGTTGCACAAAAATTATCAAGCCTCCCCGCTTCCTGCCATAAATGCCTTAAGTACCTAGCAAAAAGGCATTTGACATTGTGCTCACACAATCACCCATCCTAATTATCTTCTGTTCCCCCCTCCCCTCCCTCTACACACACACACACACACACACACACACACACACACACACACATTTTTTTTGGTACATTGTAATTTCTGTATACCTCTGAGGCATGCCGCCCAATGAAATGGAACAGAAACGGGAAGGATGGTTGGAGACAGATGAGAGGAGGGAGTAGTGGTGAGGACAGAGCGAGAGGAAAGTGAAAGAGAGAGGAAATGGGAATAAAATATGTGGAACGAGAGCAATTGACAAGAGAGAGGCAGCGAGAGTCGTGTGAAACAGCAGGTCAACTCCGGCGGCGGCGGCGTGGAAGCGTCTGCGGAGCGTTGCTGATGTGACGGCACGATGATTATGGTGTTGATGATTCACCGCTTGTAGGAAATCAGAGAGAAGAACGTATTATTATCAAGCAGCTCAATTACAGCGCAATTTCTCCCTGGCAGCGACAGCCTCTGCAGGGCTCCTCATTGAAACTGATTTGGGAGGCCTGCGGCGTCTGGAGGACCAGTGAGCGACTCAGCGGTGCGCTAAGACATCCCCACTCGAGATGGGAGAAAAGAAGGCAGGAGAGGAAGACCAGGAGGAGGACGAGTGGGAGCACGCAGGGACGAAGAGGATAAGGAAGTAGTCTAGGAGAAGGATGCAAATTTGACAGCGTTAAGGTGTCTCTCTGTGTTCAGGCCTCACAAGCTCCACACTTGAGGCGTTTGGCGAAGTGGAGGCAGGCAGCAAGGATAGACAGGATCTAAATGCACTGCTGACGGAGAAAAACACCTGTTCAGTAATATGTACGAGCTCTCTGGCTGGTCCTGGTGGTTTAATATGAATACTGAAGAGCAGCAATTCATGTGGTGCACAGTGTTTTATAATTTTATTTACCCTCAAAGTGTGTGTGTGTGTGTGTGTGTGTGTGTGTGTCGTGCATGAGCCAAGGAGCAGGCATAGAGACCTTTGTGTACGTGCATGTTTGTGAGAGGGAGATTGTGTGGGTGAGTGCTTTTTTGCAACGCAGGAAGGAAGAGTATTTTATGATTTTATGCATTCTGTAGGTGGGCGCCTTCAGCACCGAGGGAACGCTGAAGAGCGCGTCGGAGTGGGTACGCACGTGTATGCATTTGTGTGGGTTGTTTGCAGGTGTGTACATCAAGTAAGCTCCGGCTGTCTCCAGCGCTCCTTCCAACTTCCCGTACAGTGGCTGCCCTGAGGCAAAGGCAACCTCAGCTGAACTGCTTCACTGACCTCCCAGCGATGGGATTATTCAGCATGACCTTGACCATGAACACAAATCTTGATTCTCTCACATACAATGTGCAGGTAACTGTGTCATCATGAGTATGTTTAATGAGTGAACTATTAGGTAATTCTGTAGCTATGACAATGTCAAACACCACTCTATTACCACATTTAAGGTATTTTTACAGGAAATATTAACTACTTGAATCCTACTGTTACCAATGGTTCCTTTAACCGTATTTTTATTTAGCTTTAAAGCTACACTAATATATATAAATATTTCAATATAACCAATGGATCAAATGACAGTGTAATGCGAAAGGTGTTACTTGTAGTGACGAACCCACATATTATTATCACTCAACTCTGCAGCTCCCCTTTGCTCTACTGAGCATTTTAGTGTTTTTCAACCTCATTTCCAGAAACAGCAGGCAGCTGCTTTTAGCGCAAAAGCTGTGATGAATGTGTTGGTCACTTTGTGCCCAGCACCAAACAGTGGACAGGCAATGGATGAACATTGTGGAGCATTTAGCTACTTAAGAGCCAGAAAAAAACAGAGCTAATAGGAGATTCAATATTGGACTTAAAATTCATCAGGTGACCAGAAACACAACTCCAAAAGAATTTTAACACTTCTGGGTGTCTAATAATGCGTCATGGTTGTCTTCACAGTGCCCCCAAGGCAACCAAAAATGTTTTCTGACATGATATACATATCCCTATTTATATTTACTCCACATTGTGCATGAAACATTCAAATCCAATTTGTTTTGGACAATTTGCAACATCAAAAAAATTCTAGTGTTGGTAGCGATAACAAAATGGTTTAATATTTTACTTTAAACTTCATTAAAGAATACAAGTCAGAGTTTTCAGAATATGAAATATTGTCCAAACACAAGTAGACACACAGGAACAGTAACAATCTGATCACAGTGTTGACAGTTTATCTTTTATCCAAAGTGACTTACAATTGCTATAAATGTTAGAGGTCGCCAATACTGTGCTTTTTCTAAATGAACCACTGTGCTACTAAAACATGAGCTGAAATGTAAATGATAAATTCCCTTTGCATAATTTTCTATGCATTTCTCTGCATTCACGATGATGAGCTTATCATTGGCCTAAGAGTATGTTATTGTTGAATAGTATTACGAAACGTAACAAATGCTCTCCTCATCTGAAAGCATGAGCCACACTGAAATGCAGATGTGGGTAATACAAACATATATCTAACAGAAACAAATATCCATCAGGGTGAAAAATCAAACCAAAAGAATCCCAGACTGTTTTAGGTGGCAGTGGAGATCTGGGATTATTGGTCAGATTTCCTCAACCATCCTCTTTAGTGTAACCCTAAATCAGAGCTCCTGTTAGGAGATGCTTAAACCAGCTTCATCAGTGTCTTGAAATAAGCTTACCTCTAACTTCACCAACAGAGGGGAAAATTACAGACCTGATCCCTGCATACGTGGAGGCCATTTGGACTTGTTAGTTTCCAGAAACGGTCTCCAACCACACAGTCTGTGCCAGCCGGGCCCAAACTACACTAACAAGCCTTCAAACCAAACCGGGTTCCCCTGAGGATTACGTCGGGATTTGAGTCGACGTCGGATTTGTAGAAGGGATGAGACATTTATCTCTCCACTCCCCTCCAACATTTCTTCCTCCAGCTTTCTTCTGTCTTGCATATCTGTCTCTCTTTCTCTGCCTGTCTAACTCTCTTTCTTTCTTTCTCCCCTCACTTTCTCTCTTAATCACAGATAGAGACAAGTCTTCTGGGCTGTTGGCATTCAGCTCCAGTAGTGACAAGAAGAAAAAAAGGAGGAGGAGGAGGACAAGGAGGAGGAGGAAGAAGAAGATGAAGAAGAAGAAGAAGAAGAAGAAAAAAAGCGCTGCTGTCAGTTCCTCTCCTCTTGCTCCACAGGACTGGAAGGACAAAAGCTTTCCCTGACAGGCCGGATCGCCCCTATCTTTACCCTGCCGACATGTCGTCACCCTGTGTCCTCACCATACTGCCACGTACTCCTTTCTCTTTCTGTCACAAATCCCGCTGTCTTATTAGAATAACACAATTCGTGGGGATTAGTGTATGGCGTGTTGAGGAGGAGATAGCAAGGCAGTGGCTCATGCTCAGTGTCATTAGTATGTGTGGGTGTGAATACATGTTCATGTGCATTTGGGTGTTACATGTAGATCAGCATGTTGCATGTCTGTGTTGCGCTACTGCAGCGATTTCAGAGAAGTGGGCAATCTGCCGTATGCTTCCCCAACGACAAGGCTGTCAAGTGTTTTTCAGTATGATGTGACCATTATAGAGGCAAACAAACACACACACTCCCTACTGTCTAATCATGTCCTACAGAGGTCTATTCATGGTGAGTGCTGCAGGGGGTACACTACAAATGCTATAGAGGGCAATAAGAGCTTTAAGTCACCCGCTTCTGCTTCCTGCCCATGAGACCTTATTTCGGAAAAAATATGTATGGTAGTCAATGGCGAGAGACAACTTAATTTTTGATCTTGTTTTGGTCTTGTTTTTTGTTTTGTTTTTTTGATCCTGTTTGAACTGTGTCTTGAATTACACATACGATGTTTGTCAGTTTAAAAGATAATTTTGTCCGTCAAGAAAGTTGCAGTTTTGTTATAAATCAGTAAAGTTACATGTCGTTTTGTGTGAAATCCGTTAAATGAGCTACATCTCTCATACGTCACCAACATGTTAGCACAGTAATGCTGGCTAACATTCATTGCTTGGTTGCTGCTAGATAGATAACTTAGCTATGTTCCAAGTAGAAATATATCACCTGATGGGTTTAATCCAGTGACTCTTCATCTTCGTCTTTTCATCACATCATCCTCTCGCGTAAATTTTTTGACGTTAGCTTCATTAACGTTAGCTTCAGTCACTGAGTGAAGTTACGTCACGTTCACAACTTTTACGTTTGTGGTCTTTGTAATTATATATTTTCACAGTCTTATACTTCAACAGTTTTACATCAAATGGCGAGTTTCTTGACTTTTAAATGTATATTTTAAATTGTCCATCATCATGTGTGTAATTCAGAGCACAATTCAAACCGGGATCAAAACATTTGTTGTGTCTTACCATTGACTAGCGTACATATTTTTTCTGAAGTATTGTCCCATGGTGGTTGACTGGAAGGGGAGGGACTGAGGCTCTTACTTAGATACAGTACTCAGTGTGACCAAGACTGAAAAGGATATGTGACTACCAGGCAATCTTACCCGATGGGAAAAGGCTAGTGCTGCTTCTCATCATGACACACATCCAGCTTGGCAGCATTACACCATAAAGAGAAAATTCACTTATGATCCATTATAGAAAAAAAAGATCTTCCCAAAATACAAGTCTCCACAGAATTTGTGCATCAAAACACAATCAATAAAACACTTATTGACCCTCTACTGGCCATAAAAGGTTAGTGTCACCAGAGATTTATTTTAGTTATAGAAATTTCCATGTTTCATGCTCAGGAGTCAGTGAAATTTAAAACATCACTTGTTGAATACATTGACTCAAAATCTGAGTTTGTGAGCCATAATTACAAATTACACTTAATGACCGGAAAGCAAACGTATTTAGCTTTCACTTGTGATCTCAAAGCCCCTGAAGACTTAGTTTCACATCTTAAAAACATGCTCGAGCATTTTAATATTGCAGTTCCATAAAGTTGGAGCACTTGTGAGAGACATAATGGTCCAAATCTTAACAGCAGAGGGTCGAGATACTGATTTTTAAGTGCCTTATATGGGTCAAGATACAAAAATGTTGGTTTCTACATTTCACATAATGCAACTGGAGGAGGTGTAACTATGGCATTGTATTTCTCGAGAATGATAAATATTTATGACAAAAAAGCACCAATCACAGTAGAAGTTAGAAAAAGTAAACTTAGTTATGGTTTATTTAAAGGTTTCTGCTTCATCCAGACTGTGTGGGTGTGGTTTTAATTACAGTTTTAAAAAAAACTCACGCCAGACTTTGCCGGCCTTCACACAGACATCTTGCAATAAATGCAGAAAGAATGTCCGCTAATATGTCACACTTGCTCATTCATCCTGAACAAAACATGGTGGTATATTCCTACAAGTGTGTGTGCTTTCACATAGTGATTTGTCTTTTTGGGTTAGACCATGAAAAAACAAAACAACACACAACAGCACTGAAACACCACACCTGTTCCAGCATGCTGGCTGTGGCTTTTCATTGACATTGGTACAGCTTTGTTACAACCAACATTCCCGGTTCAGAGGCGGAGCGTTTCTGTCCCCCATTTCCGGCTCCGTACCCTTCACATAGTGCAGAGAGCATATTGGTGTATTAACCCCAGAAAATAAGGCAGTGTGAAAGTGCCTTTAGATTTGCTTAAGTCAGATTTTTTTTAATGAGCCATCACAAACCAGTGAAGAGAGCACAGACAAAAGCAATGACAGAAATCTCTTTGTCAAACTTTGTCAGGTTACTTTGTGTTCACATAGAAATATTTCTCATAATAAGTAGCTGAGTGCTCTGAATTCAGTTTTCTTTCCAGAAATACAGTTCTTCTCAGTTCGGATTAGGCTCTGAGACACTGAGATGCTGTGTGCATGGGCTTAAAAATAAAAACCTGATTACGCGGTACTGTGAGTTTTAGTTAAGCTATTTAAAAAAAAAAATTAACTCAAAATTGTACCTGTGCACCCAACATCACATCCTATCCTCAACAGGCCCCTTTCATTCTCTCACGTTCAGACACTGACTCTTTGAATCTGTACTAAGGAAGAGACAGATCAAAGTTTAAGTCCACAATAATCTGAATAAAATTCAAACCACTGCAATAAATTTACCATGGTGTCCTTTGAGTTAAATGTGTTAAAAACATTTCTTTTTATTGAGTAGCTCAATGTGATGGTGATATTTTTGAAAGGATGTAATTCAAGCACAGTGTTTTACAGCAGTTGGCACTGAGCTCTTTTTCTAAAATACAGCAGATCTATTTAAAGGGATAACCCTGCAACTACTAAACAGCAAGGGAGTTGAGTGGTTGGCCTAACAACCCCACCATATGGTGATTGTCTAGTCCAAACCTGTGTGTGCATGTATGTGTAGTCTTTTAGCTCTACGCTAAATATCAACACGGATACCCGACTTCAGATAAAACTAATTCAGCCCCCCCCCCCAGCCACGTCTTCCTATCTCTCTCTCTCTGTCTCTTCCTCTGTCTCTCTCTCAGGCTGTCTGCTAAGCCTCTTACCTTTGGGATTATTGGCAACGCTAGGTATTATATAGCTTCATTCATCTGGATGATGCGTTATTAATGTGTTGGGGAATGAAACCATCTGTAACGACGGCTGAGGATGATGGGAGGATGAGGGGAAGATTGCGGAGGGGGGGGGGCAGGCTGTCTCACAGAGGCAGGAGAGACGGCCGAGCTGAAGTTGTGGTGATGTTGTTGTCGTGTGTCTGTGTGTGTGTGTTGAGGGTGAGTTGACACAGAGCGATGCAACTCTAATTGGTGGTAATGGTGAGGTTTGTTTGCGTAGACTTGACAGGAGAGAGATGAACAGTAGTTATGATCTTTGATTTTGCAGTTTTACAGATGAGGCATACAAAGGCATCAAGCTGTGCACAAAGCACAAGCAGACATGTGGGAATACACACAGTCTAACAGAGGAGAAAGGATAGTAAGTTCTAAGCCCCTTCTAGGCATGCTCTTTACTCTGTAAATGTAATGTCAAACAAGTCTCTGAGTTGATGTCTTCCTACTTGTCAGACATGGCATCTGTAACATGTTCATATATCTGTATAAAATGGGTATTGGGCTTACATGCAGCAACATACAAACAGGTGACAAATTGAAGGAAAGGCATGTATAAATAAGTGGAAAACCAGATGCCACTGTTTCCACACAAGACACGAGGGGTCATATATGATAGTGCGAGTATTTCACTCGCACATGCCCCTAAAAATTGATAGGGCCTCAGTGTGATCCGGAAAAATGAAGCACAGTGTGCAAGTGAAGACTACAACCCACCGTACTCTTTCACCACCCACCAGCCTACCACCCCTGCTTCAAAACATTGTCAGACTGACCATCGGGAGCCCCGAGAGAAATCCCAGAGGGCCGGTCACTCTGTGGGCCGCTTGAGGAGCCCGTTACACAAACAAGAGTGAGAGAGATGCATTGTTGGCTGATGACACTACAACACAGAAGACAATACGGATAAGATCTGCAAGGTTTGGGTGTGGCCAGCTGGCCATATAACTTTATCGGGTACTTTTGTTGGAACATGTATATAAACTTTTTAAAAAGTCATCATCAGTTTTTTCAGTGAACTGACAATTCAATGCCTGGATGGGGCAGGACATTAAAAAAAGGTTGACGTACTACAGTGAACTTTTGAAATGTTGAACTCATTGTCATGCACAAACGGTTGTTATTATTTGACAAGTTAGCACTTAGCATGAACACATTTTTCATGCACAATGATTTAATGAATGGACAATCTATGATGCAGGATCCTGAAGCTGTTCAGGAGGCTTGTGGTGGCCCAACACCTTACTATAAACCTTTATGTAGACTTCACTCAAGAGTTTCATGTGTCATGCATCTGTTGCTTGTTTTGCCTAACCAGAAACATAAAACCCAAGGTATTTCATTTACAATTAAATAAAGCAGAGAAAAGCATCAAATCCTCACATTTTTGAAGATGGAACAAAAGAATATTTGGCTTTTTTTATTTGTTAAATGCGTTAGCCAAAATTGTTTCTGATTTTCTGATCATCTATAGCGGCAAAAACTGCCATGAATAAAGAGAAACACTCAAACATCCTATCTTCGTGATAAAATATAAACATTTCGGCTTTCAAATGATTCCCATCCCATTGCAGCCCTGTGTATTACATCTCAATACCCTTCTTATATTGTGTCTGTAGCAATGGCTATCAAAAACTAGTGTAGTAGTGTAAAGGGACACTGATTGCTTGGTCATAGTTCTTGTCTTCTTCTTCTTATCAAACAGGAAAAGTTCCCGTGCTGAAATTTTGAACATTACCAGCCCTATTCTTCATAAGTGCATTAATTTCCAAGCTATTTTTAAGTAAAATACTTTACATACTGTGCTGATGTTAAACCCTTTGCTTTTTACTTGATGATGCAGTTATCCATTTGCCCTATTAAATACAATACAATAATGGAACTTGCTCTACTCTCATCTCCTAAGCAAGAGTCAACATAATTGGCTGTGTGAATCATGCCAGAGAGTTTTCTGCTCCAGAGTGTATGTTTAGTATTTCTAACATCCTGACACTTGAATAGTTAAATGGTTATTCCTCCTCTACACAAAGTCAGCAAAAAGAGGCGGATTGGGGTGGGGGGGCAGAGAGAGATAGGCTGCTGGCTCTTCTGTAAACAGATTACATGGATACCACACTGAAGAGGCCTGTAGTACATTCAGCACCTGTGTTAGAAGGAGTGTTTCGCAGGGAAGTGTCTGTGTGGTGATGTTTAAGCTGCCATGGATACCCAAACGTTCAGTCTACAAAGTATACATAGTCTGAAGTTTTACCATACTGACACTGATATTTCACATATGAGTAGGATCATCTCAGTGAAATAACATGACAGGGTTTTACTCTGCATTATAATAATAATAAAATGTTTTCCCGTTGCAGGTTTTGAAGAAGGAAGGTGTCATGTATACAAATTACACTTCAACATCAAAGTGGCTTCAGTTTTGCGATGTGTCTCTTTCAAGTCTGAGGTGCACGCTTCTCCTCTAAGATCTCAATATGTTTTCGCCTCTCTCTGAGCACTTTAAAATGAAGCTCTCTGTGTGGAAATCACGACAGATGGATGGACTGATTGGCAGGCTGTACTTCACTTTTCCCTCATTACAGTTTTTACAAAGTAACACTTTGTTGATGTAATGATTGGGACGTTTGAAATTTTAAATCACACAGTGCATCTTCTGGGTGTCTCTGGACTGTAATTGTGTATGTTCAAATGTCTGTTTAAAGTAGAGCAGCACACACTCCAAGTCGATATACTTTCAGGGAGTGCCAATTTAACCGCCAATTACCACGGCTAAAAAAGCTTTGCTATGATACAAAAACTAGCACTGACAGTGACTGGCACACGAAATGGCACTGGAACAAACTACATTGCCAGAAACGCAATGTGAGAAAGAACTGACTCTAAAACACATAGAAAAGGTAAGAAAGGCGGCTTTGTTACAAAGTGACGAAAAGAGATTTCAGGAAATGAAAAATCAGGAGAAAGAGGTTTGCACCATTGAAAATGTCACAACAGTCTACTTTTGTAAAAGTCATATAAAGCACATATTAGATCACTGTTAAAAAATAAACCAACACATAAAAGTTAAATGCAACACATATAGCCTAATCCTAAACTAATATTGTAGAATTGCCGTTTATCTGTTGCTCCACTTGAGTGACATTAAGCTAATGGTACCACGAGGACAGCCTTTGCCTTTATCCACAATATTATTTGTATTTTTATATCTATGGTATAGAATCCAAAATGCTTCCTGCAGTGCTCCAGTCGAAATACTATACTTTTTGAGTGATACTCTAATGCTGTTAATTGTTTTCTTGCAGTTCATAGACCATTTACCTATGCCCTGTGTTACTGTTATTTGCACTTTTTACTTCCTTTTCATAATGTCAGTTTCTGTTCACGCATACAGTGCTTTTTGAAACCAAACTTCCTTATTCACAGGAAATAACAAAATAACATAACACACACGAAACTCAAACGCCATACATGCAAACCACACTGTGCATCGTTTACAGTCCCACCAAATTACTGTTTTACAAACAAATTAACTTAAAACACAGATGATTTCCTCCTATGAAACTACCTTTTATAGAATCCTATGTATATTACAAATCCTTGCTGTTTTTAACTTCCCCTTATACTTCTTAAAAGCATAACTAATGTATGAACTTGGCCTCTACCTAGATACTTTTTCACTTATGTGTTCATCTCCTTTGTTTAAATTTCTCTTCTCTTTTTATCTTCTTTGCCTGATACAGTCTCTGAGACGCTTCTAAGTCTCCACTGATCTGTGGTTCATCTGTGTCTATCACTTGATCACCTGTTTGAATGTGTCTCTCAGGCATGTGCCATCGTTGTCTGACCAAGAACTGATGGAGGTATTCCTGTTCTGCCAGATACTGCACTTGGCACCATCTTTTTGGTCCATACAAGTCCTCTCTGACAAACTTGCCCGAGGGTGGTAGTGCAGTGGTGGCTTTCATGGTGATGAGGTGATTAGGAGTGAGTGGTTCCAAGCTATTTGGATCAATCAGGCTGTCTGTGTGAGAGGGCAGCTGTTTATGATTTCCATAGCCTCATACAATAAAGTCCTTAGGGAAGCATCACTGAGTCTACCAGGGTAGAATGACAGTGTAGACATTTCTTACAGTCCTTATCTGTCCACTCCACCAGCGTGACTTCAATGTTGAATGCCCAAGACAAAATCACATTGTTTTTCTGCAAGGAAGGTTGCCATTCTCTCAGCATCAACTCCCTGTAGAGCTGCATTCAGTTCAGTTTTGGCACCTACCTAGGTCACACTTAATTTGTTTCCAATAAAGCAACGCTGACCGTTGATGAAAGCATCAGTTGAAAGATCATCTAATATCTCAATATGAATGGCATGAGAGCAAAAGCTTGTTAAGAACATATCTTTTGTGTTCTTATCTTCTTGTTCGGTCATAGATGTCCTGAAACAATCCATGTCATATTATGTGAAAGGTGGAGAGGATTCTATTCGTTCTGCAAGGAGATCACCCATTTTCTATCCTTCCACAGGTCTCCTTAGTCTCCGACAGACCACACACCGGTGAATGTAGGATGCAATAGATTTGCTTAATCCTTGGATCCAATAGCCAATGGATCGGATTGCATAGATGGTACAGCCTTTGCCCTGGTGTTTAAACCTTTTGTGGTAGCATGCAAGTCAGTTTTGTAATATGATATTCAGTTACACAAGTCAGTTTTGTGATATGATATTCTCTGGGGATGACTTCCTCCCACCATGAGCACAGCATCTCTATCTAAAAAGATATCAAGGTGATATAGCTTGTTCTTACTTGGCAGCAGATTCCCTTTGCTTAGTGTCTTAATTTCTTCTTGATATGCAGGTCTTTGATGATCACAAGCTCTGCGCTATGTCATTCACTTAAGATAGAGAAGAGGTAGATTGCATTTGATTTGTGTTTTAGGAGTCGCCGTCGAAAATGTGCTACCGACTCACTAATTCAGCAGACTTTGTTTTCAGTGAACTTTTGTGTCGGAGTATTCGATTGTAAGTTCCAGAATATTCTGCTTTGCTGGAGGATGTATTTTCCTGTCCCACATGAACTTGGGACCCATAAGCCAATTGGATGACAGCAGCTCATTTACTGTTATTCCCCAGAATGCATTGTCTGCAGGGTTTTTTATTGGTGGAGACTAGACATGGCAATAGGAACGGCTATCGATAATAAGAGGGATGATCATTCTTATTTAACTAACTCACTATCAGAACTAATATGGCATAAAAACACTCTTTTGAATCTGCCCCACACGGCACTGATTCCCATTCACTGATTTATCTGAGGCGCCACCACGCCACACCACAATATCAACGCTGACTGCTACCTTCAAATATGTTATAAGCAAGCATGTGGAGCCTAGCTAATAAGGATAGCTATGTTAACGTTAGAATACAGCTGGATTGTCGAGGTTAGCAGATTGCCAGGGACCAGTATAAAAATGCCTTACATCATTATTTATGTAACCTAGGACAACTTTAGAGCTTTTCCATAAAAACTTTTCCACATTGCTAGAAACTAGCTCTTCTCTGATCATGTTACTCACTTTGACCGAGACTGCTGCTACTGTCACTTCTAACAGTGGAATAGTGGTGACCTTTCTGGGAGACATGCAAGATATTCCCATAATGAAAACAGAATGAACGTCTATCCTTGTTATTAAGTCTCATATGAACACTGTCTATACTCAAATGTGTTTGCATCTAAGAAAGGATGCAGCTTGCCTTTCACCACCCTTCCTTAGTTGGCAAGCACATAGCATCTGGATATCTGTATTTTCTCCAGATGGAGGAGATTTTTTCTCCAACTGTGGTCTCCGAGGCAGTAGGTCATCCCAACCAGCACTTTGATGACACATTTCTTGAAGAGTTCCCAATGAGAAGATAGGGGGCAACAGATCCCAGGAGATTGTAAATGTAGATACAACACCGGATGATATTCCATACTGTATAGAAAGTTGGTCTTTCAGTGGGATGTTGAATGTAAAGCAATCCCTTTCTATGCTCCAGTGAGCTGGTTCCTTTACATTTAGCTGAGCTGTCGAAGACAACACACAATTTTTTCTGGTTTCTTTGGGTAATAAATGCCATGATGTGAAAACCATTTCTCCCCACAAAGTCCATCATCCTAAGCTTCCTCTACGTCACCTCTTTTGATGATGTCACTCGTGTACTCAATGTAATCTTCATTGTATTTGTCTCTTGGCTGACTTGGACCTCTGTGATCTGTCTGCGATTTGGCATGTATGGCCTTTGCTTGAAGGGCAATGGTATTTCATTATGTCGTTGTTCATTTTTTCTTATGCCTTGTTGAGGAGGAGGGATCCTCTTCCCTCACATTACTTCTCAGCCTGCTAGTTTACTCCATTTTACGTCAGCAAATCGAGCAACAATAGCCACATTTTTCTGAGGGCAGCAGGGTACATAATACAACAGATAAGAGTGACTGTGCATTTTCCAAAAGCCCCTTGATGGAGGACAAGACATGGCCTTTTGTTAAATCTTGTGCAAGGAAGCTCATTTTTCACCATGTATGTGGATACATCTCAGAGTACATTTTCTCACGCATATTGTGAAATTGGCATTTAAACACAGCAAAAATACTTAATTTTTTCCCCACATTCAAACTCGTTAAAATTTAGATTTCAAGCTGACAGTTCTAATACACTCAGCGACACACACACTCACACACAACTTGCAGCTAACAGGACTGCATTAGTTATGACTGTACATTGCCCTCGTCACAACCTATGTCGTAGCACTATGTGCCGATTCAAAAAGGAAACCTCACACTTTTGTGTGTGTATGTGTAACCATAAATGTTTATTTGTATGTGGGTGCATTTGTGTGGAGCTGCTTCCCTTCATCTACGTACGTACATACATAATTTTGGGTGTTTGTGTGAGTGCTTGTGTGTACAGTATGAGTGTCTGTGTGAGTCAGCACTGTGATCATGGACACAGTGGGATGAATCATATTGTGGTTGTGGCAGCGGTTGGAAAATAGACTGGTAGCAACAATAGATTTCAGCAAAGCTCCTAAATGCAAAACATATGTATAGTCCATTGTTTCTTGTACTGTACTTGATTATAATTTAAACGATAATCCCAGCATGACTGAGTGTTTGCTAAGTTATTTCATTTTCAGTCCCTTTAATGTTCATTCTGACAGTCTTTGACAAACATCTAAGGGCTCATTTATACTCATTAAATCCTAAACAACAGCTTCAAAGACTTTGACTGCAGTCAGTATAAGCAGCCCCCACAATATGAGAGTGAGAAGTGATATTTAAAGTTACATAAGAACATTAATATCAGGTTATTTACGAGCTGATGACACAGGGGTCTGAGACTTTCTTTCACTTTTTGCTTTTCTAAATTCTGTCTATCCCAACACAGGTTGTACAACTTCTTCTATCAGTCGCAAAGTATTCAAGAAAAATATCTGCTTATATCTCATTTCTTTGTATAAATTGGGTTTGCTGCAAGTGAACAAAGTGAACCACTGTGGGAAAATAACTATAGTGAACATCTTTATCATACAATATAATGTACAATAATTTGTATAATGTCTATTATTTTGATTACAATTATCATGTATGTATATATTATCACCATCTTGTGATGTGACCATAAAAAAAAGCCTGAGGAAAATGTGCATTTTCAGATGGTTTATAATGCCATCTTTGCCATAGGAAAACATCACGAAAACTCAATGGAGCAATGGAAAAAGTGTACATCAGAGGTAGTGTTACATGTAATACCATGACTAATAGGGAAAGTCTTTACAACATGTGTGAGCTGTACACCTACTGGGCACATGGGGATTATGACAGTATATGACTACTGCGGCAGATGGAAAGAAAACGCTGACGACCAGATGTGAAGGAGCTGGACACTTTTCAAAGCTTTACGCCTCTCCTTCTGAAGGTAGCCTGATTTAATTCTGGCACATTAACAGTTTTTCACATGCATTACCAGGACCGCCTTAATAAGCACCTATTAATAATAATTGTGATGCTATCTCCTGCAATAAACTGATGTCAGGCAAAACAAGACAGACTAATTAATAAGTGTGGACACTTCTGATGGGTTGTTGCCGGCTGCAACAGGTAGCCACCGTCTTTGTGAAAAGACTTAACACTCACAGCTAACATAATATCATTCATGCGATTATATCCAGATATATAAAGCTGTGAAGATGCGAAAAACAAGCTGTGGTGTTTGTTGGACTAAAGAAGAAAACATCTAAGCTCTCCAGCAGAATTTCCCTCAAGAGACACAACAGGAGACAACCACTAATGACAACTGTAGCTCCTGCCTGCTGGGATGACACATCCAAAGCTATGCATAATGTTTCCATTCAGTCAAGTTATCACACAGAAATTCTGCCATTGTCATACTGTAGCTTCTGGCTCATTCTATTCTGGATCAAAGTGCTGCTCCCCCCTCGCTCAGGCGTGGTGCCTCATATAGCATCAGTTGGCGCTTATGCGTCACCCTTAGGCTGGACAACCCTGCTTCGCCAAGCCACAAACGCAACCCCCCCTCCACCTCCCCCCCACACACACACACGCACACACACACACACCACCCACAAGGGAAGAAAGAATGAAAATTCAGTGATTAACCAGTTGAGGGGGAATGCATGTGGCCAAGGACGACCAGTTGAATGTTATAAGTCCAGGGGCCACAAAACTGCAGGGAGCGAGTCGACAATCTGACAGGCAGGCAGAAGGCGAGCTGACTGGCTGGTGGACTGACTGGCATACAGGCTGCGTAAAGTGCCTAAAGGCGATAAGGGATGAAAGTCCTCCTTTAAAAGGTCACGGGTGCAGATCGACTGTGTGTTTTATTAGTGAAACACATTTGGATAAATCGGTGTTGACGCAGCGTGAATAGGTTCTGATCCAACTGAACCACAGTTCCTGTTATGTCACCGCATAACTAATTTAGGCACAAATTTAATAGCAATATTGCAGTAAATCCATACAACAAGTAATAACAGTAGTAAAGTGGTATAATGTAAATCCACTAAGGAGCACTACAGACACACTTTGAGTCAGTGGAGGACTATTATATTCCAGGGATATTTTGTTAGAGGATTCTCCAACTATCCAAAAATAGACTCGAATATAACCCGTCCTCTGCATGACTTTGTACTGCGGAGATGCCGGCAGGTGGGACAAACAGTCCTACCAGATGAAGTGAGTGAGTCACTGTAAAATCTGCGGAGGAGACAGATGATACAGTGCACGGCTCCGAGTGACTGACTGAGCGCAGAGGCCACAGTGTATCATACTACATCAAAGCCGGTTATCTACCGGTTGCATGGTGGCTGAAGAGTATGGCTATACTTGAACGGGTGGCAGCTTTGTGAAGGGAAAGCGCTGCACCTTTGCCAGGAACAACTGCGTCCAATTTCTTTAGGGCAGCCTAACTGCTTGAGAGACCATGCGAGCAAGAAGCTTGAGAATTTAATTCCAGACATCAGGTTGTGAAAATTAATCACATGCGGCGCAGAAGCACTGTACAAATACAAAACCTGCTTGGTGTGCAGCCCCCGGGGCACAGGGAGCAGTCAGTGGAGGCTACAAATAAACATTTGAGTATATTCATACATTTTCAGTGAGGAAAGCAGCACATTGGCTCATCTACTTCCTGAATGGACACAGACACAAAGGCTGTCTTAATATTAAATTATTCATTTTGTGTGCACAATGTTCATTATGCAGGTCTGCTTGTTTGCTTTGGCTCCACAATCACATCTGACTTGACTTTTGAGTCTCATGTTGCCACTACCAATAAAACTGTTTGTGTTTTCACAAACAACAGATGACTCTAATCTTTGTACACTCATCAAAAACAACTCTGCAAATTAGGTTATGTTTCAATTTGGCCTTGCTCAGACAGTACTGCTGAGGCACGCAGCTACTGTTGACTTAAAACACCAAATAGACCGTGACAGCTATAGGCTGCAACCCGAGTCAGCGAACTCTGCTATTCAGGCACCTCCTCAGCTACTACCTTCTGAAAGGATTTGCCCTGCCATGCTATCATTCTACCCTAGAGTGTGAACTGCACGCTGAGTTCAGATTTCATACTCAGCTTTGGCATTTTAAACTGGAGTCTGGACCGGAGTGCGTTCATTCAAACGGCGCAATGTGGCTCCTGTCCTCAGCACGCATCCGGCGGAGGATGCTTGAGTTGAAAGGGCTCGCTTGCATCTGTCTTGCTTCAGACATCCTATCATCTCCCTGCGAGGCAGCCTCCGTTCAAGAGACAACACTCAAACATGAATTCATTTTGAGGCCCGGCCGTGTGCTCCCTTAGACCGCAAACTGGAGATGTTTTGACCTGCCTGCCAACCCCTCCGGGCTTCATCCCCGGCGAGACAGTGTCTTTTAGCGGGGATGTGATGTGAATGCATCGTTAGCGCCTCTGTCTTACCGGCTGCTGTATGTGGCGAGACGTCCCCTTCCCAGGCGGAGGAAGATGCTGCCGCTGCTGGACCCCGTGGTGGAAATCGCTGCCAGCGGCTTTGTTGTCCCTCTTCTCCCGCACGTTGGAGCCTCCGTTTTCCCTGTCTTCGCCGGAGTCGAGGCTGCTGAAGTTCCACACAATCAGCGTCTGCACCAGCAGCACCGTGAGGGCAGCTATCAGGGCGGACCGCGACCGGCGGGCCAACCTGCGAGCACACACGGCGCCAACCATCTTCGCACCGGGCTGCACGGAGCTGGAGGACCGTCTGTGGCTCTGCGGAGCGCTACGGGAGGAAGGACTGGAAGTAGAGAGAGGACGAGGAGGAGGAGGAGGGAGGGAGGGAGGCTGAGCTTGATGGTGGCGGAGGCGAGGAGGAGCATCGAGGAGGAGAGGCACAGGGCCACCATGTGGTGAAACGCATGTTCAGCGACCGACATGATACTCCAGGCTACTGGACTGTCTGTGAGAGACATTCACCTTAAATGTCCAAGATTCTGATAATCACAAAATACCCGCAAAAGCTGAATATTCCAACGCTCAATTAAGGCAGATTAGCTCATTATTGGGCCTGATATAGGCTAATATTGCCTCCGGGAACATTTTAGCTAATTCAAACATCTCAGTTGAATTTGTAGGGCCTCTACCTTTGGAAATATTTTTATCTCCATTTTAAACCCCACTCGGATCCGAGCCGCAATCCAATAAGGAAAATGCTTTCTTCCCATCCTCCCAGGATGTAAGTTACAGTTGTGTGGTGGAGCTGCTATGAATTCAGATATTTGCCCCTCCCTGGCTGGGTGTGTCTGGTCATTTGTTCTAGCTCTTTTGAATGATTGAGCCACTATAAAACCTCCCACTTCAGTCCCCTTGGAAAGACTCTTGCTTTTGGCATCAATATTGTTTCTACCCCTGCCAACATCCACAAGTCACATTTTTCGCATATTCACTCACTTTCTCTTTTTAGCTGACCTTATTTGGACATGATCAGAGAGCAGAGGTAATTGAACTCAAACAATGTAAGGAAATACATAATAGGCTATAGATATTTTGATATAAAACATCTTCAAAGATATTGAATGGATTAAAATGTATTGGACTGATAGTGCATTGGCCCCACAATGCTGTGTCTGCTCCATAGAAAACAAATTCTTACAATTTAAGCTTAACTGGCAACAGGGAAACAGCTACAACAGCGGTGATTTGGGTCCTTCGCAACTGTGGTTTATTGCACCTTAGTGATATTAGAACACATGTTCAATCATTTCTCTGCTGCTTAACATGATTAGAAAGATGCTACTCAAACTGGTGGTCTCCTTGGATTTAGTGCAGAATAGCTCATATAAACTCATGTCTGTACAGGAGGCCTTGTAAATGAATCCACATGAAAAACCAAAGCATATTTAATACATATATTAAACGTGAAAGTTCTGCATCAGATTATGCACAAGCTGTATGTTGGTCTTAACTGTGCATGGTAATTATGAAGAAAAACTACAAGACATCTTAAAATGATGATTTCATTCACACTGAAAGGAGACTGTCTAGCACTTGCTAAGAGTTTGTGTAGGAAGCTTCATAAATAACTCTCAAGTCATACTCTGAGGTGGGAATATTTTTAGTCCAATCAAACTTCTTAGGAGTGTGAGAGAGACGCTTGTTAAAAAACGCTTCCTGAGCTCCACTGACGTGCAAACGCAATGAGTAACAGAGACAGAAAGCTTCTCGGGCGGATGCACAGCACAACACCTCACCTACACCAAGATGGTAATTTAGGTTTTGCTTGGTTTGTATAGTAACAGGATGATGACAGGTTGATGCTGCCAAGCTTAAGACCTAAGCCAGTTATAAAATGAATAGAAAACACCTTAAGAACACACCAAGAATAATCTTAAACTTTGACTTATGAGTTGAGAAATTCTTCGCAAACATACACTTTGTGTATGTGCAAAAATAAACTTACAGCTCCATCTAAATCTGACTCAAATACTGACAGCAGTGACTCTTGAGTGTTGTTAAATGAGGACGAAAGTGTTATCTACCAAAAATGCTCTTCCCTCAAGCACTGAATCAGCCAATCGCAGGCTTACAGGGTTATGTGTCAGGGCTGCATCACACAATTCATCATGGTTTAGTGCAGACCTCTGAAAGCCCACTCATCACTCATTATAGCCAATGTTCATCTAATAAATTGAAGGATAAGAATGTTTATACTCTATGATGAGACTTTTGCCCACAATAATGATTAGGTTAGACCAGAATCAGTTAAAGAAAGACATGTTTTTAAATGTAAGTGATAAATATCTGTGGAGAGCCGGTCAAAAGCGCATTGTGTGCATGCATGAAAAAAAATACTAATTTCTCATTAGAGATGTATTATTATACAGCAAGTGTCCATTCAGTATTGGCTAAGTGTACTTTGTGTTAGCTTGCCAACTTACCTGGTAGTGCACAAAGATGTACTTAAGATCTCAAGCTCCAGTGTGGTTACCCTGGTTTGGGACAGACCATCTAACTTTAATCACCATGGTGTCATCATACATTTCCAAAACATCTTTTTTTTTGCATTGGGAAGTCTGTGGATGACTTCTAACTGGGTTATTAAACATTTTGTGCTCTCTTAAATCGTTTACATGCTGATGTCTTAACAACATTTATGCATAGCATTCATTCTAAATTTCAATAAGATTATGCAAAATAATTATGCTTTAAAGACCAAGATTGAGGTTTTTTTTATCGTCAACCGCTTATCCTGCATACAGGGTCGCGGGGTCCCGACAGGTCGCCAGTCCATCGCAGGAACACGTATTAGTTGGAACAGGCTGTATTTGCCAGTAACCTGTTGGAATCATTTGTTAATTAATGCCTTAATACCTAACTGTCATTAGCTGCTAAAGGCTACACTATGTTCACAAACTAGTTGTTAACTTTTTCTGTCCGTTACAGACACAGTACAGTCGCTCAGAAGATGAAAACAATGTGCTGAAAGATGCTAAATGCTTTGTAGAGATGAGGGGAACCGCAGGGTTAGGGATAACTGTCTGTGGGTTCATCACTGAGAGCGACACCTTTCACGTAACATGTGGTCTTTTGATCCACTTTTCTATACAAATATTAGTGCAGCTTTAGAGCTTATACACACCACGCTAGACTGACCCCATGAGGAAGCTAGAGTGACAACTGTGACACTGTGCTAAACAAGACCCATCGATCTAAAGGTGTTGAGCCTGCTAATGGAAAAGCTCTACCAAATGCAATATAGGTTCGCCTTACCACTCAAAACAGACCCCTGACTGATGTTAAGGTTACAGTTTCATCTGCCTTATATTCAGAAAAGAACTAAAGCTTTTAATGAAAGGCGCCATTCTGCGAGGGGAGTGTTTTTAATTTAGCAAGATCCACAAGGGATAGTTACATCAGACTCTGTGATTTGGTAAACGAAAGAAGAGGCTGCCTACTCCAAGCATTTATCATGTTTACTTTGTGGTGTTGAATAAGTGATCGAGCTTTAGGCAGATGGGAGCAATGACTATTACCCAACCAAAAGAAAGACCCAAATTTAAAGAGGTTTGAACTGACTGGAAGAGAAACTTTGAATTGATGTACTCTCTACAGCTCGCTTTTCTTTGATTCATGTTTAAAGGTAGACCTTGGCGAACTCAGCTCCCAGCTAATTGCAAACCAAGCCTCAGAAACCTTAAGGAAACAACATACAGCATTATTTAATACTAAAGATAGAGGACACACACACTTTATATAACAACGCTGAAGAAACACACTGACACTCTCATGAAAGCCATTCATGGTCAAATCCATTTTGGTCTTTTTTTCTTTGTTTTGGAGCAACAAGCCATCGAGGTGAATAAATAAGATTGTAGACTTGACACAGGCAGTAGATGTAGCTTTCTGACACATTGATAGCCGGTTATATGTTGAATGATGGGAAAAAATAAGATAATTGGGGAAGGAAAACAAGAAAATTGCTGGATGTGAACAACAGACAAGGTTTTGCATATATCAAGTCTAGGATTGGGAAGTGAATTATATACTGTAGTGGCTGCTGGAAAACACACAGATGAAGAAGTTATCATTGTGAGCACCACAGTGCGGTTTTCATCTTCATGAATGCCTCAACTGACGAGCAGACAAAGCATGTAACGCAAAGCCCAAAACAACAGCTCTGTAGGAGACAAAGGCGGCTATTTCTCTCAGACTGCGAGCCACTGACCTTGTGGTTCCTCAGTCGACACGGCAATTAGACATTCCCGGAATTACATCTGAGTCTTTTACAATAGCTGCTCATTTTCAGCTTAACCATTTGTTAAGCTCATCCCTGTGCACTTCTCCCCCGTCAAAGAAGCAGTAGAGCACGTCTATCCAAACTTTAGCAAAATGAGAGCGAGCAATTTGTTCATCCGTTTTGCAGACTATCATACAGCCGGGTAGGCGGGAATATATTGCTGTTGGATTGTTGCACTTGTCACAAAGAAGAGTTGATAGTTTCTAAAGCATTCTGACATCCATGTGCAAGTGTTTAATTTGTATTCTCATCACACAGCCTTCTTAGTGTTTTAGCACATGATTAACTTGGTGGTATTTCTGCAGGCAAAAAGCGCTAACGTTACAGAGATAAGGCTGCAGACCACTGATAGATAAATGTAGCGTTGAATTTCAAAATGTCTTTATATACTCACAGACACTCCAAAGATATTTGAGCATCTTATAAATGCTAATTCTTACTTCATCAAGGAGAGTGAGGGACAGGAGAAGGGGAGAGAGAGCCTGACTACAACAGAGATGAGGAAGAGGAAGGGAGGAATGAGCGAGGAGATGCATGCACTGCCATTAATGAGAGCAAAATGAAAGAACAGCAAGATGAAGGACAGTTAAAAGACAAAACTAGATGTAATTGGAAAGTAGGGGTGAAGTCAGAAAACTGGAGAGAGAATAGAAAACATAATCAAAGCGTGGCAAGTACGCCGATAGGTCTACTAAATTAGCAAAGAGCAAAAGAGAGAGAGTCAGAGGAAGACAGAATCAAAAAGCAAAACCATTTATGAGCTCAATGTAAAGAGATTAAAGACAAAGAAAAGCGAGACGGCAAGCAGCTCATGCGCCTCTGGTAGCAGAGCCATGTCTTCCCCTCTCATTAGCTGTAGCTCTGTTGCTTAGGGGACCGAGTAGGCCGACTCTCGCCACGACAATGGTTGCCATTCCCTGCGGCAACAAATGCTGATTTTAATTAGAGCCAACCTCTTTGTCACTCAGAGAGACAGACGCACACACATAGGCTGACCAGAGTAACTCGCTGGGAGATTTGAGCAAGCATGCAACGTATCCCCACAAACAGAGAGCGAGAGAGAGACAGATGAGCAGCCAGCTGGTGGAGTGAGTCTGGGGAAGGAGGCAGAGGAACTCAGGTGGGCGCTACACAACATGACTGTTGAAGCCTTAGGCGTCCTGCTGTAGGACACTCTCATGCATTCAGTGTTTTATGTAATCAGGCAGCGTGCTGACTGGAGTGCAGTAGAACACAGCAAAACACAGCAGCAGACAGGTGTCCTTGACAGCGGTGTCCCCAGGGGACCAGAGGGAGCCTTTTTTCTCCCACTGTGATACGACAAGAGACTAAAGCAGCAGACGTTGTTCGTACATGGCTGATGCTGCTAACGCTGATGGAGGGAGAAAGATTTCTTGACTTTTTTTAAATGTAAGAATTGAAAATGACAGTAACTGAGGGGGGTGGGGCTTAGCGAACAATCAGTTAGCGGACAGACACCAAATAAAACTTGATTTCCTGAGCACCTACCACCACAGTCAGGGGTCACAAAGGTCACTGCAATGTTGTTAAAAGGTCAGGGTGTTGAATCAAAGTTTCCCTCCAGTATGTGACACATCCTTGATGTGGCATGCCATTAGCACACTGGCGACAGCTTGCTGATGTGATTGGCTCATTTGGTAGCTGAGCCTGGTGATGTGAAGTCAGTTACCTTATCCAACATGATGAGAGACTGTATGTCATTTTCACTGGCATCTCGTGCACATGTGCAGGAATGTGAGCGTTTTTCCCGAGGAAATGGATGTATTCCAGGATACTAAGCTTTTCTCACATCAGACAGCTTATCCTGGAGGAACACAGCACTTCTTATCAGGTACAAAGCTAAAATCACCACCAGGGAAAACAGACCATCCAGTACAATGTGAAGCCACAGCTTCAAAAGGGCAAACGGATAAGGAAAAATGAAGTCAGCTGAAAGAATATTTCTACAAGACAGTGCAATAACACCATATGTTTTGTAAAGTGGAAGGCCATCAAATCAAATCATCATCAAATGTAGAAACATATTTGCACATCAGAGGGGTGGTTTAATGTTGTGAGTTCGGAACAGGGCTGATTTCCATATTTGTAGTATTAAGGAGTTTTACGCACCTTTGCATAAATAATCTAAATACCATAGCAACTATTCTGGGTCCCCAAAGTCTTCTTCAAAGACCACCGTCAAGTTAGTCGAAGGTCAGCACATCGTTCCAGATCCATTACATTGTTTTGTTGCCAAGCAACAAAAGCTGCATTGATTGTGCATGCTAGCTACCATTCAGACTTCTTTTTTTCTTTTTAACGTAGAGTGAAATTTCTTAGCTCACTTACTTGGATAACAAGGTTTATATTTGGCATGATATTTATAAGAACAGCACAGTCTAATTTGAGGATCTTCCTACTGATGACCAGTACATATGCTATATTCAGAAGCTCTACAGCAAGTTCGTCTTACCTCCTTGAAATAATAGGCTTCTGTGTTTAAAAAAATGTACCAGCAAAAATAAATAAATTGTATATATAGGAATATATATTGCTGTTTTGAAGGCTCTTTCACCTTTCAGGTTGGTATTTCTGTGATGTGGGGACACACAGGTCACAGGTGACATTAAAACACATACAAATGTTTAATTGCCTTCTAAAGAGCATCACCTGTAAGTGGTGTTATGAAATAATAGCCTACACATTGCCATACCATGCTGGTTAGAAATCGTGTGCGACTTTAGCCGGCGCTGCAAAACGTCACCAGGACACATGACATTAAAAACTCGCGGGAGCAAGCCTCTTCTCAGGCTGCACAAAGTTGGAACCACACTTTTGCCTAGTCTCGCGGCATTTTTCTTTGCAATTGCAATTGAGATAAGTCATTGATCTCAGCTCTTAGGTAGAATGTGTCCGACTTTACGGCGCCGTTTTTATACCCCGCCCCTGCAGTCACCTGCAGCTCATGTTAGACTATGAAGTCGGTGAAAGTCAGCCGCCGTCATCTCGAACGCACCTATACCCAATCTGTCACTAGCCTCGCGATAACTGCCACCTGCAGGTAGACGTTAGACAACAGAACTGTTTGCGCTCTACTCATGTAAAATTAACCACTCTGGCCCAGTCCACAAATACACTCCTTCCAAAAAAAGTTTTAAAGAAGCAAAGTCTGAAACAAATATGTACAATAGCTCACTAAAAGAGTAAAGAAAAGTTATGTGAATTAAAAAGAAAAACTTGAAATGAAATGAAAAGAACGTGTGGAATAAAAATAAAATGTAAATGTAAAGACAAGCAATGTTAAATGAACAGAAAATATGCAAATAAGCATTTAAATAAATGCTCTTCATATATGACCTTTTGTGTTTTCATTTAGGCTATAACACCTGTCTTTCAATTTAAAGGATACTGGAGCTTGGTTGGGGTGGTGGAAAATTTCCCTTATTTTCAAATCCAAAACTTGACAGGTATGGTATAGACTCTATTTCCTTTATTTATCTTTCATCTGTCTGTGAGGCTATGGGATGTGCACTTTCATCTTTTTCAGTGTTTCACCTTTCGACTCTAGTTCACCAAATCCAGTGACTTCTGCTGAAATTATAACAGCTCTATTAAACAGTAAAGTGCTACGTGTGTTATTTAGGATGACAAATTACTCAAGGCAGCACATGCCCATGGCTTTTGAGTATAGTACATACAGTATCAGCTTCAGCACCATGGCCTTTCAAGAGAAAAGGGCGTCTCTGTAGCTCCTGTCTTATTCACATAATTAAATTTGTGGTGGAGGAACATAATCATATGTAATCTGTGCTCATTTCAGAAAATGTAATGAGGCTTGACAGCAAATACATCAGTGGGTTTAGCCTTGTCATGCGTTAAGGGTGATAGGAAGCAAGTAAAATTACATTGGTATTCTTTTGCAATGCTCACTCGATAGGAAATGAACAGTTTCATTCTAACAATATATCAATAGCCATTATAGCCAGTATAAATGGGTATAGTAAGAAAATGCCAGTGAAAAAAGCTTACGTTTGTCCTTAATAATAGCAGGTGATCGAGAGTGGGTGGCACTTTTCTAATATATCCAAATGTGGAACAAAACGTAATGATCTGGACAGACCTGGAGTACAGACTGTGATGATCATGACTTTGGATTATTTATAGTGAAGCAATCCAAAGTTGTCTTTTGTTCTGATAATTGATCTCTTCTTCCTCCTGGATTTGAACAATTTGTGTCCGTAAAGTAAAATACTTTTTCTCCTGCCTTAGTGGAACACACAACACAAAAGCACTCAACAAAACAGCTCATTGTTGACAGCAACAACTCGGACTGGACAGTTTTACTGTTTTACAAATGGTGGTCTACCAATATGCCAACCATCAAACATAATTTTCTGCTATATTGTTGTTGTAGTGGTCTGTTTGAGAGAGTGGAAGAGAAAATAAGAGTACGGACTCTACGGTCATGCTTGCAGCTCCGTGAGTCTGTACTTAGGCACAGTGGTGCTTTGAGCTAAATGCTCACATCAGCGTTCTAACACGCACACAGTAACAAAGCTAACACGCTGATGTTCAGCAGGTATAATGTTAACTGTCTTCAACATTTCTGGTTTAGCAAGTTAGCACATTAATTTGCTTATTAGTGCTGGGATTGATGAGAATCGTTCGCCAGGTTTAAACCAAAACACTGGACAAATTTTTAATTTGACCTTATAGTCATGATAAGTCAGAGGATTTTTCCACAAGGGAAAAGTGATAAACTATGGAAATCTGAGATAGATGATCTCTGTTTGTGATCTAAATGACATCTGAACATCTAGCAGCTTTTGTCTGTTAGCACTCATGTTGTCTATTTGGGACGTAATTGGCCGTGGTCCCTGGTTGTCACTATGATGGAATAACGCTACAGAAAGAGGGCACCTTTAAATCCAACCTTCCTCTCTCCGAGCCAGAGTGTATGGATATCATGTCATGTAACCTGTCAGTAGCATTAACCTTTGGGGAATAGTACAGCTCTCTGTAGCTTTACATCTATTAATATTGATATTCTTTGACCTTACAGCTATTCTGTTTGTCCCGAGTCACTTCCCCTCCCAGGGACGCACCATTTTACAGAGCAAATTTACCCCTGTGCACCATCATTAAAGTACTGAATAATTTATCCTTCCTAGATTCAGCCCCTCCTGCTTTTTTTGCTGCCTAGACATAATGTAAAGCACAGTTAAACAGGTTTGAATGGGTCTCCATGTCTGATGGACAGAAAATGACTTTTTGTGCGTTGATGTCTGCTCCTCTCCTCCGAGCATGAGTTATTCAGATGACATGGAAGTCAGTGTATTGTATCAAATAGGCTGTGTGTGACCTCTATGTAAATAGGAAGATATTGTATTTCATCCGACCTGGCTCATTCAGAGCCTGGCTGTGCACAGTATTTCTGTAAAAAAGGAAATCATCACCATATAACGCTGTGGAGACACTCTCATGCCAGTGTAAGTTATCTTGTTACTGCTCCCGGCGAAGAAATAGTTTGGCTCATAACCCTCCATAAAGCTACAACATGTAATCTGAACACTTCTTTACGCATAAAATGCGATATAATGTGTTAACTAGTGAGCTTTAAAGATGCTGGTAGGTGGATTCGGTTACCTTTGGACAGAGCCAGGGTAGCTGTTTCACACTGTTACTAGTCTTTATGCTAAGATAAGATAAGCTAAGCAGCTACTGGTGGTAGTTTCATATTTATTGTAGACTCGAGAGTTGTGTCAATTTGCCCATCTAACTCTCTGCAAGAGAGCAACTAAGCATTTTCTCGCTTGGTTTTCTATTCCTATGTTTAAGAAACTACTTTAGATGTATAATGCAATGCATTTGGTACACAAATGCTTGCAAAAATTCAGGACATAATGAAATTCAACACAACACAAACGCAAACTGTGACCTCAAAAAAGGCCTCAAAGCTGAATTTAACCCTTGCTGACACCAAGCCTGGATTATCAACAGGTCAAAGAGAGCAATTGCCCTTGGACTCCAGACCTGAGGGGCCCCCACAGCCCCAAGTTCACTGTATGTCAACGGGCTTAGGTAATTTCATTAATTGCAAAGTTGTAAGAGAATTCACATCACTTAAGTACAATCTCAGCAAAGGTGTGTCCTGCATTATTTTAATTTTGTGGCTGGATGTTATAATGAGCTTTTGTGTCAAAATCTAGCTTTAAAAGCTTTATTACTTCTGTTTATATACTTGTTCTCATGTTGCATATCCCTAAATAAATGTGTTTAATCAAATTACCACAACCTAATGTAAATGACATATTATACGAGCATATGAGTAGAGACTGAATTGGACATTATGAGCAAAAACACATGCACTGTCAGACAGGGGTCAGTAGAGGCCCAACAGCTAATTGTTTTCCCCACCACCTCCTAACAGCCATGTCTCATGCAGTCTAAAAAAAGTCAACAAAGTGCAAGTTTACGATTGTATTGTACTGAATGGCAAAGTATTGTTAGGCTATAGTTTTCTGTTATTTTGTCTAGCTTCTGTGTAAGGCCTTGCAGATAGTTTGAAGCTTGTCTCTATTTGAAGGTAAAAGGTAATACAAACTCATAGAAGGATGACACAAATCTAAAACTATCATTAGAGATCAACTGATGCTTCTGGGTAAAGTTAACATGATGAGAGAGTAGGACCAGTTCAAATGGTAACTTAGTAGTTCCACATCATTCAGTTCATCAAAGTCTTTCTTCCGTTTTGACTTTTCAAAGGCTCAACTTTTCTTCCCCAAACGACACCACACAACCCAGATTTAAACCCTGATTTTCTTCCTATTCACTCAGATCCAGGCTGATTCTTTTCATCTGTATTCAAGGTTAAGAGTTTGTCTAACCATCGCCTGGACTGCAGCAGCGGCTCTTGCACCCACTCGTCTTTCTTTTCTCCCATCTCGGGGGGCTCCACTTTCAGCCCCAGGGCCCTTTACTCTGAGGGCAGGAGCAACAGAAGTAGCATGTCTGCATCTTCGATCTCAGTGAACATTTCTTTCCCTCGCCGCTCCCCACACTCCTCTGTGACCAAGCAACCTTGTTAGAATGGTAAAAATAGTAACACCAGCGATGATTTGAGAGAAGTAGGAGACTGTGCTTAGAAAAAGAGAAAGAGAGAGAGGGAAAGGAGAAGGGTAATGAGGGAGAGAGAGAGCCTGGGAAATATATGTGTCAGCTACAGAAGCCCTCAGAGCGGCCCAACTTTCAGCTGCGTAGGTGAGAGAGATTATATGCCCCTGCTGGTTTGGCTGATTAGCAATGACCCCTGCTAAAGAGGCTGCGACATCGCAAATGGCAGCCTTTACTTGGATCATAGAACACAGCATAATTCAAATTGTGAAGTTTTCTAATTTGAATATTATAGGCAGGTGTTTTTCCTTTATGCAACATTATACACTTCTTGTACCTTTCTGTAGGGAAACAATCTATCAGAATGTGTTGTTATGGAGTCGTTCCAGGATAAGTGTTTGGGTGATTATAGGAACTTAAATGCAGAAAAAAAATATACAACAGATGGCCTGAAAGGCAAATCTTGCGTCTTGATACAACCTTAGAGATGGCACGCTTTTGAACACATGAGAGAAACATCACACCGGTTTTCAAAGTTTCAGCTGAAGTTTAAAGAGATCTTCAGATTGAACTATGGTCCAGCTTTAAAGCCATATCTGACATTTTTGGCAGCGGAAGTGGCGGCACTGCAGAGAAAGCCCTGCTGAATTCAGCATTAAAACAGTAATAGCTTCCACCCAACTTGTCCTCAATCAATAAGATGCTAGTATAAGTGTTTGCTCTCAAATGAATTTGGAATTCATATTATTTTGTTCCTCCTCCTCCTGCGCTCACGACTCTCTGCTGCTGTTGTGCTCCCGCTGTTGGTGCTGGTGGTTAACTTTTCCGCCCAATAATGGAACAGAGTGGACTGCTTATCGATTTGTTTGTCTAGATACAAGCCAGTGTGCGCTCTCGGCAGAGCAGTGCTGTTACATTTCTCTGCACTGTGTGGCGGCCCACGGCGTCGATGCTTCAAATTAGGGAGTGATGAGAGGGGGTTGGAAAATAGGCCACGTGTCAACTAATGACAAACATTGTAAATTTTCAGCCAATTTGTTTTCTTTGTGCACTTGATGAGGTCAGTGATAAATCTAATCTATGGAGTGCCCCTCATGCTGACAACGAGCAATACGTCTTTGGCAGGGAGTGCTGTGTGCATAAGGCTGGTCTTCCTCAGTGAACACTGTGATGAATGAGAGCTATTATAGTTGATGCATGTGATTTCTGCTCCATGTGGACTGCATATATTGGACTGACCCCACAAATGTATGTGTTTGTGTCTCCCGCTCGCTCTTCCTTCTCTGGGTTGCATATATCCGAAGACGTTCAGTTCATCTGATATCCAGGCGGCTCAGTTCCAGCAACAAGGGCAAAGATCTATTATGCGATAATTGTAGTTGCCTTTTAGCCACAGGAGTGCAGGTGCATGTGCTGAGAGGATGCCATATGGAGGTGTGTGTGTATGTGTGTGTTGTATAAGGGTTGGGGTTGTGGGACGCTTTCATCTCAGCAGTGCTTTAAGGCCAATATAGCAAATGGCGCGGACTGACCAGCTGCTTGACGTGCTGTTCAACCGCCTGCAATCCTACTCTTTCCCTCCAGAGCCACTACTGGCTGCCTGCCCATCTCTCTCTCACTCTCTCCTTTTTATCTCCCCCGCTACTATCTCGGTGCTACTGCCATGCTGTTATCTTGTTCTCCGTCCTGTCAGTCAATTAAGCTTGCCTGTCTTTCATTTTATCACAGTCTTTATTTTGATGTAAAATATTTGACTCACCTCCTGTCACTGCTAAAATGCCCAACTTGCCTCTGAGCCTGCACATTGGATGGTTGTCTACATTTCAGGCGGTTGTCTCCCCCAAGCCTTCTTTATCTAATTCTACGCTACGGGCGCAATCATAATTGTCTTGACAGTCATGCGGTGAGAGGCCGACCAGTCAGTGTGGGTGGAGGCATCCTTACACTCTCACAGACTCCGCTCTGTCAAGGTCCTTCTGTCCTTAGCCGGTCGCCTCTGGTCACGGCTGGTCCTGTTGTCTGAGCATATTAGCATTGCACAGCACTGTGAAACCACGCTCAAACAGTAAAAGCGTACACGCATGTGCTCGCATAGGCATGTTGCAGACTGATGCACGTGCACGCCAACACAGTATAGAGTCAGAGTACACAGACACGGACTGCAACGAGGACGGGTGCCAGGTCGCAGTGACGCTGCAGGATGCCAGTCCCTGCAACTTGGTATGGGAGGACATAGAAAGGATAAGATGATTGTTGACTTTTTGACAGGTTGAACCAAAGCTGTGTTTTGGGTTGGAATATGGTTATTTGATGAGTTGGTCCAGCTGAGCATCTCTCGTCTTGGCAAATGACTCCCTCATTAATCTGACAGACAGCAGTCTATTTCTGGTCAACGCTCTGCAGCTTTTTGGAGTAGAAAATTTTATTATCTTTTCAATCTCAAACTGCGGAACACTTTAGACATAAACAACAGATTGTTTATGCATTGTTGCTGGCTTATAAATGAACTCTAGCTGTGACATTGACATTAAAAAGTGGTGTATCACATCCTGCGAAAAGGAAATCTTACATTTTAATATCAGGGGCATCTATATAGCAGAATGAGCAATTACAAGCGACAACACAACTGCAATATTCGAGTATAATCAATGTATCACGTAGCCTACAAAAGGAGTGCAAAAACTAACCGTAAAAGAGAAAAACATCTTCACTTTTTCAGAAGTCTTGATGCACTGTGAACACTGTGCCTTAATCCAAAGATCACAAATTGAGAAACAGAATGAGCAGACCCAGATGTTTGAATCTTAAATGCTGTTTTCATAAATATGTCCAAAAATAGTTTTATAGTCTAGTAATGATGGAAAAATCTTTCCAATTTCTTTACACAAAAAGTGAGGAGATTTCAAATTTTAAATCAAATTTAATTTGCTTCAGAGTATGTGTGGTCTGCTTTAGGCAGGGTTGAAAGTGACTCCTGAAACCCACCGTCTTTTTGTGTTTGGACCATCTCTGCTCCAAATTGCCAGCTGCGACTTTTAAGGTAGGCTGAGCACGTGCTGCAAAATTGTTGTTGTTGTCGTTGACTTTGAAGCAAGGTAATGACATAAACATCACTCAAAATGCAATTACACCCAACCCCTTTCTTTTTGAGATCCAATGGAGTGTTAAAGTGAATGAAGGGAAATGTAGTGTGAAACCAGTGAGGATGCATGGGCCAGGCTAATGGAAGCCACAAATGGTTGGACAGGAACCAGTCTGCTTCTTCTTTTAAAAGTCACATCAAGCTGATGGAGTGGAAGAATGATGGAGTGAGGACTCAGTCAAAGTCAGACGGGAAACAGAGAGGTATTGAGGATATTTTACAAGATGAGAAGCACTGTTTATCTGAGCTGGGAGTTGGGGTGAAGTGGTTTCAGAGTGGAAACATCTTTCGCAGGATGTGTTGTTACAAGGGGGACATGGCTTGAATGTGCATCCTCTAAATAAGTTTTAAAAGATGCGTGTGTGTGTGTGTGTGGTGTGTTAAGCCCATCTGTGTGTGCACTGGGGGCATGTCACTATTAATTTCTTTCACTTTAGGCACCGTTTTAAGTTACAAGCACAAGCAGCATTCTCTTACATGCTCCAAACCCCTGAGTAAGCGGAGACAGCTTCAGTCGTTTTCTCCAGAGGGACTGTGAGCAAGAGCGAGAGGGATACAGAGGCAGTAATACAGGAGAAACACAGTAGAAACATGGTATATACAACACAGAGAAAAACAGAAAAAAAGAGAAAACAGAAATGGAAAAAACAAATGAGGGAGAAAATATTAAGGAAAGGCGGTGAATCTCTGCAGAGAAGCTGGTCTCTGAGAACCACCAAGGGAGAGAATGGAAAGAATAGCCTGTATTGTTTTCTCTTCCCTTTGATTTTCTGCCCTCAGCAATAACACCTCCCCATACACACATGCATGCACGCACACACAGATATACAGTGGCAGAAATACTCAGGGTTTGTTCTTCCTGTAACCAAAGATATTTCCTTCTGGTTCTTCTCTGTCTGTGACCAGAAAAAGAATACATGTGTGCCCTTCTTGTTTGCTTCTTATGGTCTGTGAAGTCTTCCAGGGATGAAATAAATATCTCTCTAAGCACCGTTTAACAGCTAATATACAAGACACTAAGGTTTTAGAATGTGATGTGGACACTGAAGTCGAAGCTAATCATCTGTCATAGAGCTAAACATCCCATTTGAAAATGAATACCCAGCATTTTTTGAACACTTACAGTTGTTCTGAAGGCATTTCAAGAATCCTCAAAAAAGTCTTTTAACCTTCTGGATAAAAAAATATTTAGTCTCTTTCCTAATCCAAACAAATCCAACATCTGCTTGCTCAATTTGTATAATATGAAAACATGATTAGAAATTTTACTATTAGTTACATAAGTATATATTGATATGTCTTTCACGTATTTTATATTTTCATACAAAAATCATTTATAATTTCTGGCTACATGCAGTCTTTGAGGATACAGCGATAAGTGTTTGTTAAATGAGGTTTTAAGAGACTGCAAGACATTTATTTTTTGGATAATCAGGTGCTTTTATCTGGGATTCAAATATAGTGATTACACAAACTGGGGCTAATCATCTATAGGATGTAAAAATGAAAATAGGTAAGTAAAAAAACAAACATTGTGTACTTTGTTGCAAAAGGTTATCTATTCATTTCCCAAATGATAAAGGGCCGATATCAACCCTGACGTGGAGCGATCTTAAGACGAACATTTCTCCACAAGCAGTCAACCCGAATGAAATCCAGCCACATTTTGCATTTTTGTGGATTTCGACATCCAGACATGTCAGCTGACTATACTGCACTCTCCACCTACACACATACAGAAGGGAGAAGCTAATTGTCAGGGGGATTCTGCAATTCTTGGAAACGTCGAAGCAAGTAGAGGAAGTGAGGGAGAAGTGAGTGGGTGTTTACACCAAAACAATAGGCAAAGTAAACAAATACTGAAGGCCTAAAACATAGCGAATCATGAGCAGGTGATATCTCAAACTACAGTATATACATTATTTATATTATATACACTTTAAACAAATAAGGTGCTGAGCAGTGGTCCCTTTACACAGCAACAATAAAATATTTCTTGTAAATCTCAACTTAAACATTAATGTAATCAAATCAAATATTAAACCAAAGCTATTTGCTACTGCCAGGGAATTATCTTTTATCTAGCTTGTTAAAACAAGTTACCATCAGAGTCCAGTCTTCTTGGGGCTTTATGTGCATGTGTTCACTCACACACACTTCACTCGTTAAAAACTTGAAATGACGTTACAAGTCGCGGAGGATATTTTACAAGCACGGACCAGGTACAGCAGCATTGAAAACACAGGGTGCAGATGTTGGTTTCGGTTGTTTAAGTTGTTTGATAGGCTGCATCATTAACAAGCAAGCGGCTCACCTGCTGCCATGATAACGGGTCACGGGTGGAAAATATGGGAAAAGATGACAGCGTAGTATGCCGAAGCCTACCTCTGCTGCTTATCTGGGTGGCTGATTTGGAGGCTGATCAACATCCCACCCCTCCTGTGACCTATGGTTTGAATGTATGTGTATTCAGAGCCAGTGAGCAACAGACTTTAACAATAATATATTTTTTTAAACTGCATTAACCTATGATAAAATAATAGTCGGTGTTAATTAATTAATGTGTTAATGAGTGCCCAGCCCTAGTTATACTTTTATCTAAAAACAACAGCTTCAAAATCATTTTGATGGCACACTGACTTGTAATAGGGTGAATGGAGTCTCTGTGAGGGCCACTATGGTTGGCTGGTATTGCGCAGTACCATTGAAATCCCAGGCAGGAACAATATTTTGAGAACAGCATAATGCTTTATGGCACTACATCAAACACCAACACAACTCTTCAGCAAGCAAGCTATAAGAAGCAAAAAGTATATAATGTACAGTGTGTTCTTTCAGTATATGTACCAGTATGGATATCATTAGCAGAGGCTGTGAAGAGACCGAAGACTGACCGAGCAAGAGACCAGGCTGGGTTTTACTCGTTGCCGTGAGTTAAAAGAGCTGAAAAGATGCAAGATGGATGCAGAGCTGGCCTTCTTGTTCTTAATAGCTGGCTTGCTATGTCTTTTGTTGTTGCTCTTGCTTGATGTTTGCATGTGTTAGCAAAGTTGTCGACTCAAACTTACTAGATAACACACTCAGACATCGGTAATGTCGTGCTCTTGCGTCGGTTGCTTCTAGCGTTGTTAGTAAGTTGTTGTAAGTTTCAATCAACATTATGTAACTTTACCATAAAATAACAGCTGGTAGAGAGTGACGCAAACCAGGGCTCAACAGCTTCTTTGGACATAACATTAGCTAATGACAGGGGTTAAGGGAACAAATAGAATGTTGATGGAAGAAGCTAAGAAGAGAAAAAGCGATGTACTGGACTTTTGCGAGAACTTCGTGAAATGAAAGGTTGCAAGGCAGACACAGAACTGGCACTTTTTCTGTGAACACAGTTGGACTAGTTAGTAATATTGCTATGACTTGTGTTGTTGTACTTTCTGTGTGACTGTGATGTGGGCCTTGTTTACAAGTAACAGCAGTGAATTACATTCTGAAACGGTAGGGGCGCCAAATCTTATATAATGTTGCTTTAATGCAACATAAAACCAAACCTATCACCAATAAACCAAAGAATTTCATAATACTACTCAGTGAAAACCACTAAACTCTTGTTACAGAGAAACCAGTCATCTGTCAGGATCAGGAACAAGACTTCTTGTCCCTCTCTCAACACCTTGTGAAGGCCGGGTGGACCTCTAAGGAATGGAAGCTGTGCTTCTGAATGCCAATCAGAATCTCAGGAGACACCTGATCCCTCTATCCTTCTCTCCCTCTACCTCTCTTCTCATCTCTTCTTTTTCTCTTGTCAGGCAGAAGTGAATGCTCAGGGCTACAAGTGTTAAGCAGATGTGTGGGAATTGGAGAGAACATCAAGGTTAAGACAAAAGGTGCCCAAAAAACCCCAGGCAACTCCGCTACCTGTGTAAGTATTTATGTATGGCAGTCTCAACGGAGGAGGGATTTTCTTTTGCATATACAGATGTGTGCATCAGAGAAGCAAAGCAGGATCCTCACACTATGTTTGCATGTTTATTTTTTATGCATATATATCTTCTGTATGTTCATATGCATGCATCCTGGGGCTCATACACATTCATATTACTGTGCTGGTATGTTAAATGAATGTAAATATATAAATATATAAGTGTAGACATTATCATCAAGCTTGAGCACCAAATGGTACAGTGACAAACCGAACAGTAATATCTAGTATGTAATATCTGTTATATATCTATTTGTATATCTGTGCATCTATTTATAGATGCACAGGTATGATTGTATGATTGTATTTGTGCATCTATTTATAGATGCACAAATACAATCATACTACAATCATAAATACAATCATATTGTATTTGTGCATGGGTTTTCATCTGTGCCATAAATATGACATGCATTCACAAATAAGTATTTAAGTATAAGTATACAATCCAATGGACATGCACTTAATACGGTGAATATGTAAATACACGTGTACTGTATAAGCATCTATTGTTTGTACATTGTGTAGAACTCATGATACATATAACAATAGTATTTGTCATGCAGATGTACAGAACGTACACAGTTATGAACCCTCCATTATGAGAATGTAAATATTACAGGATGTTGAGTTTGAGCACTGCACCATTCAGACATCATCTGTCAGAAGGATCCAAGAAAGCAGTGCATTGCCTGCTTGCCAGTCAGCATTTCTCTGTGTATGTTTCATGAGGATGATGATACAACAACTGTGTTCAGCTGCATAATTTTAGCCAGCTTCGAAACTTTCCCTGCTGTGATGAGACATCCTTTGATGTCTCTGTGCGGGTGGTGGTGAGACACAACGAGGATGTTGTACGTTCGAGTGTTCTGTGTTGGCTTGATACATTTTTCATTGTCTTTTTCAACTGTTGCATTTTTTAAAATAATTTTCCAGGTGCAAAACCAGTTATGCAAAATTCTATTCTTCATCCAAAACCCTGTACATAATTCAACAACAAAAAAAAAAAAACGTCTCAGGTTACGTATGTAACCCTTGTTCCCTGAGAAGGGGAACGAGACTGCGTCGGTAATGACACTATGGGAACGCCCTATGGGAACGGCGTGGCAGGGCTGAACTATGAATGAAACTACTCCAATCCTATTGGCACTGCTCTAAACGGTAGTGTGTGACGGCATAACCGGAGGTGTATATAAGCACACCGACAAACAATACTCATTAGCTTTAACTATGAAGCAGGCACTCCAGGCGGGGTGAGGTATGGAGAACCGACGCAGTGTCTCGTTCTCCTTCTCGGGGATACATACATAACCCGAGACGTTCCCCTTCGAGGGAACTCGAACTGCGTTGGTGACGACACTATGTGAATGAGATACCCACTACGCCGCGCCGAAACCCCGCCTAAGAGGAGAGTGCTCTGGTACCAGGTGCAGAAGGAAGGTCCAGACTATAGAACCAGATGAAAGTGCGAGATGTGGAACAGCCAGCAGCCTCACATACATCCCGGAGCGAAGCTCCTGAGAGGAGGGCCCTGGAGACAGCCATGCCTCTGTAGAGTGAGTCCTCACTGCCATAGGTGAAGGCAACCCGCGCACCTAATAGGCCAGGGAGGTGGTCTGAACAATCCAGTTGCTGATAGTATTCTTTGAAGCTGGGAGCCCAGCCTTGGGGGACCCGAAAAACACCAGCAGCTGGTCTGCTTTTCTCCAACGGGACGACCTCTGAGTATAGAAACTCAGCGCTCTGACCGCGCAGAGCAAGTGAAGCCTCCCGTCCTCTGCCGTCACATGAGGTGGAGGATGGACCGCCTGTAGCACTGTGGGACCCGCCATACTGGACGGCACCTTCAAAATGTAGCCCGAACATGGGTGCAGGATGGCCCTTACTCTCCCTGGGGCAAACACCAGGCTTTGAGGGGATGCTGAAAGCGCTTGGAGATCCCCCACCCTCCTCAGAGAGGTGATAGCAAGGAGAAAGGCCATTTTCAGGGTTAGGTGCTTGGCATCAGCTGACTCTAAGGGCTCGGAGGTGGCCTCAGCCAACGCCTCGAGAACCACTGCTATGTCCTGCTATGTGGGCTCTGGAGCTGAGCAAGGTTTCGACTGCTCCTGCCATAAGACCCACCTAAAGGAACTGCGCCCCCTCAGGGGCTAGACCCATAGTCTCCACAGGGAGGGGAAAGGATGGAGATCCTGCCACCCGCTTGGGACAACACGGCATGGCGGGCCGTCCAGGAGCGCTATAAGTTCGAAAACCAGACTCTGGCCAGCCAGAACGGGGCTACTGACAGTAGGCTGACACCGTCCTGACGGACCCTCTCCAGGATCCCCGGGAGCAGAGCGACTGGGGGAAAAGCGTACAGACGCAGCCTCTGCCGCGTCTGCACCATGGCATCCAGCCCTAGCGGGGCTGGGAGCGAGAGGGAGAACCACAGTGGACAGTCGTTGTCTCCAGCGACGCAAACAAGTCCACGTTTATAGGGCCGAACTCTACGCACAATAGCTCCACCACCTCCGGGTGGAGTCTCCATTCCCTGGGCCTCAGCCCCTGTCTCGACAGCAAGTCGGCTCCCTGATTCTGGGTCCCAGGCATATACATCGCTCTGAGAGACAGTAGTCTCTGCTGGGACCACAGGAGGATCTGGCATGCCAGTTTGTATAATGGATGCGAACGCAAACCCCCCTGATGATTTAGGTAGGCTACCACCATCGTGTTGTGAGTACTGACCAGGATGTGGTGGCCGCGAAGATAGGGCAGAAACTCCTCAGAGCTTTGATAATTGCCAACATTTCCAGACAGTTATGTGCCACGAGAAATGATGCTCGTGGCACATAACTGAAATGAAGCGGCCGTCCATGACCACGCCCCACCCCGTGAGTGATGCGTCTGTCGAAATTATAGTCCGCCGACATGACGCCCCCAACACGGGACCTTAGGACAGGAACAAGGGTTTCTTCCATATTGATAAGGAATGAATACACCTCTGCTCGTAACTCGTATCAGCCGGAACAGATTTCCCCTCGGGAAAAACCCCCTGGTTTTCAACCACCACTGCTCATGTGCAGTAGGCCTGAAGGGTGCTGGACGACTGGGCTAAAATGAGACAATCGTCGATGTAGTTCAAAATGCGGATGCCCTGGAGCCTCAGTGGGGTCAGAGCTACATCCCTGCATTTGGTAAAATTGCGAGGGGAGAGTGCTAGGCCGAAAAGAAGAACCCGCTACTGGTACGCCACGCCCCCGAAGGCGATGTTTATGGTGGGCCCCCCTAGATGAAATCTCAGGACCTCAACCCCTGAGTCCGCCGAGACTGAATGACGGTCCTCAGACCCGTCTTCTCAGGGAGCTGTGGGCGAGAGCGCCGCCTTGCGTCCCAGGTTTGTTGAGGGGGACCAAAGGAAGCGACTCAGCCGTCGCTGTCCTGGATCCAGACCGGCGGGGGAGATACTGCTCAAAGCCTCTCCCTGCGTTCAGTGAGCTGAAATCTGCTGGCAACAGCCTCCACTGCCTCACCAAACAGGCCAGTAGAAGAGAGGGCCGCATCCAGGAGAAAAGCTTTATCTCCTCCTTCCCCTGGATGTCCGAGAGGTTGAGCCACAGATGGTGCTCCGTAGCCACCAATGCTGCCATAGAGCGGCCAAATGCTAAATCTGTAACTCTCTGGAGCTCAGTCAGGTCCTCCTCAGAGGAACCTCCCCCTAGGTCACAGTCTTTGAGAAGATCGGCCTGGTACACCTGCGAGATGGCCATAGTGTGCAGGCTTGTACCAGCTCGACCCGCTGCCATGTAGGCCTTGCTCACCAAAGCGGATGTCGTCCGACACGGCTTAGTGGGGAGCGACAGCGTCTGGCGGAATGAAGCGAGAAAGATAGCTTGCGAGCGCTTCCTCCACCCGAGGCATCATTCCATAGCTGTGCTGCTTAGTTTCTAAGCCTCAGCGACCGCGGGACCTCAGCCACGGGGAGAGCGAGTCCGGCTGTCTTCTGAAAGGAGAGCCGCACGAGACCTCAGCCCCCTCAGGGACAGGGCCTCGCCATGGCTGCAGGCAGCCCCCTCGAAAGCTGCCCGGGCGTGCTACATCCCCAGACAGGAAACACACATCTCTGAGTCTCCCCAGCCGTGATGTAGCGTGGGCATGGAAAAATACGTTGTCTTTTCAGAACTGATAACCAGACCGTCTGGTTATCAGTTCAGTATCTTCACCTCCAAGATCGTCTGAGACCAGCCAACCGAACAGCCGCTGCAACAATCGGTTTGCATTATGTAGGAATTTCTTAATAAAACACCCACACATTTAAGGGCTAAGACTACTAATCATTTAGTCTGAACATAAGAGAGCATTTTACTTCAACAGGTTTGAAGGAGCACAGCAATGATTACGTCAGTCAAGCACACTCCCACACAGTCCTGAGAACATTAATTAGCCAGAAGTGGAAACAGGGGTTTAATGAGTGTATTTATGTTGGTTATTGAAAATGTAAAAAATAAATATATATGAATATTTATTAAAAAAGTGAAAAAGAAATTGATAATAAAAAATACTGTGATTGATAAAAAAACAATACTGTGCCATCAAAATCCACCTTTGTAGGGGGATATGGATTCCTATCATTTCTGTATTTTTTGCATTCTCGAGAGGAGAGAGGAGGCTTGGTAGAGGAGCTATAAGTGAGGATGCACCGTCCTTTCTTGGTGGAAGTCTTTTTGGCAGCGGGACGAATATAAGAAGCGTGACACACAGCTGGAACATACAAACCACGGCAGGAGCAGGACTCTGCAGTGTTCCTTTTGTATGCATAAGTTGTATCAATTATTTAAGATGATCAAATTTCACCTTGATATTACTGATGTTTTTATTGTTGAATGTAGGCTAGTGATGTGCCACGCCGGGTCATCAAAATTAATATTGTCAGTAATAGTGGACGGTTTGCACGTTGGTGAAATAGGATGAGGAACTCTGGCTGGACTGGGTGACTGTCAGCCTTGGTTCTCCCTGGGACATGTGGGGTGCCCTGGCTACTGGGGATTGGGGTCTCTGGGCACGATATGGGTCGATCTGGTTGCGGTTCGGAGGGCTGCGATGGGATTGTGGGGAGATTGTTGATGCATCTTAATTGTCTGATTGTTTTTTTTTCTCTGTGCAGGGCTTCGATCTATGCTTTCCCATTTCTCTGTCAGCCGGTTGTCGGACTCCTCTGGAGATGGATGTGCAGTGTGGGTGCTGGGTGGGGCCGTGCTCCGGTTTATTCAGGGTTTGTGCCTGGAATTCACAGCCCTTGACGAGTGGGTGGGTTGGTGGTGACATGCAGCTGGGCTAGTTGATTTTGCCTCGTGAAAAATGTGTCTGTCGGCACGTCGGCCGTGCTGACAGACAGGCTTAACCTCCTTCGTGTTGCTGTGTATTGCTGTGTATTACCACCACCACTCCACTAGATGGCGCTGTCACAAAAGAACTAGGGTCCTAGAACTGCGGTCCCAGAAATGCGAGGGTCCTGAAACTGCAGCCTCCGTTACTGCAGCTTCATACTATTGGGGATTTTGGCTGGCGCAGGCGGCCTTCATTTTTCCGGGCGCTGCTCTTTCGCGGGTTCCGCCTTTTGTGTTCCATCGGCATTGCGTTGTTGATTGTCATTTGGATGGTCGAGTCGGGATCTTCTGCGTTTGTGTCACTATTTTTTTATTTCTCCAACCCCTATTGGCTACTGGGATTCTCGTCTGCCTGTTGCTGGGGTCGGTGCTGCACGGTTGTGGCATCCCACTCTCAGTAACAACTACATTCTCTGACAGGCTTATGCACACACACACACACACACACACACACACACACACACACACACACACACACACACACACACACACACACACACACACACACACACACACACACACACACACACACACACACACACACACACACAAAGTTAGGTTGTCCCTGGTAGAATTATTCTTGATGCTTTTCTTTCAGTTATTTATTTTAAATAACTGTTATTCCAGCTCACATGGCTGTGCTTTGTTGCTTATTTATTATGCTTGACTGTTTGTTTTCATTTCTCTCTTAGTTGTCTTCCTATGTCAGCTGTTCATTGCTGCTGTTCAGCTGGTTGTCTCTTTTTTTTTGTTTGTTGTTGTTTTCTCTCTGCCCCAAGCCCCCCTCCCCATTCTCTTGCAGGTTTTATTGCTTCCTGCAATTGGTGCTTCCCTCTGCTAGAAAAAAAAACAAACAAAAATGCAGGTGGGTGGCAGGTGAATGATTTGTGTACATGCGGATACAGATAATGTCAGAGCCGATCCACGCATCCCACCAATTCAACTACTATAATCGTGACAAAACAAGTGCAAACAGCTGCTAATGTCAAATTATTAGGCAACACCAACAAGAGCATCCTCTGCATTCACTAATCTGTTGTATTTCATGTTGTCATATAGTAATCATCGTACTCATTATGTAGTCTGCACATGTCACTCGAAAAGTATAGTCCTTTGACGACAGTTTCTTACTCTGATGACGTAACGTTCACCCTAATGAAGCTGAGGGCTGAAATGATCTCCGGCAAAAGGCACACAGCAAAAAAAGCCTGGGAGAGAGTTACTGGATTTCTCTGTAGCGCATGCCACTGTAATCTGTGTAATATAATGTGTGACTGTTGTTGCTTTCAACACACACTGTAAAGTTTGTGACCTCAAGATGTTTCTACATGTCATGATTTTGCTTTGTGAAGATATGATCTGTAGCCGTTACCTATTGGTGCTGACAACTGGTGCGCTCATCTGACAGATCACAGCGGCAGGCTGTAACAAAACAATGGACAGATGCAGTTTGGCCACACATCATATTTAATTGACGCCGCTTTAAAATGACGGCTCCGAAGCATGGATGTCTCTTTCGTTAAATGTCTGTTGCCTTGACTGTTTTGTCGTGTCTCTTCCTCGACTCCGCCGCTTGCATCTTGGTGGGAGGGACTAAGACACGGGGGCAAGGAGGCAGAGAGTAATCGAGGAGGTACAAACTTAGATATTAGGAAGACCTACAGTAGCAGTGTTTGTCAGTTTGTTTTCAAGTTCTACTGCCCCTACTGGCAACATTCAATTAATGCAACTGTAAGATAGACAGCAAGACTAAAACCGGTAAGAATTGGTCTAATTTATGTCATAATGTTCAAAGGTGCTGCAGTGTTGAAGCTTATCTTCCCTGCTCAAAAAAATAAAGGGAACACTTAAACAACACAATGTAACTCCAAGTCAATCACACTCCTGTGAAATCAAACTGTCCACTTAGGAAGCAAGACTGATTGACAATCAATTTCACATGCGTGATGTGCGTGATCACATGCAAATGGAATAGACAGCAGGTGGAAATTATAGGCAATTAGCAAGACACCGCCAATAAAGGAGTGGTTCTGCAGGTGGTGACCACAGACCACTTCTCAGTTCGAATGCTGGCGGTGCTTTCACTCTAGTGGTAGCATTAGACGGAGTCTAAAACCCACACAAGTGGCTCAGGTAGTGCAGCTCATCCGGGATGGAACATCAATGCGAGCTGTGGCAGGAAGGTTTGCTGTGTCTGTCAGCGTAGTGTCCAGAGCATGGCGGCGCTACCAGGAGACAGTCCAGTACATCAGGGGCCGTAGGAGGGCAACAACCCAGCAGCAGGGCCGCTACCTTCGCCTTTGTGCAAGGAGGAGCAGGAGGAGCACTGCCAGAGCCCTGCAAAATGACCTCCAGCAGGCCACAAATGTGCATGTGTCTGCTCAAACGGTCAGAAACATGAGGGTGGTATTAGGGCCCGACATCCACAGATGGGGGTTGTGCTTACAGCCCAACACCGTGCAGGACATTTGGCATTTGCCAGAGAAGATTGGCAAATTTGCCACTGGCGCCCTGTGGTCATCACAGATGACAGCAGATTCACACTGAGCACATGTGACAGACGTGACAGAGTCTGGAGACGCTGTGGAGAACGTTCTGCTGCCTGCAACATCCTCCAGCATGACCGGTTTGGCGGTGGATCAGTAATGGTGTGGGGTGACATTTCTTTGGGGGGCCGCACAGCTCTCCATGTGCTTGCCAGAGGTAGCCTGACTGCCATTAGGTACCGAGATGAGACCCTCAGACCCTGTGTGAGACCATATGCTGGTGTGGTTGGCCCTGGGTTCCTCCTAATGTAAGACAATCTCATGTGGCTGGAGTGTGTCAGCAGTTCCTGCAAGAGGAAGGCATTGATGCTATGGACTGGCCCGCCCGTTCCCAAGACCTGAATCCAATTGAGCACATCTGGGCCATCATGTCTCGCTCCATCCACCAACACCATGTTGCACCAAAGACTGTCCAGGAGTTGGCGGATGCTTTAGTCCAGGTCTTTGAGGAGATCCCTCAGGAGACCATCCGCCACCTCATCAGGAGCATGCCCAGGTCATACAAGCACGTGGAGGCCACGCACACTACTGAGCCTCATTTTGACTTGTTTTAAGGACATTACATCAAAGTTGGATCTGCCTGTAGTGTGGTTTTCCACTTTGATTTTGAGTGTGACTCCAAATCCAGACCTCCATGGGTTGATAAATTAGATTTCCCTTGATAATTTTTGTGTGATTTTGTTGTCAGCACATTCAACTATGTAAAGAAAGGAGTATTTAATGAGATTATTTCATTCATTCACATCTAGGATGTGTTATTTTAGTGTTCCCTTTATTTTTTTGAGAAGTGTATATACTCTTGTTTGTCAGCTTTGACAACAAATCGATTACCATCAGATAAAACTTTTGTCACCAGTGAGGCAGGTATAAAAGTTTTTTTAATCATTCTGCCTCACAAATGGGGCAGACAAAACTGCCTCTGGAGCTAGATTACACAGGAAATGTTATAAGATTAGCTGTAACACAGTTTTTGCAGCGTGGGGTTTTATCAGTGTGTTTTTGGTTAATTTCCAATGCACCATGCCAAGATAATGGTAATTAGTGAATCAGTGAATCATCGTCAGTCATGATCAGGAAATGCTTGAATTTTATTTTTGGGCTATAAAAGCTGAATGTATGATCAGATGAAACCATTTCCTGAGTTAGACTTCCTGATCGAAAACACATCTCCTTATGTGGGTGTGTTTTGCTGATTACTCATTTTTTATGCTCTGCCAGCACTCACACACGCACACACACACACACAGCATGAATTGGCATGTAGCGTATGTACATATACAAGAAATGATAGAACACACAGAGATGAGCAATATTTTAAGCATTCATATCCTTACTCACACTCTCTAACACACATCTCCTGCCCTTCTTTCTTTTCTTTCCTCAAACGGACTCCATCTGATGGCAAACATCCTAAATACACACACACACACACACACACACGCAGAGCTAACATCGCACTGATTTCTTGTACTGCATAATCAAGCTTGGATGACATCAATTTATAGCAGCAGCATGTAGTGTTAAAATGAAAATAGTTTACCAAAGGGTATTCATATCTGAGCCGTGTGATGAGTTAACCCAAAGCAGCCCAACTTGTCTTGCCAGACGGACTCAAAACCATGAGTTGGTCCCAGCTGTCATTCTGCAGCCATGCGTAACAGAGACAAACAAACAGTGGGGGCTGCTCCGTCTCCAAACGCAACCCATCGATCATAACACGGCACCGCACATTTCCTGGAAGAGGGAGACAAGATGATGCAGAGAGGGAGAACAGCGGAGCCATTGCACTTGTGTGTGTATGTAAGTGTGCACACACAATAGAGGACTGGAAGACATTGTGGAGACTTAGACATCCTCTGAGGTACCACCCAGACATCTGCAACCTCCCAGCCCGGTCTCCTGATGCTTCCTCCAGCCTGTGGTCAAGAGTTCTCAGTCCTGCGCCCACCTCATTTGGAAGGATGGTGCAGCATTGGTGGAAAATAATAGAGCAGGAGGTTCAAATGAGATAGTGGATGAAATAAATGAAAAATGAAGCCGATGGGGAATAAAGACAACAGGAGATTAAAGGGGGTAAACAATACAAGAGGGTGGGAAAGGGAGAGAAACAGTGGGATTAGAATCCCAGTGATAAACCCTTTATTCTTCTTGCCTCTTCACATCCAGGGGCTATCTTCACTCCCTGACTCCCCCAGCCCCACACCCACCTCTCCTCCCCTCACCCACAGCCTTTAGGCTGTCTTTACTCTCATCAGCCCACCCTCATTCCTGAAGAAAAGTTCAATCTTTGCATTTTCATTGTGGTTGCCCACACCAACCCTTTCAACCCTCATGAAAGTTTCATCTCTCTTTCTCTCTCTTCCCTTCTTGTTCTCTCTCTCTCTTACCCTCGTCACATATGCATCCATGGCTGGATCCAGCTCCCCAGGTGAGGAATGATGATGAGAAAATGCGAGGCAACCAGCAGAGATTTGCCATGCTGGGCTGTATGCGGCTCCGCTTGGGGGTGAATCAAAACAGCCTGCACAGAGGAATACTGGAGATGCCTTCATATCTATGCCACATAGCCCAAAGCAAAGGATGCAGCTGTTCTTATTTGAGGCCTTTTTGCTTCACTGGTACAATGATCTTTTGGGAAACAGCCTCTAGTGGACAGCTCCGGATGAATCTGATGGCTGAGACATGGCTGAAATAGCTGATATTACTTTGCAGACACAAACGGACACTCTTTGTGTTACGCCCATGCATGCCAAGTGAATGTATGTACCGCAAATGCACATGTGCACAATTGTAACTTTTACTCATGCTCACATTATCACAAATCAAACAATGGCATGCCAAGCACAGGCCCTGGTTGTGGTGTGCCAGCCATTCTATAAAAGGCACCTGTGAGCACTGCAGGCATTCAGGTTATGAGAAAATATTACAAAGGTCAGTCCTTCAAAATGCATGATTGTCATGAAGCATGACAGAAAAATGTAAACTCAATGCAATCTTTTTGTTATGACAAATATGAAACATTCAACATTTCTTAAAACCGCACAGCTAGTGGCCAGAAAACTACATAATAACTCTTTAAAGGGGCAATATGTAGTTTCTTAATGAAATTAATCTTTTTTCCCGCCTGTTTGTCAACAACCTGTTGACAAACAATAATTTACTGATTATGAGTAATTGATTCATCATATGTTCAATGAATATATGAAGAGTCATGTCAATTAGGTCCCATCGATATGGTATTAAAGGCGGTGGTGAAGCATAGCGGTATAGAAACGCTACTGTTAATGGCTTATAAAAAGACCAGTCCAGTGCCATGCCAATGTCTAACACACTCACAATGACATGTTCACGTTTAGCATAATGTTTATCATGCTCACCGTTTTAGTTTAGCATGCTAACGCGCTAACATTAGCTCATACAGCTCCTGATGATGAAGGGAGGGTTAATAGTTTTGCAGGAATTTGGTCATTTAAACAAAAATATTGTTTGATAAATTTAAAGTTTTACCTGGTGATGGCGCTAGATGGTCAGGTAATCCTCAAAGTTTTTACAATTTATTCTCTGGGGACCATGAATGTCTGTAATCCAATTGTTTTAGTGACTTCAATAAAAACAAAAAAGTCAACCTACCGGTGGCACTAGATGAAAAGTCAGGGAATCATAAAAGTTAGTGTGTGGAAGTACACATTTAAGACTCATCAGACATTCACTGACTCAGACATTCGCCACACAGTAGCAGTAGCTCCAGCTTCATAGATTGTTTAAATCATGCCACCTGTCTGAGAGCAGCAGAACGATTCTCCAGTCTGTTGTAGATGTTCTCTTGAATCCCCGAAAGCCAGCATCTAACACACCTGCCAGTGGAACCTGTTGTCGCTTCAGATGAAATAACAAAATACCTCCACAGAGACTTTATCTTGCTTATTTACAGTAGCACCTTAAAGCCAGCCAGAATGCCAATGTTTAGCTCTTGCTGAGAGTGGGAGGGAGAAAGAGAGCAGGGCAGATAAACATCACTTACTAAATACCAAATTACCGTGGGCTGTCAGAATTTAGGGGCAAAACACGGCTATCATATATCAGGGTGACGGCTGAGTTTCTCCCTGTTGAAACAGGCGCAGTTGCACATAATGAAACTTAAATGCCAATGCCTTCTGGCGATACGGCCTTCACTCCTTCTTCCAGCCTCTCCATTTCTGGTTTGCTCTTCACATCCTTGTCCCGTTTCTCCCCGCTTTCAATTTCTACCTCGCTCCCTTTAACACTTGTTCAGTGTATCATAGCCCTATTGTCAGATATCCTGCATGACAGCAAGCTGAAGAACTCACGAATAACTCCGTCTTTTTCTCTCTTCCTAACTCTCATTTGACGCCGCCTCTCTCGACTTACCTGTTGTTAGTTTCAGTTAAGTATTTTTTTTTGTCTTGTCCCATATGTGAAGTATTTAAAGGTGCCACTATCACACACCCAGGGGCACCAGTCAGTGCTGTAATGCAAATCCATTTAAAATTTAATTTATCCCAAATTTTGCAGCCAAGAAATCATGTGTCTGATCTATCAAACATCTTCCCCATCCGCAGCAGCGCTCACAGACTGGACTGTAACTTTTATAATTCAGGAAATTAACGTACCGGCCTACTTATCATTCAGACCTGCACGCAAAGCATGCGTGTCGCTTTCACTCCATCAAATCGATTTAAAACTAATGATTTCTGCCATTACTAATGTGTTTAAAAGACTTGTGGAAATGACGATTTCAAATAGTTGGAAGATTTTCAAAATGACACAGGCCTGCCTGTTTGCAATCTGTCTATCTGCCCAGAGGCTTCTGGCTCAGTATAACTGCGCCCTATTACATTGGATCCAATATTGTCCCCAACACATCTGCATTATGTTCAGGCATCATGTAATTCTAACAGCTGTTTGGAGGAAACATGGCTGACGCGACTTCATGCATCATGCTATTACTTTGATTATCACAGACATCAGGCTACAACATCAGTTCATCTGAACTAGTCAGGGTCCAGTGAAAATATAAATACAGCCGGCTGGCTTTTTAATAAAATGAAATATAAGATTCATCCCACCAAAATAATTATCGTATTGTCCCTTACACAGCTTTGTTTTCAAGGTTAGTCTCATGCTGAAGAACTGTTAACGTTCACATTAATTACATAAGGCCTCCACTGCGTTCACTGGGCTGTGTTTTTTTCTCACAGATTCGCCACTGAAACAGTGTTTAGTTAAGATGTTGTCTTTTGCTTTTACACCAGCTAATTGTTTCCACAACAGTAACGCCTTAAGTGATCTGCTTCCAACATTTGCTGTTTGCTAATTTCTGCTGCAATAATCCGAGAGGTGTGTTGCATCAAATGGCTTCACCTCCATATGGCTATTATGGATACTGAGATATTTTCAGACATTCTTGTGCAGCTCAACTGAAGCCCTTTGTAATCAACCGCTTGTGCCCGAGGCGTAAGGAGTGGGAAGAGAATCAAAACAGCTCCAATTCCCAATCATTTCAGCCCTCATTGAGAGCAGATATTGATAGGCAATGATGTGTGCATCAATTTGACCAGAGCTCCGTCTCCGTAGCCAGACCGCGAGGCACCCACAGTGAGAGCATGGAGGAATGGGGGCAGCGCTTTAGGCTAGGCCTGGAAGGTGCAGGGGAAATGAAACTGTTCGAGACATGAAAGGGGAAACTGAAGGAGAGAAAGGAAAATGTGTTTGAGTAAGTGAATGGGTGAGGCTGGGAGAGATAGAGGGGGGAGATAGCTGGGAGGAAATGAGATGAGTCTGTCTCGGCTAGGAGAGATGGATTAATGTGTCTCCCGCTACCTGTGTGGGGGTCAGTGTTAAACTGCTGGGGCTAGATAAGGGCTTGGCAATAGCTTGAGTGTGGGCAAGCATTGACTGGTTACCCCATTGATTTAGCTGGGAGTGAGCACAGAGCGATGAGCAGAGTTCAGACCTGTACAGCTGTTCATCAATGTGTCAGGGCCTACAGCGGCCACCGGGGCGCGTCTCTATGACTGTATTGGACACTGAAGAAACACCACGGACTGAAATATGGAGTGAGATCTAAACTTTTTATCCCTGGATGCACATGAAAAATATAATCTGTCATCCCAAGACTCATTCACTCATTCATTTTCTCAATTAGATGCTTGCAATTGAACATTTAGGCTTGTGCATGTCTTTACAATAAACACATCAGAACACAAACATCAGTGGTTTCCATTAAAAAAATAAGCTACTGAGGGGCAAATAAAAGATTGCTATATAAATCCAACAAAATGTTCCTCAAATGCTTAAGTGTGACTGATCAGCAACTCAAAGGCAACTAAAATAAAGTTTTGTTTTCACATAAGCTACTCCCTCTCATGTTATCGTTTTCCATTCAGTCACAAAGATGGTGTTCATTCTTCACAGATGCATAGATACTACCTAAAACTGTGGGGGGCTATTCTGCCTGGAAAATAAAGAGCATCATGATTAGGAAAAGGTAAGAATAAGTATATATTTATAACAAAAGTCAAAATTATGACAGTTAAACTTTTAACAAAATCATGAAATGGTCGGAAATATGCAATAGCCTACTAGTGTAAGTCAAATGTTGCAATACTATATTAAAAATATTATCAAATAGTATTAAATTATGGCTTAAATGTTGGTTTGATATCACTAAATGAATACATTTCTCCTTGTGTTTCCACAATTTGACCAATGGGTATTTTTCACTCTATTTGTCACAGCAAAAAGCACTGTGCAAACTTTAGCTGTAGCTAGCTAGCAATTTACGCAATGACGCAATGTGCAGGTACAGAATGTGCCTGTGGTTAAAGCCAAACCAGACAGTTTGGTGCCTAAACCTGACCAAACTGCGACAGTTTTAACCAGGTGTTAGGAGGTCTTTGGTTAAGTTTAGAACAAGATTGTTGAAGGTTAAAACACATACCACACAGTCCAAAACACAGTCCACATTAACTTTCAGGGTCACACAGGAACAACATCCCATTCATCCACCAAACCTGCTCCCTTCCCACAGAATAATTGGAAAAATGAGTTAACCATCATAAAGCAATATTTTAGTGGAAACAGTTATCAATGTGTTGTTTCAACACTCTGAGCAATAAAACACAACCTCTTCTTCTTTGTGGCAATTTTGTTTCCACATTATGACTGAAAGCTCATGAACGTATCAGGGATAACTTTCCTACTCAGTAAAAAGGACCATCGAAGGAGCATAGGAATGCACCAGATTACGTATGATGAAAACTTGGGCTGTGACAAAACACTTAACCCACGAGATTGAGACTCTACCAGAATATAAAGCAGTGCAGCTCTCAGTCATTCTTGCTTCATGCTTTCAGATGTTTCTTCTGTAGGTCAACTTTTTGTTTGCTTTTTTATTTCGTTTTGACTTTTTGTTTTCAATTTCAGTTTAGTTTTAATTAGTTTTTAATGTGGGTTTGTTTGTTTAGTTTAGTTTTTATTTTTTGAAAAAGCTTAGTTTTAGTTTAGTTTTTATTAGTTTTAGTCTTAGTGTTAGTTTTAGTCTTTGTCGCTGCACTGTGCCAAGCTCAGCTTAGTTTAGTTGAGTCCAGTTTAGTTTTTTTCACAAAACATTAAAAAACAAGTATAATTATTAGAAATAATGCAGATTTGTGAAAAGGGACACCATTTTTATGCTATCTGAAGCTTATATATTTTAAGTTTACACATTGTCTAAATAAATACTATAAATTCATGAAGCACATGCAATTCACAGTAGAATCTCTAACCTACATACAAAAAACCTTACGATCAAACTACCCTTATCCTACAATCCAGTGGTCCCAAGAAATTCATTACATCATTCTCTAGCTCTACCTTTCATGGTTAAATAGGTGAAATACAATAAATGGAGGTGAAATACAATTGATGGACAGCTAAGAAATTGGAAGATAGAGAAGCCCCCCCCAAAAAATGCATCTTTTAATTAAGGTTTCTGCTGCAGCAACAGAAATTTCCACTGAAATCAAGTCCTGATAAGCAGCTGATCTGCTGTTTAGTGACGGAGCAACTGTCACGCCAGTACTGCAACACCCTGGCACAAACTGACAGTGTATACAAAGAAAGGAATAACGTCCTGCATTTCATTTGCCGAATTTACAAGAGGGGATCAATAATAACGATTTTGTGGTAGACAGCGTTTCACAACAAATATAGTTTCCCCAAACTCAACAACTCACAAAACTCCGTGATTTTTTTAAAGGAGTTTTGGGGGGATTAGCCGCCGACTCACGCACAGACAGGAGAACTGTTTTCTCTTCTTCAGAAAGTATGAAATTGTCCAGTGTTGTCTAATCTCGCGAGCTCAGCCCTCAATGCTCCGGTGTTTCCAGGAGAGCTCAGTTCATGACCTTTCTGGCTGAGTGAAGAATGAAATGCTGCCACACTCTGGAGGTTTTAGGTTGTGAAGGTGTTACTGCAGCTCTGATGTTGTTTTTGTAACTTTAATGTTACTGTTCACATCACTTTACTCTGTTAAGCTGACGGCGTCGCTACGGCCAGATGAAATCATGAACGAAACGATTATTAAATTTGTTGGCAACAAATTTAATAATTGATTTTTAACGACTACGTTGATTAGGTTGCACCTCTAGTCCCTAGCACCCTAAAGGCAAGTATGATTGGAAAGCATTTTTATTAAAACCTTTATTAATCAAAAAACAGGTATTAAAACAATGAGAAGCACAAAGAGAAAGGTTGGCTAAGATATCAGTGAACCCATAAAACAAAAACTAAGGACATTTACTCTTTCATTTTAGTTAGTTTTGCAAACCTACAATACAGTTTTAGTTATCGTTTTTTTGTGAAGTCTCTTTTTTATTTTTATTTTAGTTAACGACAATGTTTTTTTCACATCTATTTTTCGTTATTTCGTTCGTCTTTGTTAACGATAATAACCTTGGTCAAAACTTTTTGCACATTCAGAATCACTTCTACATATGTGTGTTCTCTGACATATCCAGAAAAATGTCATAATATTACCAGACTAACGTCATCATTTCATGAGAAGTCTGTCTGCCCTCTACTTTGCGGTGTATTACTCAATTGATCCGCATTTAGACCCTTTCGCTGACGGGGGCCCACAACCAAATTCAAACCATGTAAAAACCACAAAAATATGTTGTATTGTCTATATGCAATCCACTACTCCGCTTAAATCCTACCATTTTCACAGTCGTTCCTGAGTACACAACCTGACCAGCCATATAAAGGCTTATGTATATAATTACTATCTCTAGAGTGCTCATTCATACAGTAACCTAACGTCCCTATCCATGAGTAAAATATTAATATCAGATTTGTGTATATAGAAATAATAAGCCTGATAAACTATATGAATAAACACACTCTTATTAAAATTCAACCATTTTAATAATAATCACTCTCAAACACTGCAGGTTGTTTACCAGTCAGGAGCTGTGAAACAACAGCATGACTCTGTTGATAAATAAAAAGTAAAAGTTACGTTGCGTTCTCTGGTGGACCTGGATCAGCTGTTAGCTGTAACACACCACAAGGCTAACGCTAACGTTGCTACGTGCCTGTGTTTTAATGTCTTAATGACCGGGTCCATTTGTTTTGGAGAGGAGACGACCTCACAGGTAATTCGGCTCCCGGTAGAACCCTGTCAGGGCTCTGAAGTGGAGCGGACCCAGACCAACTCTCATCAGCTTTTAGCTGTAAACGGCAGCAGGACTAAAGTTATGGTACGGCTGTGTTAAAACTATAACTTAGCACAACATCACTGCACTGTAATAACGTTATGCTTTATTAAATGTCACGTCATTAACAAAATAGCTATATAATGTCAGTCCAGTGACTGTTACCTGACAGCTGACCTGCCTCTCATTCACTCAGCCTGCAGAATGAACGAAAGACTGAGGAGGACCCATGTGAGCGGTGAACGAGTAGTTCATTCCTGCTCCACAGTAGGAGCTGTCCCGTGACAAATGAACGACTCAAACAGACAGTTTAGAGTCGTGAACTAATAAATACTGTGCTGACGGAGACCATTCAGCTGCCGTGTGACGAGTGAATATAAGAGTCCAAGATCCTTCGCGCATGCGTGAAAATGAACGAATTACTTACTGAGACAACCCGTTCCTCCCGAGTCATACACACGATTAGGTCAAATGAACAAACGTCGTTTGAATGACACAACACTACTTTGGGACTCCATGTGAAACCAAAAGTAAGTGAAACACTGAAAACACTGATGAGGCAGAAATCTCACCACAAAACCACACGTTATCTTCAGCAGCTTTGATAAAGTGCAGCTCTCAGTCCGAAAGCAAGTATGCGCCTTACTTTTTAGATGTTTATGTTGCAAAACTCTACCAGCAACTCGTCACAACTGTCTGGACTCAGAGTGTGAACGGAAAAGTTCAGTAGAGTACTATTAGGGCGTATGCCGGTGTTGAATCAGCTGGGCAGAGTTGATTCGTTCTGCGAGTTTATCTTATCAGTTGTAATTACAGCTATATTGCACTGAGTGAGAAAATTAATGTGTGGCTTAGCATGTGAATCATGTTAATTCGTGAGTCTCACAAGACAGTTTTTAACCTCACGAGAAATTTCGTCATAATTTAATCCTGCAAGATCTTGTGGTACCGTAGCACCCCTAACGAAAACAAATTACTGCAAGATCGCCTGGAACCCATGGAGATTGCACTGCAGTCTGAGAGCGATCTGGGTGATTTTTTTAACAGACTTGACATTGTGGCTGATTGTACTATGATATTCAGAGGCAGGACTGTATGGAAAAATAAATAAAAAATAAAATAAAACTAATGATGATTATAATAAATTCTATGTATTTATTTTCACTCTCTATTGGCCAGCCGCTCCTATGAAACGTAAACCTTCTGCAAAACTTCAACTTGTCCTTTATGTACGCATCAGACTGACGAGACATAAAGTGTTTATTAGTGAGCTTTAGAGGTTGTCATCTGATTTTATCCCACTTTTGTCATAGCCAGGCAAAGTGCCTTCCCATCTGCAGTCATTCTGCTAAGCTACTGTCAAACTATTTCTTTAAACTTTGACTTAAAAAATTCGGAATAATTTATTATTTTGACAAGTTCTGTCTACAACTCTTTTTGTGGCATTAGGCTTCCAACTCAACATGGCTTTATGCATATAAAATGAAGTGTGCATAAAATTGAAGCAAATCCAAAAGAAACAAAAATGCAAAACAGCTCTAAGTCACAACACTGTGCATGTACAGAGAGTAAACACACTAAAACACAAGGTTGTGCTCACCAGGGAGAAGTCTTTTATTTCTTGTTCGTCTTGTTTCTGGGTCCAGTGCTGTTCTGGCATTTGTTTTGAGTGTGGTGCTTGTTGGTGCGGGGCAGGTAGTGGGAGGTAGATGCTGGGAGAGGAACGGCCCAGGGTAGGATGTCTATAATTACATATTGATTTCTTGGGGGCCGCTGTTCAGCCAGCGAGGTGAATGTGTAGAATAAATCACTTGGCCTCTATGATAGCTAAGTATTTATTGTTTTTATTTCTGTTTATGGTGATCTTGATTCATACCCTCTAACCCTGGTCACGCCTCAGTGCAGCTGCCCCCTTCATGTCAGAGGGAGTTCACGGTACATGGCTCTGTACGTGTGTGTATATGTGTGTTTTACGAGAGTGAGCATTCACCAGGGAGTGTCACAGTGAAAATGAAGACCGTTAGAATAAAAGGACACTTCACAGTTACTGATCCTTATCCCAGTCTAGTAGATTGTTTGTAGAGGCTTTTCTCTCTTAACTGCGTTTAGTCAAATAGAGTCACCTGCGCAGTGGCAATGATAATAAGTGATCACAGAATTAATGGAATCGGAGCAGATTCCTAGGAATAAAATAGGAAACAAGAACAAAGACAGACATAAACAGTGTTGCTGACTTCTCATCATACTATAAACTGTGGGTTTCCTTCTGTTTGTGTTTCGGTTTGTAAGACAACACTGATCAGATTTTTCACAAAAATAGTGCCTCTCACCACTGCATTTTGGTGTTTTCACTTATTATCCTAATTAGACTGCAAACAGTTTGCCTGCTGATATCTCAGACAGAAATTTAATTGAATGTCGAACTATTACGGAACTGCATCTCACAGTTTGACAGAAATTATACCACAACATACTGCGCATTGACGTGCTCTTTGGATGGTCCCATTTGTTGGTTGTGAAGTCATTCTTCCCACTTCGGTGTTTTCACATGCTTTTAAGACGGAATGTGGAAAAAACATGGACTCTACCACAAAGATGTGCTGCATTAGCATTATCAGAATGTATAAACAACACATAGACATCTTGGTCGCTCTACATAGACAATTAAGTAACCATTATAACCTAAAACCATATTACAAATGACATGTTAGCAAAAAATGTGTATGAAATACGTGATTTCGCACCATTAATCAAAAGTTCATCACCCATGTTCTCCACCATATTTCTACGTGCATGACATCAACAACTCAGAAACTTATGTACCACAATTTTCTTCGCTGTTGTGTTCACATGAATTTTCCCATTCAGAAAATTATTTCTCTGTCTACTCAGACACCACATGATTGCGCCAATATTCCCGGTACAAAGACTCAGAAGGGGACGGGCTGCATCGATGGCTGTGGAAGACATTTTTGCTGCTGCCTTGTTGTTAAAGGAGGTAAAGGAGGAAGATAAGATGAGCTCTATTGATCTCTGAGGGTGAATTTCGTTATTACTGCAGCAAGAATATGATATAGATAAAATACAGTATACACCATATTTACTGATAATATTAGAGATATGTTGCCTTTAAAGCATTTGTGGCTAAAGCAATAATCTACAAATTCAGTAGCGGATATTTTACAGCAACATGCAAGGTGTGTTGTGTGCAGATGTGAATCTTAGCTTTACTGCTGTCTCTGTGAAACAGCTGTGAAGGACTGTGAAGAATGAGGTGGAAGAGAAATGCTTCTGCGGCTTTTCTTGTCTCTCTTTAAATTGACAATTTAATTTTAGCTCTCTCTCTATAAATTCAATGAGAACACTACCACGAGCCTGTATGGGAGCAGAGCAGTAACTGAACGACTGAAGGATATGGATTTGTGATTGGGCTTATTTGACTATATTTTATATTTTTGGACCCTGGTTTTTAAAGCTGCACTACTCAAAATTATTATATTTTATATGTAGGAATTTACTGTCTGTAATGTGTGAGAGATGACTCCTGTAGTGATGATCCCACAGAAAATTATCACCCAATTCTGCAGTTCCCCTCAGCCCTACAGAGCGTTTTAGCATGTTTCGCCTCTTTGTTTTGGTTTTGGTTTGGTTTTGGCAGCTTCAATGTTTCACTTCAGTCTCCCCACGCTAATAAACCTTCTTTCCAGCAGCAGTAGGCAGGGACCAAAAACAGATCTAAAAGAGACTGAATATTAAACTTTTCTGTCAGGGACTGCAAATTAATGCCAATGCTGCTACCTGTCTATTGGATGCATAAATAGCTCTTTGCTAACATGTTAGCCACATCAACTATATAACGTCATGATATGTCAGTTGCATGTGGCCAAAAATAATCAATTAATAGAGGTTAAACATGTATGGGTTCTGTAAAAGGACTGTTAACACAAGTATGTTTTCTCATTGCCAGTTAGGTAAAATGGTTGAAGAGTGATCCATACTTTATGCTGTGCCATTTGTGGACATTTTTATTTCATTTGTCAGTGTTGTTTATGTACATTATCAGCAGCAATGAGAGCACCTGTGAATTTGCACTCTTTATCTTACTGGTCCCCTCTTAAAACATCTGCAGTGATGGGCAGCATCTAAAGAGAGAGATATTGTTCTAGTGGTGACAGAAAACGCACATGGAACGACCAACTTGTCACAGAAACTTGCCGTTCTTAATCCTTTTCCTCTGACAGCTCATGCTACACTGTGGGCAGGGCCCTGTCATTTTTTCAGTACCTGAATTTGATCAAGATGGAGGCACAATGAGAGGCACCATTAATGTGATTTATAGGTGCCATCACAGTTGCTGTGGCAACCCAACTTTTAATACTCTCACATCTGTGAAAGCAGTTTGGATCCCTATTGCTTGCCTACTAATGCACATCAGTACCTGCACACATACAGTGCATATGTGAAAACACACAGAGACCATATTAACTCTCTCTCTCTAATGTGTGTACACTCATAAACATAAACACAGACACAGACACAGACACACAGACACACACACACAGGATTGCTCAGTAATAGCAGCACAGTTCTCCCAAGGCCAAGGAGCTTGTGTAACACACTTCATTTGACACATTCATTGTGCAGCTTGAGCTAAAAGCATTGCACTCAAATATGAACTGAATTCATTTGCACTAAAATAAGAGAACAAAAACAATTCAATAACCCACTGAAACGACACTCGTTTTCTTTCCGTCTACTGGGGCTCAGTGGAATGAGTTATGGCTGGGAAAATAGGAGACAAATCCAATCCACCAGAGCTGTCATTGTGCCTGATGAGTATAATGCCACCTCAATCATCCCTCAAACTCTCACTTGCTGTTTCTGTGAGCAACATCAGCTCAACTGCTGTTTGCTCATATAGTGACCGATCAAAGTCAAGGTGAGGTTTCAGTCATGTATGGCTGTTCAGCACTTATGTTTTCGCCAAAATGAGGTTTAGCAGTGGGCCCCGTTGGCGTTTATCAACTGCATCACCACAACACAGCGCAGTCAACAGCACAAGAACTCTCACATGACGAATAGAGAGATCCAAAGTGGATTGAATGTGTAATCTGCGAGAGGGGGGGGGGCTGACTTTGAGTGTCTCAGTGAGGAATGAGAGACCATCACGTTCTGTGACGGATTTCCTGTCAGAGAGAAGGCAGAGCTGCCAGCTGTTTAGAGGCATTACATGTTTCATCTAAACCAATGGATGCAGGATCCACCATCATAGTACTTTGATCGACATCACACTAAACAAAAGGACTTTTCCCAAAGCAAAGTTGCTCCAAGTGCCTGTCAGTGAGAAAACGCAAAACTTATATATGCTTAGCAAAATGTTTCTTCCAACATCAGCAAAGGCAGTGCTTCCTTCATGGTTGCAGTAACCCCAAGAAACCCAATTAAAAACCCAAAACCCTACAGTTTGTTACTTTAAACAGCAACCACTTAAACATAATCTCATCTGCGGTAGCATGTCTTTAACTGTACTGTCAGCTTCAAACTCAAAGGCCATATAGGTTTTCTCTCTTTTATGTAGCGGAGCAGTGTTGCTAACCTAAGTAATAGTATTTTGACATAATGCAATTGATTTTGTAATTTTCATGTCTAATAATAAATTAAGTAATTTGATCATCAGAGTTATCCTGATGATCAGACTTAATTGCCATTTCATTTCACTTTTTATTCAGACTAACGTTGTGTTCGAAATATGCCTCCAATTTTGTTGTATATACCAAACATGACTTGCCAATACCAGCTAGCTGCTGGTAAGCTAGCTGGTGCTGGTAAGTTAAGGAATCAGATGTTTTTTTTCAGAGTTGGAGGATGTATGAACGTCACAGCTTCATTGTGACTTCTACAGTGCTATTGCATGTAGTCACCATGACGTTAAGCTAGCTGTTGATGACGTTAAATGCCTCCAAATTGTAAGCTGGGTGCTTGTTAAACCATAATTTCTCATTATACACGTAAATATGTGTCATATGTGGATGTGGGCAATTGTGTGGAGTTGTTTAAAGGCACCTTCGACTGAGCTGGGTTGATGAATGATCTGTAAAATAATGTAACACTTTTTTCAGTGGGTAATGTGTAATGAGTAATTGATTACAATGTTCAAGAACTTGCCCAACACTGGTAGTGAGAAAATGTCTGTCTTTCTCTGTAATGTATTTACAAGAGAAGTATTCAGTGCTTAACAAAACATAATAACATTGCTTGGTTGCACAAAATTTACAACGGAGGACAATGTTCTTTGCATCTTAGACTGTGATACAATAATGGCAACACTTATAGCTGTGGAAAGAAGCCTATCCTCCTCGTTCTCCATTCTTCCCTCTACGTTTTGTGGCTAGCAGCCCACTTGAGCAACATGAGGTCTTCTCGCTTCTTTACTTGAACTGCCTCCCTGACCTGCCGCACAAACGCGCATAAGTGTCAAGGAAAACAAAATAAGTGCCGTTCTGGTAGCGGAGTAAAGTAGCGTTACTTAGATTAGTAACTAGTAATCCCTTATACTACTACTTAATGGGAAAAGTAATATTACAGTAACATGTTAATGCTTACTACTAGTCTTACAACCTGACTTACAACCTGACTTAAGACTGTTCAAATATATTTTACCCTTAAGTACTACAATTTACAATTAAATATTCACTGTTTCAACCATAGCATATCATTTTTGGAACACTGTTGTATTTGGGCAATTAAACATCAAATACATGAATTAAATTAAATGTGGCTTTATTTGCAATTATAACTTTGTTTAAAGGCAGCTAAGGGTTTAGTATTCTGGACATCAACATTGTATCTGCTGAGTGATCCATATTATTTAAATGAGTCAACCCTAATGTGAAGATTATTCACTGACACGAGCCCTATGGGCATACCTGACCTGTCATCACTCTCCCTCTGCTCTCTGAAGTAGGCTCCATCCATTTCACCCCTCTCCGCCTCTTCCTCCTACTTTATCTTGTTTCACATCTTGTGAAAATGTCTAGCTTTGGACTGTTTTTTATACGTTTGTCTTTGGTAGCTAAAGACCGCTGATAAGCCATGCAAAAATAAATCTTACAAGTCAATTTTTAAAATTTTTTTCATGTGTGGCATCTGATAGTTGTGTGTGTTGACTGGTTGACTATCACCTCTGGCTTCTACAGTATCTGTGTTTGGCTTCTCTCTGTATTGGCTTCCTTACCTTTTGTTTTTGCCAGCAAAGTAATTTCACCTCGGCCTACAACTTTATTTACATCTCTCCCAATTCCCTCAGCAATAAAGGCCACAGCTCAAGGCAACTGCAAGGGCATGTGCTTGAGCGGGGCCTTGCTCTATACCTGCATGTGTTTATGCATACTTTTGTGAGATGTGTGCATGCGTTGTGAATTCCAAAACGTCTGCACACACACTTTACATGATGTTTAGAGGTGCAGTAATGTCTAAAAGGGTGATTTAGCACATGCAAAAAATTTGTACGCATACAAAATAAATTACGCCCCGTTCAGACTTTTAGTCGTTCAGCCTTTCTCATGTCCCTCAACCTCACCCCTAGGTCAAGGTCTCCCCGAAGCCCTATCAGAACTTTACAATAAGTTGATTGAACCTGCCTCCAGTGAGCCATCTGCCTGGGCACACGGTGGAACTGATGTCCTCACCTGCCAGAGGCAATTAACTCTAAATACGACTCTCTCCGCTCATGCACCGCAATTCTCCTCCCAGCTGAGTATAATAAGGTTGAACTACGTTGAAGTTGAAGAGGGGGCCGGAAGCCTGCTCATGGCCCCCAGAGGGTGATGGGTAATTACTTCCGTCAGATTTATACTGGCAGTCATGCGAAATGGTGGACCACTGTCTCGACTCTCATAGGCAGGGGAAGCAGCAGAGGTTTTCGTCCGCCTTGGGTCAACTCGGATGGGCGGGTGGGTTGGTAGGATGCAGAGAGAAGGGGGAGGGAGGGCAGCTGGTGGTGTGAGGGGAAGGTTACGTGATTAATTGGAGGAGCAGCTCAGGGTCAACCTCCATTGTCCGGGTGATGGGTCAAATGAGTGCGGCATTGCATGTGTCACCTGATGCATGGCTCACCCCCGTCCTCGGCTATGGCTGAAAGATGAAGTTGTTACTTCAGAGATGAGAAAGAGAGAAAGAGACAGAAGGAAGAGAAGAAGATGAGGACACAGGAGAGACAAAAAGACAGATTCTGTGGATTTGGAATCCCTGTCTCTCGACTGACATTTCAATTAAATTGCTATCACAAGTGCCAAGAGTATTGTTGACTTCATATCTTACACAGATATTGTTTTTCACTTGGAAGGATTTGAATTACTTCAAAAAGTGTAGGAGACATCCCCAGCTAAAGCAGGAGAGAAATGCCAGAAACAGTCTCAAGTTTCACTGACAGTAAAAAGATGTCTGCTATTAGAAGAGAAAAGTCTACACAGAAGAAAGCAAGGAACCGCTACGGTGGTTGTCCATTCACAAAAACATATTCAATAAAAACCAAGGGTAATTCCCCTTCACCATTCTACATCTAGACATTTACATCATTAGTTTTTCATCTCTTTTAAAAATGTCTCTGGCTTTCTACGATGTGAATGTCACTGCAGCTCTGTTCTCTCGCTCAGCCATTAAAGTCAGCCAGGAACACGACAGATCGTTGAAGCCTCAGCCCCCACTCCCAGCGATGTTCCTTTCCTTCCAGCCTAAGATGACGAGCTCTAAGAGCTGTCCGATGCATCTCTCTTTCTATGATTCAGAAACGTCATTTTATATGGTGCAAGTATACCCTTGATGTCCTTGAAGAAAAACAATGAAGATCTACAGAATGCTAAGAGGCACATGGGCGGATCATTGATAGCAGCAGAGAGCTATCAATCTTTGAAACAGGTGGCCTATCAGTTGCATGGCTTTGTCCACTACATTGCATTGAGGTGACCTTTCAAAGATAATGCACACTGAGGAAGATGGTAATTCACTTTAGAGTAAACTGACTTTTTCTAAAAATGGAAATGCATATCTGTAGTGCTTTGATAATTTTGATAATCATTTTCACTGTAGATAATTAACATCATTTCATATATTTTCATGCCCCATTTTCTTGGAAGCTAATGAAAGCTCGGACAGAATGTAAAGTAAACGATTAGGCTATAACCAGCTGCCCATTGTTCCACCACCACGTCCCGCTTATCAACAGCTCCATGTTGGCTTTCACGGCACAAGAAAGAGCGGCCATGTCAATCCTCATTAATTCTCCCAGTGAATTAGAGGCAAAGTAGATGATAGGAAATTAATGTCTGCAAGGAGATACTTAAATTATTCAACAGTAACAGGATTATGATGAAAGATCACTACACTGGCTCCTTTCTCTCCATCCCCATCCATTCTTCCTCCCCCTCTTCCTTTTTTTGCTGCCTCCCTCTTCCCTTTTATTTCTGTCAGATGGCAGCCATTGCCAGTATTTATATATATATTTTTAAACCCTGTCTAATACTGGTGTTATCCCCATTGTTGATGTTGTGTTGGGGCATAATCTTACCACACATTACATTAGAATACTTTTTTGTTTTATTCATTAATCTTTTATCTTTTAATCCTTTAAACAATCAAGTGCACTCTATTTAATGTATTGAATATTTGTTCTGTCAAGGAGATTTTGTCATCATCAGTCATGTTTGACTTGTTAGCAGGATATTTAAATAGGTGAACAGCATTAGGTAAATGTGGTGGAACAAGACATTGACAAATGTTAGTTTTTGGTGCAGGTCTGGATTCATGTCTGATCCAGAATATGATATATAAATGTCATAGATGGTAATCTACTGAATTTTTGTTTTTTTAATTGTTTGTCATCTTTTAGATTACATTTGGACACAGCTAGGCTAGCTGTTTCCAATTTTTATGCTAATTGGCTGCTGGCTATTTACCAGACCCATGACAGTAGTACTGATCTTTGTGATCTTTAAAATTAAGTTAGTTAATATACCAAAGAATTGGTCAAGGCAAGCACTCTGAGTGCTGCCTACATCATGTGATTATTTTAACAATTAGATGAGTTTGCAGGATCATGTTTGGGTTTGGGTCAGTGTTAGGGTTGTCAGTCAGGTTTTTGTATGTTTGATGACCGTCCATTCTAAAATCAACTCAGTAAATTTAACAAATAACTTTTTCCAACTTTGTACTGTAGAATGGAATGCAACTGTAAAATCCTTTACAAGTGACAGTATTTTGTCACTACAAGAAAAGCCTAACAACACTTAACACAGATTTAGGAAAGAAGGCAAGAACAAAGCAGCAACCTCCAGGCAACAAGACAGACACAAATATCATTGGCTGTGTATTTGAGGATGTTATACAACCATGGCAACAAAGATTGAGAATATTGCATTTGTTGCAGTGACTAGAGCCATGTACAGCTTTTGCTTAAATCTTTAGAGATGGAAAAACAAGGATCATTGTGTCTTAGTCAACAACAAAGGCTGAAAGCGGATATGGACAAAACAGCTTTCTGCCACGCAACAACCACAATAGACTGAAATGGAAAGAGCAACACGGTGGCTGAACTGAGAAAGCGAATGAATTAATTAGTCCCCTTAAAACGTAAACTAGGATACGTGAAAATGTTGGCCATTGTGTGACCAATGGCCGTGTGTCTATGTTATGTACACGCAGTAACACCTTCTTGCCAACTAGAAATAGGATAGTGTATTATGTAGCTGTTAATGTAAAGTGACACCTGCATCTTTTGAGTGTGACTCTGAGCAAGATGGAAAAGCGGCTGTAAAGAGTTCGTTCTTGCTTCTGGGCAGATTATCCTTTTAAACTAGAAACAATGCTTTACAGGAAAGAAACTCTTCATTTTCACATCTTCTCACCGGGGGTGGCTCGTTATGTAATAGTTCGTTTTTATTGTTTTATGCATATCAGCATACATGAGCCATTCTGTTAGTTGAAAATACATAGAGTTTAGAGTAATGAGGTATTTCTGTATTCTTCATTAGAGTGTAGCACAAAATGTGGGTTTAATGAGCAATATAGGCAGAAGTACATGATACATGAAGTAAGGCTTTTCATTAATATTTAGGAAGTGTTTTACAAGCACATACACAAGCTCTTTTTGCAATCAATTCCTAATATTGTTAAGTTTTGGTAGGTGATTGGTTAAAAAATGAGAGACTATTTAAAATCAAAATGTCTTGTGGTACATGTGAGATAAGTACCTTTAACACGTGACAGACTTCTGAATCATTAAAACAATCAAACATGCCATCTCTTGGAATGTATAAGTTATGAAGGCATGTGATGCTGCACTTTGCTATTACACAATCTGGTCCTTAAATGAATCACAGCTGCTTCTGCAGACTGAAGCATGAATTTGTGAAATGTAGCCACAGACTGTTGTTTTGTCTGTAGCTGGTACTGCAGGAAGTCTTCAGAGAAGTAACCCGAGGCCATGGATGTACAATGACTGTGCACTAATTATCAACTGCTTCAGTTAACGGTCAATTAATTATTCATCTATGATGGGTTATGGATACATGAAACCAATATGGAAAGAATGATACCTGAGTTTAACTTCCAAATTTTGACTGGAAGGGCAGTGCTGTGAATCTTTTATTTTATGTATCATAATGTGCTCAGGCTTATGTTTGTTAAAGCAGTTGACAATTACACTAAGATGAATATTTACTTTCTCGTAAGCAAAAAACCATTAATAATTACATATGATTTTGACTAATAGCATATACTTAGAGTGTAGATTTGGTGTGAAAAACCGGGAGAACAAAAACAAAAGGTTCTCCTAAAGTCAGGGAGCCCGAGGACATGGTAAATGTGAGGCATTTGATGAAGCAGCTCTTTATTCTAAAAAAAAAGGCAAGTGGAGCAAAGGGATACTGAGCAGTTGATTTTTTTTCATTGTTTTTCCTGAGGTCAGGAAAAGAAGACAGAGAGGGGAAAGAGGCAGCGAGCGGAGAGGTAATTAGACACTTAGAGCAAGGAATCTTTTACAGCACAATGAACATGCATCAACCCATCGCCTTGCCTCGAAGATATCGTATTTTATTCAACAGTTTTCCTGTTCGTTGACTGAGCTCCACAGATTGAACTGCAAATAATGTAAGACGTTGTGAATGGTGCTGACGGTAAGGGGTAAGACTTTGCAACTGCTGTCCAGCCATTAAAGTTTCATGTCACCGGAAACCACTGCATCAACAGCAAAGTTAAAGTTGTTTACTTTGATCATATGTTGAAAGTGTGCTAGTCGCCCTATCAGCACAGCTTGGTTTTGGCAGAGTGTTGCTGAAGTGAACCGCCCATGGAAAAAAACTTTTTGTGGGGAGGAACTTTATGTGAGGTATTCTAATTTGGAGGGAATCATCAGATCCTTATGAAAATAAGACACAATTTAAGTTAAAAACTGGCAGGATCCAGGCCTTTCCTTAAACGTGCATTAACTGATTTGGCTACTCGAAGGCAGTGGAAAAAAAATGTAAACACAACACTGACATATTATCTTCTCTACCTTATAAAGTTGTATCAGTGAACTTGATAGACTGAGTCTTCACTAATTCCTGAGGGAAATATCTGGATGTTCATCTGCTCGGTTTCATACATTTGGTTTATCAGAACCTTTTCACTGAAAATAGTCTTTTGCTTCCAAAACAACATTATGTTATGCAGGTGCTGGTCATATAATTAGAATATCATCAAAAAGTTGTTTTATTTCAGTAATTCCATTCAAAAAGTGAAACGTGGATATTATATTAATTTATTACACACAGACTGATGATTGTGATGATTAAAACTGATAACTAATGAAAATCCCAAATTCAGTATCTCCGAAAATTAGAATATTACTTAAGACCAATACAAAGACCAAGGATTTTTGGCCAACTGAAAAGTATGATATGAAAAGTATGAGCATGTACAGCACTCAATACTTAGTTGGGGCTCTTTTTGCCTGCATTACTGCTGCAATGCGGCGTGACATGGAGTCGATCAGTCTGTGGCACTGCTCAGGTGTTATGAGAGCCCAGGTTGCTCTGATAGTGGCCTTCAGCTCTTCTGCATTTTTGGGTCTGGCGTATCGCATCTTCCTCTTCACAATACCCCATAGATTTTCTATAAGGTTAAGGTCAGGTGAGTTTGCTGACCAATTAAGAACAGGGATACCGTGGTCCTTAAACCAGGTACTGGTAGCTTTGGCACTGTGTGCAGGTGGCAAGTCCTGTTGGAAAATGAAATCTGCATCTCCATAAAGTTGGTCAGCAGCAGGAAGCATGAAGTGCTTTAAACTTCCTGGCAGACGGCTGTGTTGACCTTGGACCGCAGAAAACACAGTGGACCAACACCAGCAGATGACATGGCACCCCAAACCATCACTGACTGTGGAAACTTTACACTGGACTTCAAGCAACGTGGATTCTCTGCCTCTCCTCTCTCCAGACTCTGGGACCTTGATTTCTAAAGGAAATGCAAAATTTACTTTCATCAGAGAACATAACTTTGGACCACTCAGCAGCAGTCCAGTCCTTTTTGTCTTTAGCCCAGGCGAGACGTTTCTGACGCTGTGTCTTGTTCAAGAGTGGCTCGACACAAGGAATGCGACAGCTGAAACCCAGGTCTTGCATACGTCGGTGTGTGGTGGTTCTTGAAGCACTGACTCCAGCTGCAGTCCACGCTTTGTGAATCTCCCCCACATTTTTTAATGGGTTTTGTTTCACAATCCTATCCAGGATGCGGTTTTCCCTATTGCTTGCACACTTTTTTCTACCACATCTTTTCCTTCCCTTCGCCTCTCTATTAATGTGCTTGGACACAGAGCTCTGTGAACAGCCAGCCTCTTTAGCAAGGACCTTTTGTGTCTTGCCCTCCTCGTGCAAGGTGTCAATGGTCTTCTTTTGGACAGCTGTCAAGTCAGCAGTCTTCCCCATTATTGTGTAGCCTACAGAACTAGACTGAGAGACCATTTAAAGGCCTTTGCAGGTGTTTTGAGTTAATTAGCTGATTAGAGTGTGGCACCAGGTGTCTTCAATATTGAACCTTTTCACAATATTCAAATTTTCTGAGATACTGATTTGGGGGTTTTCATTAGTTGTCAGTTATAATCATCAAAATTAAGCGGGGAAGTTGAACTACCTGATGAGTTCAGAAAATATGTCTGTTACTTGTTACTGTTACTGTTAGCTGTTATTCCAGCTGTAGTTGTACTGTGAACCAGTTAGCGTAACATAGCCGCGATCGATCGATCCAAACTAAAAGTTGTTGTCCTGCTGACTTGCAGACAGAGCTGACAAAGCAGGAATTCATAGGTTTATCATATCTGCATCATGTAGTTATTTCAACATCAGTTTGACCCGTTTATTACAATTAATGTTTACTTTGGGTTCATGCAGCTGCAGTAATCACGGGTGAGGTAACAGTGAGGAAAGCGTTATATTAAATTCTCGTTTGGTCTGAATGCACAGTAAGAGCGGTGAGAGTAGACCAAAACTTAAGTTGGGGACCACAAAATCAAAATAACAAGTTGCAAGGCGTTCGCAAAGCTGAAATGACCTTAAGAGTCCTTCAGGTCATTATTAACTTACACTGATTTGTCAGTAGGAGTGAGTCCTTTCACATCAATGTAGTCATGTGATCCATTGTTGATATAAAAATGTTTCTTATAGCAGCTTTAAGAATGTGTAAAACCAGTATTTCAAGAGGCCATGTGAGTGGTTTGAGTTAGCCATTAAAAACTGTTTATGGCACAGTTTGTTTTGCATTTCTGTTTGTTATCATATGTTATCAAGATGTTTACTATCAGAGCACTTTAGAGCAGGCCCAAAGGCTCACAGTATTGTAGGTATAGGATGAAAAAAAGGTGTTATACAAAATTAAATTATGTTTATTTTTCAGACTTATCTCTAATATTTGATTTTTTTTTAATACTTGAAACCTTCATTTTTCCAAGACGTAAAATCACTTAAATGAAACAATCTGAAAAGTGAAAAAAAAAATTGCTTGAACTGCTCATAATGTCCACAATGATGCCATGACCCCGTGACAAGGGGTCACAAGTAGACTTGGCTTCTTTTAAAAGCCAAAAAGGTTAAGAGCCACTGGTGCACTTGCTCTCATACACATGGAGTTTTGATTTTCATTTGACAGCCAGGAGTTGCACCAGAAATACATGTAGAGGTTCAGGACCCAGGTGACCTGACCAGCCAGGTGCAGCAACAGGACCATCATTCTACATAATGCCACCTCGCTGTTGTTTTTTACATCCCTTTACATTGCTTATAATAATTTCTATGTGCTTTTATGCCAAAACAAAAAGGACACCACAGGACTTATAGCTGCTGTGACACTGAAAGAAACATGCCCATGTGTATACATTTACCCATTTTAAGCAGCATCTGTATGAGCTTACTTTCAATGCAAATAATCACCATCTGAGAAGCCTTTCTTGTATTTTCCCCAGACACTCTTCAGGCAGATGTCTACCCCCTTAAAGAAAAGAGCGAATGAATGCTTTACCGAGCCAACATCTATTTAAAACCAGCAGATTGAGTAAGCCAGATGTCAGATGTGTTTTCATATTAGTCACAGCTCACTGGCAAAGGGGATAAAGTTGGCTACATCAACAGGACATGCTGGCAAACAGCCAGAGTTGTCCAGGCATATACAGGCGACAGCCCCATCAACTGAATGACAAAGTTAGGTGGCTAAGATAATGTGATGTAATTCATTGACATTGCATTTTCCCACTGAGCCATTCAAAATGCTATCTACATAAAATGGAGCTAACAGATGCCAGACGGGATATTAAGTGGCCCAGAAAGGAAGCTCTTTGACGGTGTCACATTCATATTGATGTTCAGCTGCTTGTATCAGCCCAACTTTAGCTTTTTCTTCTTTAAACACAAGTCTCTGTTGTATGTAGAAGAATAAATCATGCATGTTTCCACCTGGAACCTTGCCTTGATTTCTGCCAAGACTACATCACATTTATTTTTTTGTTCATACCGTCTTTGACTTCCTCACAGAGCTTTGAAGTAACTCTGACAGAGCATGCTGAGGGAGTTACCAGATGAAGACCCAAGAGGTTACATCCTTAACTGTTTTGGTCTTTCAGTGAAGGTGTGCGGAACTCTTGTCATGTGATTTGATGCCGATTGTTTGCCTGGAACAACTTGAAAGTGCACTTTTTAAAAGAAAGGTACTGTAGCACAAACAATTCTGGCTTTGATGTTATCTCTGTGTGACTGTGATAATCCCGTATTTGTTCTTTGGAAAGGTGTCACAGGTTATACTTACAGTACAACTATGATCAACAAAACAAGATGATCCTATTCACATTTATTTCTACTGTGCATAGACACAAGAGTGTTTTGAAAGGCTACCAAGTTTTAATTTGTGATGAACTGATGCGCAGAGACCATTTGCCTCAAGCCACAGACCAGGCTAAATAACTGAAATGCTCCATGATTCAATGGAGTCTTGCAGCTCCTTGTGTTTCTAACAGCAGCAGATAAAGGGCTACAGTTAAAGGGCTATTCCACCAATTTAGCATTGCATTTTCATAAAGTTGGGAACTTGTGAGAGGCATTTAAAAAGAACGATCAAAATCGAAGTAGCAGAGGTCGAGATATCCTGACTTTAGTACATAATATGGGTTAAGCTCCTGAAACTCTGGACGCACTGATGACTGAGCAGTCATATGCACAAGGGATGTCACGGCAGTAAAACGAAAAGCAGTAGTTTCAACGCACATGTAGACAGGTCTTGTGTCAAAGTCTGTTCTCCTTAGAACAGTGCCATACCAGTCACTGATCAAATTTTGAAAGAATTAGATGTGCCAACAGGCGGCACAGTGTTCCCGTGGATAGCGCTGTAGCCTCACAGCAAATGATAAGGGGTTCAAACCCCGGCTGCGTGTGGAGTGGCTACTGTGTGGAGTTTGCATATTCTCCCCATGTCTGCGTGGGTTCTGACTCTAAATTGTCCTTAGGTTTGAGTGTGACTGGTTGTTTGTCTATGGATTGGCGATCTGTCCGGGGTGTACCCCGCCTTTCGTCCAATGTCAGCTGGGATTGGCTCCAGCCCCCTGCGACCCTGTATGCAGGATAAGCGAATGGATGGATAGATAGATGTGCCAACGTCCTGTAATTACCACCTGTGGCAGCAGAGGTCGTTGTTGCCGCTGCACAGCAAAAATTACTTAGTCTCACTTTAAATCCCAACATCTATTTACCGTATAAGTTTTGTACATTAAGAATTTATTGAGTGGCTGCTGCAGAGTGTCAGCTGGCTGAATTTGGTAGAATGACAGCGGAAGAGGGGTGCTTGTGGTTGTAGTTATCACCTTGACGTGGCTTCAACGCGTAATGGCTCAACAAGCTTTTCATCCACTCACTTTCCCTTTGCTTGTCTACTCTGCTGGTGGCTGTTGATGTGCATGAACAGTAGGGTTGAGCCGGATACTCGGCTGAAACGAGTATCCGGTACGGATAAAGCATTTTTGCCGAGTACGAGTATCATACGAGTAATACCAGTCAATATCTGTACTCGACTGAAAAAAAATCCTCTTTGCGTAGCTGACTGTGCACACACGCTCTCTCTCTCTCACACTCTCTCTTTCCCTCTCGGTCATCGGAGATTTTTTTTAAACTGTCAGCTGGCTCTAACCGGTTTTTTTACTTCACGTGTCTGACACTTTCTTGCTGTATTTAAAAAAAATAAAGGTAGTTGTGGTATAAATAAATTATTTAAAATAATATTACAAATTAAGCTACACACACACTCCCCCCGTCTCCCTCTTACTCACTCACACACACACACACACATACCTGCGGCCTGCACCACGAAGCGAGTTCAACAAACCCAGGATATGTTTTCGTTATCTGGCTTCACTAACCCTAACAATCGATCGGGATAAGCGGCACCACGAAGCTGGTTATCAACTCGGTAAATTAACCCAGGGTTTCCCGATTCAGCCGGGAGCGTGTTCACATAAAAGAGGCGGTGTTAGCAGCAGATGACCAAACAGACATGAACAGGTCCACTGTCAGTAGAGCGTCATATTTTACGATCGAGGATTAAATGTAACACTACAGAAATACGACAGCAGCACGGCTGAAACTGACACATGCAGGGAGACAGAAAATCACAGACAGTGTGAATGTCTAAATGAACAGGCGTAGTCTATAATAATGCGTTGATAAAAAAAATATCAGCCTTATTCTTTCAGCTCGGCTGTGTGTCGGCTTTTCACATTAAAAGACTCGGCCGTTCTCCCTCACTTTAAAAAAAACTTGTCGCCACTTCAAAAATGAGAGTAATTTATTTAACACACTCAAAAGTGTCCAAACATTGTTCTAAAATAACTTCATAAAGCAGTGAAACGGAAAAATGCCTTTATGCCATAAAATGAGCTCAAATAATGTTTGAAAGACTGAATCTGAACATTTAATCTGCTAAAAACTCACCGTCCCACCTTTTGAGCCCACATCGCAAAATGTGGGACGGAACATGACTACAGTCTCTATAGTCGGCCTTAGAAAGCTATACTAACCTAAATAAACAGCCTACGTTCATATTAAAATTTAAAATTTCAATACCAAACTGCTCATAATATTCAGCCTCACATAAGAAAAATAAAATTCATTTATTTTAAAGGCTGCGTCAGGCTGTGTAAAATGGCTGGGAGCAAATAAAAAATATTAAACACATTTAAAGGCAGTAAGTAGGCTGATCCTGCGGTACTGTAAAAACCTGTAGGCAACATTAGCCTGAGGCTTTGAATCAGTCTCTGTAGGATTGCCATAGTCAAGAGTTTCTCCTCATCACCGCTGCAAACATAAAGCCTATTGGCTAAAACAGTGTGTGGGATTTCCTGCAGATGGTGGTGTCATTTTCCAGAGAGCTGATTGGTCAGTATGCAGCGTTTTCACAGAGTTAATCTCTTTTCTGGAACATAACCTGCTCGGAGCAGGTTGTTCATAGAAAATTAAAAGTTAGTAAGTAAGTAATTAAAAGAAAGTTATGTTGAGTATGAAAACTCTTGTTCATTACATTTTACTTCATAATTGCAACTGCATGTGTTGTATTCATTGTAGCAAAACTTGTTCTGTATATAGTTCGTTTGTTATCGTGATCAAAACCATTGATCTGAAGCTCAATGCTGATGCTGTAATGTAAATAGTTTTCTAATTAGCAATAAATATAACAATTTCTGATCAATCCATATAAATTGCATGCTTAAAATAACATACAGTTAAAGCCCCGCCCATTTCAGGACAACCCGGCCCACTTCCGGGTTAAATCCCGCCCACTTCTGGGATAGGCATCCCAATCTGAGTACAGATACAGATACAGATAATTCATATGGTTAACAGATACAGATACAGATAATGCTGTACTCGCTCATCCCTAATGAACAGGTTCTGCACTTTCCTCTTTAGTTACAGATTACAGATGAACAAATTTGAAATGCTGTTAGGGAACTGTGTGATTTTACATCTACTGTATGTGTCCTTGATCGGACTGAGTTGTCTGACAAAGCTTTGAAAGAACTTATATATCTGCTGTAACATTAAGTTGAATATGAAAGGATGCTAAGAAGGCTTCTGTACGAGCGAGTGATCTAATAAAAGCAAGCATTGTACGATACACTTAAAGGGGGCCTTTATACTATTTTCTAGCTTTATATTTTTATTCTTGGACTCCACTTGAGTAGCTTTGCATGATTCAGTTAAAAATATCCTTAAATTTTCTTATACTAGCCCTTTATGGAGCCCCTCAGTTCATCCTCTATCTGAAACAAGACCCCTCCTCCCCTGTTACTGTTGATAAGATCAGAAATGAGGAAATAATTAGCTTTGAAAAGCTTATAGTTTCTTTTGACTCCCAAAGGACTCTTCCCTTAGTATCACTTCTCCTGAAATCGGCTCTCAGATGGGAGCCAGTTCCCATCATTCACTTAAAAGTGCCAACTCATTCATGACAGATACATCATTAGTTTACCTCATTATTGGAAATAATATGAACATCTGATATTAGGAAAGCACAATATGTCCCCTTTAATGAGGTCTGATTAGTCCAGTACAAAGGAAATGTGAAATATAGGTGGTTAGAAAGATACAAATGTGTTACATCTACTGTATTATGTTAGAGTTCTTCTGACAAGGGGATTTTTACTTGTGGGTGTCTGAGACCAGGAGAAAAAACCTCTCACATAAAACAAAGACACCACTGCAAAACAGTTTGATGAAGAAAAAAACAGAAATTACAGAAGCACACAGGGTCAAAGGTCTGCATTTCTGCTGGAGGACAAATTTGGCTTGAAGAACGAAAAAGAGCAAGTTGAGGATGCAGGTCAGCTCTCTGGTTAACAAGGTCACCGGAAGGCAGACCTAACAGTGCAGCCAATCCACAGCCAGACATGCACTCCACTTTAATCAAAGACGCCTATTTTAAGGTCAAATCACAGGCTACGAAAAATCAAGTTTCATTTTAAAATGTATTCTTTTTTTCAAAGAGAAAAAATATACACTCAGCACCAGGCACATATTGTACAAAGAGGCAATTTAAAATCTTTTCAGTGCCGAATAAGATAGGTGTTTTAAACAGATCTGGAATGGGTCAGACAGGTCAAGCTTGTCTGGACAGAGACGCTCGATGAGTTGTCTAACAGAGAACTACAATCTAATTGCTTTTTGAAGACAGCAGGCCTTTTCTGGATTACTTTTTACTGTTGTCTATGAGACATCCTTAAAACCTTAAAAGTATTTGTCTTAACCATAGATCAGAGTAAAGTGGTCTTTGCTTTGCACTTACACTGTCAACCATTCACGCTTCCCTTGCATGCTGACGACATTAACGTCCTTGAAATTCCTCCGTTTCCAATGTGTCACAAAAAAAAGACGACAAACCATACAGTAGCTGTTCTGATGCAAGCTGTGTAAATGTTTACATAAATGTTACAGGAACTAAATTTAAAAACCAAGCTGTATTCATTACAGCATCAGTCTCCTGCTGACCTGCAGCCAATGGACATCCAGTTTCAGCTCTGACTCGCACTTAAAGATGATATGAATCATTTCATTGAAGGGAGAGAGAGTGCTTTGCAGTTTTGTTCCTAGCAAAGCAAATAACAAATGTAACACACAATGTAAAGAAATGTCTGTGACAAATACATTTTCTCCAGTATATAAATGTCTGAATAAACAGAGAGGAGAGATGGATGATTATAAAGATGAAGCCTCTGTTGTCCTTGTAGTGGAAGTGTGAGAAAGAGGCAGATACTGAAAAGCAGTGTTTGGACTACACACACACACACACTTAATGATTTATTACCCAGGTATTTGCCTTATCTCCATATCCATGACACTGGTCCAGCCTGCCGTAAATAACCTTGTGTCCTCTCATTAACAGGACAGCCATGTCTCCCTTGCCCTCACTGGCACATACCCACACACAAACACACACCATTCCCCCCGAGACCAGGGCAGCCATCACCATCATAAATCCATGAGGTGCACAGTCTGGCAGCAAGGGCTGGGCAGCTAATTATCCAGACAAGTAGAGCTGGGCAAGGAGGTGACGCACAAACTGGGAAACCCAGAGATACACGGAGAGATAGAAGTTGATGCCAAAGCATTGTACCTCCTCCATTTGAGGGGAGAGTGGGGGGGTCCTCCATCCCTACTCTCATTTATTCACTGAGAATTAATTAATCAATCGGCTTTACCCACTTGTTGCTAATTAGAGCAAACAAGGGTCAGAACTGAATGTACACTGAGTGGAAGGCAAGGAAACAGCATTGACAGGTTTTCACTCCATTACATGATCTCATTGGATGAACACCGCTTAATAAGCCTCCCATTGGCCGACCATTTTTGTTACTTTTCAGTCTCCCCATGTTGCTACTGTCAAAGTCCCTTCAACTACTAGGACTCAAGCAACATGTGAAGCAACAGACTAATGATGAATCATATTTAAGTTTTTTGACAGCGGAAAAACAGCGACTAGCTGGTGAACACACTGGGACATTTAGCAGCCAAAGAGCCAGGAGTTTCCCTCAGGATTGGTAGAGATCAAAAGCAGAGTCAAAATATAGTTAATATTGGTATTTATCAGATAGTCACTAACATGATGCCAAATGAATATTAATGTTGCTCCTTGTTTGCTGGATGTATAAACAAACAATTGTTTGCTATCACGTTTATCACACTCTGCCAACTTTATAAGGTGATAATATGTTAGTATGTAATTTGTGTTTACAGCTTGTTGCATCAAAAAAAATAAATGAATGCAGGTTTATCTACAAGTCATATATATTTAGAATTTTTGCTTATGATTTTCAATTGCAGATTTCTCGTCTTTGGATGTATATTTCCAGCCAGCTATTTACCCACAGCATGAAAATCAATTAGCTCATGAAACCTGCTTGAGTTCTGTAATCCATCACAGTGAACATCAAGTCTGCATTCATTTTTTTGTAATTTCAGTTACATGATCATTTCATGGTTATGCAGATTGATTTGAAACGTCTGCACTGCATAATGATAGTGTAGCTTTGACAAAAATGAATGCAGACTTGCTGGTCACTGTGATGGATTACACAGCTCAAGCAAGTTTCGAGTGTATGTCAAAAGGGGTATTACACCAATTGTTCAGTATATTCATCACAAGACATACTACTCTTGTCTTGTGTGACTTTTGTGAGCAGCTATCCACAAGCATTATGGAACGTGTAGGATCCAGTGTTTTGAGCTTGACACATACTATTAGGTTTTGGGCCTCTCTGCTTTAGTTTTAGAAAATAATGATGAAATAATGATGTATCAGTTGAACCAATAGCAAGCAAAGATACTGATGGAGGGATGTCAGTAACCTTTCAGACTGAGCACAGCTGTTGACGTATCAGGGTAATGGACGGTTGGGAGCCATTCTTTATTCATGACCGTGTTCTTGGGCAAAATTGTGAGTGAGTCTACTCGCTTGTAGGGTTGGGCGATGTCTACAAAATTTCCATCGGACGATGTCTACAATGAAACACTGGGATGGATGATGTCGTTGGGTGCACAGGTGTATGGAAAGCCCTTTGA